>JAJJWW010013786.1:0-601147 GCA_023531295.1 Papaver armeniacum | reverse complement strand
ATACTTGTTAAAAAGGAAACATGCGCTTAGAGTATCTAATCATGTAGTCAAGTTAAATGGGTGCTTCTCTCAACTATGCGCTATAAATACATATCCTTTGACGACGTTCACACAAGTATTGTGGGTAACATCTTTCACTTAAGTCAACATTTGCACACTTCACTTTTCTATTTCCATTTTCTTATCTATCCATGTGATTTCAGTATGCGAGTGTTGTGATAAATGTTGCAACAAGTACGATGACTATCTTAGTAGAGTTTAGCAATCAGGTTGAATGTCATACGTAAGTAATTGCTTGTGTGTGCGGATTAGAATATATGTGGGATGTTTGCAGCTAAAGAACATATGCAACCTAATTATTTGGCTTTTTACTTTGTGTCTATATCCTTAGTGGTTCTTCCAAGGCAAGAAATTGGAGTAGGTTTTGCGGGTATACCTCTTGTAAGCCCTCACGAGACTATAACTCGTCCACTAGGGACACCTAGGGGTATAAAGGCATGTTATTCATGCTAAGAGTAACCGTTTTCTCAACGAGATGGAGTTGTTGTATTTAGGGTTATTTTATTTTAGTTTGCTCGAGGACTAGCAAAGGCTAAGTGTGGGGGAATTTGATATGTGCATAATTCATATGATTTTAGTGTTCATTCCATACTTGTTTTAGCTATTATTCTTGCATATTTTCGTATTATTACTCTTGTTTGCTCTTATTTGCCTCTATTAGGTGAATCATCCAAAAAGGAGCTAAAAAGTGTTGAAAAGAGCTATGAAGAGAAGTATTCCAAGTATCCAAGTGCCTAAGTCCAAGAGAAGTGGAAGAAGTGCGACGAAAAGGAGCAAAACGCTCAAAATCAAGAAAAGGGCCAAAGACCAATCTTAACTCATTCAAATTAAGGATTCCTCATCACCATCTTGAATATAATTGAAATATAAAAATAATGCAAAAAGAATGAGGTCATTCCGAGTTCGGATGAAGAAGTTGTGGCCAAAATAGTTTCATTGAAAACCGAAGATAGTGCAGTCCGCGAACTGGGTTTGCGGACGGAGTTTGCAGACGTATTTCCGAAAATTTCTACTGGATTTTGAAGTTTTCGGACTGGGTTCGCAAACTTAGCAAATGGTAAACGTGTATAAACTCCTTGGAAGGCTTAAGGGCACGTTTGAGAAGACCAAGTAATGTAAACCTATAAAAAGGTATTAGGTTATGTAAAACATATCACATCATTAGGTCACGAAATTGCTAGGGTCTGGATAGAAGAAACATCACACATAGCGATTATCAATCGTAACGTTATCTCTTATTTTTCTCATATGTATATCATGGATGTTTCTACATCCATGAGTAGCTAAACACCTATTGATTGAGGATGAATTCTAAGTTGTAAACAAGATTTGAGTTATTATATTAATCTACTTTGAAGTTCTTCATATGATTATCTTTTTTTTATACTATTTGATTATTTATGATTGATTGATAGATTATTTAGGTGGCCAACTAAATTTATTTGTTGATTCAATCTATTGCTAGTATTAAGTTAGGAGATAAGTAATCGTCGAATAACTTGTACACAAGTAGAGAACACAAAACCTTGCATAGGGATTATGTGGAGCGATTGTGTGTATAAACAACACTAAAAAGTAAACCTTGATCTAAGAGTCTAACTAGTAGGATCAACTTATAAATTCACAAAATATAAAGCATTCGATTAGATTACACCTTGAGTGATCTACTACTTGGTGGTTCGTCGAATAGAATCTGGTAGGCGAGAACTTACGTATCTAGTGATATAAGGAATTTAGGGGATAGCACTGATCTAGATGTTATTCTACGGTTGGTGATAATCTATGATTAACGACGAGTAGGCAACTATAATAACTCATTGACGGTTTATATACGAAGAAGGATTCCTCGATCATATCTCTCTCTATTGATTACAATACAATTTTATTTGCTTTTATTATTTATTTTGTTTATCTCCCCCCCTTTGTGACACTTTGACAACTAAAACTCACTGCTCTTCATGGGAACGATCCTTACTTCCATTATATTACCAGTTAATTGTGTGGAAATAAGATTATTAGTTTGATTGCACTCACGACACGCATCATAATGGAGTCGATTGAAGCGAAAGAAGGAAAAATTAGCCATTTGGAGCGAAAAGCGCAAAAAGGATAATTCACAAGCGGCGATACTTGGAGCATGTTAGGTCGTGCAATTGGTCAGAAAAGAGAATAGACGTGTCAGTTCCCTGGGACTGACAAGCCATATACGAAGTAGTTAGCCCTATCCGAGTGTAGGGTGTCAATATCATTTTTCATCATTACCACCCCCTAACTTCAAGAGAAGCTCTTCTCTTTACTGATATCTTAAACTGAGAGAGAGAGAGGCATGTCGGCTTACTGAAGAGGAGAAGTTGCTATTGTTGAGACTGATGTTGATGATGGCTGTGATGGAATCGAGTGATGGTGATAAACCTCAAAAACTGGTGAAGATTACTTGTAATGAGAGATTAAATTCAGAAAGATCGATAAATGAGGATGGTATGGTTGATTCAAATTTGGGTTTAACAAATAATTACAGATCAAGATTTGACTGAATCAAAGATGAAGTGATGGCTAAAATTGATATGGGTTTGTATCGAATCAGAGAATAAGATGATGAAGATATCAGTCGTGGAGGAGGTTCATGAAATTGAAGATGCAGTTTGAGCTCAAATGGAATTTGCTGCTGTGTTGTGCAGTAATGGAAGTGAGTTACAGTGGTGATGAAATTGCATTTGGAAACTGGTGGTCTGATGTTGTAGTCAACATGGTTCAATGCCTGAGAAATTAAAGGAAATGATGGTAGTGATTGAGATGGAGAATAAAACATTAGAGAAATGGATTCTGTTATTGAAGAACATTTGATCTTGTGATGGATTTGCTGGTCATGTTAGCAGATTTGAAGTGCAAAGAAGAACAAAATGGGGTTGTTTCTGAATTCCATACAAATCTCAGGCAACTGATGATGCAGAATGAGTAAACTGGGTCCCTAGATATTTATTAGGCTGCAGGGATTGAGCTGAATTGCAGGCAAGGCAATGGCTCAATAGGCAGTGTGTTTTGTTGTTGCAATGGTTATGGAACTGAAGGTGTGTGGTATTTTTTGGAGGGCCTGAGATAGAAGCAAGCAATGAAGCTAAGCTATTTTTGTTGATGTCTGGTGCTAGTGAAAGAGCAAAGTGGATATTTCGACATTGGTGTCAGTTGTTGCAAATGGTGATGAGAAATAGCCGCTGCCTAGTATAGGGAATATTTGTGTGTTTACAGAAGATGGTTACAGCTGCAAGTTGGTGGTTGTTATGAACGCAGTGCAGGGATAATGGTTATGATGCCGTGAGAATATGGAAGAAGTTAAAGTTGAGTTGAAATTACAGAAATGAAATGGCTCGAGTATGATGTGCTTGATGAGCAGCAGCTGGAAGTGAAGCTTTTGCTTGGATGTACTCTGGTGCTATGTTGCAGGGAACTATAATGGGAAGAACGATTAAAGCTCAAGTAGATTGCAGGTGCAATATAAGAACGGAATTAAAAATTCAGGTGATTGAAGCCGAAATGTATGCTTAGGTGAATAAATGTGGAGAATGTGAAAGGCTAAGTCAGGCTCAGTTGAGAAAGATAACTAATGGGAGCTGTTGAATTGAGTGGAATGGACTTGGAACATGGTAGTAGAAAGGCTTGAGTCAGTGCTGTTAAGTTCACAGTGGTTGAACCAGAGGGATAGCAAGGAACTGGATGGTATTGTGTTGTGTTTGCATTGAGAAGAGATGGTGCTGCTATTGTGGATTGATGAAGCTAATGGTGCTGGATTTGAAATAGAGATGGCTCAAGTCTCTGGTGGAGTGCGAGTTACAAGCAGTTGAGAACAAGAAGGTGTTCAGAAAAGAATTGAGATGAGTTGCTGCCAATGATTGTTGGAAGGAGATGCAGTGATTGCAAGAAGTTGCATAAGGTTAAATTGGCGGAGAGCTTAAATGCTGAATTTGTGTACATGAATGTTAAGATTGAATACACGTAAATATGAAATATAAAGCCCGAGATATGGCTGGAAAAAGCCGAGAAAACAAGCGAAACTCGCTAGAATCGGATCTCGGCGAGTTAACTCAGTGAGCCAACTTGACTCACCGATCCAAGTAACTGATTCAGATGGATCTGGACCTATTTTGGCCGGGCTTGGCTAACAGACTGTCGACTTATGTTTGGCAAAGTGGGTGAGTTTTGGAGAAAAAAAGGCAGAGAGTGATTATAAAGAGGGTCTTTATTATCTTATTTTTTTCTCTTTACTACTTTTTTTCTAGGGTTTAGAAACATGATTGGTTTTATCTTCCTTCTTGTTATGAAGTCGTATGCTATGAATACCTAATTTTATTATTGGTTTAAGAAATAGGTTAGATTTCCAAATATGGGTTTTATGCAATGAATTAGTTTTGTCTCCATGTTGTCGATTATGATTCACTATTTATATTGTTAAATGATTTGAATGCTAGTTTGGTCGAGTCGCGAATAGGTTGAGTTTATTTTCATCTCTATTGCTAGATTAGGATTTGTTATACGCAAAAGTGATAAACTCCTGATTACAAGTAGCATAATTGTGAATATTGCTTGTAGTGAAATATCCCAGTAGTCACATGTGAATCACAACCTTTGTTAAATCGGATTAGTGCTTTTACACGTTTGAGTGCTTTGATTGGTCTGATTTCATAGAACTTAATGCATCTAGGGAATTATACTTGATTAGTGCTTTTGCACGTTTGGTTGTTCTCTAAGATAAAATTCATATTCGCGTCTTTTAATGTGTTTATTGATGACAAGAGGAGATTTGCGGGATATACTTGCGATCAAGGTATCCTAGGGCCTTTGATAAAAGTTGAGATTAAAATATAAATTCTAGTTATTGTGTCGAAAACATGTTTGTGATTGAAGACGAAAACCTTAACCAATATCTTTATCTTATTGATTTGTGTGCTTTATTTATTTGTTTACTTTTAATTTAATTTCCTTTACATAAAAATCAGAAAACCCTCTTGTTACCTTTAGGAAACCAAAACATATTGACCACCTTAGACCTTTCGGTGGGAACGCTCCTTTCTGGCCCTTGCTATATTTTATATTTTGAGTAGTAGGAAAGTGTAATTATTTTTGACGCCTACGATAGCGATCCTCGGCAGCGGTTGTCACTCGTTTTTGGTTTCTTGTTTTTTGTTTTGTTTTAGTTTTCTTATTTTCTGGTTTTTGACATAGTTTTGAGAATTCTTGTTTCAGGTACTTATTATGGCATGAGCATATTGGAACAACAGATACGGTTTTCAACAACCTCAACACTATGATAATTGCCCACCATCTATGGGATATAATCAAAACAAATTTATTGGTTATGATGCATATCCTAGACAACCTTATGGTGATTTTCATACATACCAACAACAACCTTGTAGTGGGTATGTAAGTCAAGCCCTAAGATGGGACAATTCTACTTCTAATCTGCTTTATTCGAGTTGTATGCAGATTGCGAATGAATTGCAAGATATGCAACAAAGACTAGACCAACTTCACCGTGATAAAGAGAACGTCGCACAAACCAATTTCTACAACACTTTTTCTTACCCGGCTCCAGATTGTAGTTATGGTCATTCACCCATTCAAAGGGAAGAGTCATGGGAAAGAGAATCTATTGTAGCCAATGGTGGTAAGCGTGTGAACGTTAGAAAACTTGCACAGAAATTCTACAAGTTGGAAGATGATGGAGCCTCAGAAGATATTGTCGATGAAATTAGTAGGACCATTCATGTGGAGCTTAAACGACGTTGTGATAAAGTTTGGGAAACCGACGATGATTCTGATTTCGGTGAGTCTAAAAATGAAGACGAAGATGAGTGTGTTGAGAATGTGACCGTTATGACTAATGTTGTGGAAGACCTAATTGAGCCTGCATATGATTGTAATGAAGATGTTGATGTTAAGACTTTGGTTAAGGCAAAAACGAACGAAGAATGTGTGAAAGTTTTGATAGAGGACCACGATGTGCAAGAGGTAATTAATTCACTTGAATTCTTTACGGATGAAGAGGATACCATAACACAAGAGTTGCAAGGTTTGTCTAAACCTTTGCCTATTAATCCTTATCCTTTACCTCTTATTGATTTGAATGTTTGTGCTTCAAGAATATTGTTAAATGACTTTGTTTCTCGATATCTTCCATTAAAAATATTTGATTCTCATACTATGCAGGTTTGCAAAGAAGAAACCATAGAAGTTCCTGATTTCTGTTTTCTTTATACACTTCCAAGTGTAGAAAATAATAAGTGTGGGGGAAACTTCTATGGGGCAGTAGCTTCACTTATGTTTTCTTGTACTAATATTTGTGTGAAGAGAGTATTTGCAAAACAGATTACATGGAAGGATCCCCAACTTTTCAGATTATTGGTGTATGGGGAATTCATCTTGCAAGTCGGGATAACGACTTTAAACCAAGCACTAAATGGGAGGCAACCCATAGGATGAGTATTTCTTCTCTTGTTTTTAGCTTTTTCTTGTCTTGTATTTGCTTTTTCTGATTTCTTGTCGTATTTCATTATAAGATTTCCCACCTGGATCTTCTTTGGACGATTCAATTTACATTGAAGAAAATGTAAATTTTAAGTATGGGGGAGTGGTTAAGCATTTGCTTTGTAAATTTTTCAACTTTTGTGTAACATAGTGAATACAAAAACTCCAACTTGTAGTTAGTTTAGAGTCACATAGTATACATGTCGCTAAGATTACATTGAAATTCTCATGAGAGTGACTGAACTTAGAGATGACCGAGAACATAATCGGGTTTCTTACTTGTATGAGAGTTAAATTTGGATTTAACCATGCCAGTGGCAAATGAGGTGCATACTGAATTCGGTAGTAGAATTGTGGTCCCCTATAGTGGAGACTACCCATGTTACATAATGTGAGGCACTGACCTTCAAAAATATGATCTTTTAGATTTGTGTCACCGTACGTAAACTCCGAGTAGAATGGTGATCTACCCAACCTCCCACAAATAGAAGCACCAATTTTATCTCTTGAGTGCTATTTTATCAATCATGATGGTGACATCGAATTGTTAACTTACATACCACTTGTAATCTTGTTCGCAGTTAGCACCATCGACCATATCTCTCTCTACACCAACATGTCCATAGAAACACCATCATCATCAATAAGAGGAGCATCACAAATTCGAAGGAAAGTTGAAGACGTTCAAGGTTTACAAGCAACGGTACAAAAATGAGCAGATTTTAGATTCAAGTAAAGCAACAAGACAATGAGAAGAATTTTTACAAGTTGAAGACTTTATGTACAAGAGCGAAGATTATCAAGGATGAGAGTTCAAGAAGTTTATAAGATATACAAGTTGTGAAGAATCAAGCGGTAAAGTACTTACACCATGGCCTTTGTACTTACATATTTATTTTTTCTTTACTTTTATTTGTATTTCATTTTCTCTTGTATCACAAAAAAAAAAAAAAAAAAAAAAAGACAAGAGAAAATTTCTTTAGGTACGTTACTAGTTTTGTTTTTTTTTGTTTTCATTTTATTTTTGTTTTATTTTGTTGTCTCAGCACTTGAAAGATCAGCAGTTTCCCACTGAGCGTGACAAAGACATTTGCAGAGAACGTATTAGGAATATTGAAAGATGTTTTGCCTCACGGGAAAGGGAACTGAGTGATATGCAAGGATGGATGTGCTTTAAATGCATGCGTATTCATGCATGGAAAATGACCTGTAGGTCTCCGTCACACCCTACTGATGTCATTGCAGGTCCCTTCAATGGTGTAGGTGCATATTTTCTCATCTATGGTGTTGAGAAACCACGAGCTAAAGTTCCTGTCATGGCCGATGATGTTGTGACCTATCCTCCAGTGGTTGATAATGTTAGAGCCGGTCTTACGGTGGAATTGCTCAATCAGATTCTACAGAAACAGATCAAAATAACTGTAAGTATTCATTCGTCCAGCAGGCTTCACTTCTGTCGCACCCTGAAGTCTTCTTTAGACTTTGTGCTTGCAAACCCGAAGAACCCTGCTTCCTGGATACGTTTGCTTTTACTGCCTGCTTGTACCTTAGACCTGTATGAACCTAAAAGATCGATGAAAGAACACTCAGGCAACATGAGGAAACTGCAGATGGGTGCGATTAACAAGGCTTTACTGATATGGAAAGAACCTTCTGGCTGCTGCACTTTGTCTCAACAACTGTTGGATATACCTAAGCAAGCTCCTAGAAAACAACAGCAAGGGAAGAAAAAGAAGAATATGAAGTTGTTAGATTGCATAAAGAAACTCAGTTACGGCCATTATACCGCCGCCATCCGCATTCTTTCCTCCAATGGTGTGGCTCCACTAATCCCGATACTCTTTTCGAGCTTTAGCAAAAACACCCTTATGCCCGGCCTCCAACTATACCATTAAAAGACATTCTAGCTCCTGCATTATCTCTGTTACGGCTAAGGATGAATTGTTGGCTCTCAAGAGCTTTCCCAAGGGTACTTCCTGTGGGAGGGATGGACTCAGGGCGCAACACTTGTTATATGCCATGCGTGGTGCCGGTGCTGTTGTTGCTAAAAAGTTACTACTTTTCATTACAGGCGTGGTAAATTGGCTTGCGGGAAAATGCCATGCCATCTTTGGTGATTTTATGGCTAGTGCTCCCCTAACAATGTTGCTTAATCCCGGAGGGGGCCTGAAACCAATTGCAGTGGGTACTATTTGGCGGAGATTATGCTCAAAATTAGCGGCTACCTCAGTTGGCAAAGTTATGAACACATATTTAGGCCATTACTATGACCGGTCCGCATAGTGACACACAATTATGTTGTGTTACAGAGTTTGTAACCTGGCAGATGGAGCTATACAATCCGATGATGTAGCGCCAACATGGCTGAGACAAGAAAGGTTACTTGGCAGATGCAACATTATGCGATAATGATGCATATCCTTATTCAGAGTTAGCCCAGCTCAAAGAAGGACTAAAGGATGAGATGCAAAGTCATGGGATGACTTTGGCATGGTCCTAAGCTTTGGCCAAGGCTTGGACTGTGCATGTGCATCAATGGTGATGCCAAACACGCCATTGGTGATTATTGCTCGACAAATGAGATGCAAGTGATGAAGGTGACATGCCAGCAAGTGAGCATAATTATTATGCATCGCAGAGTTTCAGGCCAAGTCAGTACTTCGCCGTAATGGTGCAATGCGAATCCATAATAGCGCAACGTAAGCTATAATAGTCCAACACAAGACATAATAGCAGTATTGTTGAAGACCTGGCAGAAGTACAAGCTGAGTGGCACGAGCATGCCAAACATTGGCATGGCCGAAGTTGCAAGTTGCGATGTTGCGGAACTTGAGTTCAAATGCCAGATGCGAGTGTGTGTGTATCACACGCATGCCAAAGTGAAAGAGCAAGTTGGAGACGGTTATAAAATGCTTTATAACCAAGTTTGGCATATCCTTACCGTTGAAGACAGGTGTGGCGTCATTATGCAAGCCAACACCAAAGCTAGCAGTTAAAAAAGTGGAATTGGCGGTTAGGGAACTGCCCATGGACAGATGGCTTTTCATGGGGCATGCAACAGAGTTGCATACGGATTGGCCTTGGCTTCTTGGCATTATAAATAGTCAGAGAAGCTACACGAATTAGGTTGTTCAATAATTTGAATGTTGAGGAACCATTTTGCAGTAGAGAGTGAGTTTGCTATAGGCTTAGAGAATAAGCTTGTAAAGTCCATTGGTTGGACGATTTTGTATCTTCCCTTTAAGCTAATAAAAGTGAGTTTGTTGGATTATGCGTTTGGCTTTGGTTTACTGTTGATTCGATTATACTCCCCCAATTATGTGAAGCATAAACATGGCAGGAACCTCTTTGTAGTATGGGCTAAGTTATTTGGTAGAGAAAATATGAGTAAGACTTCCGTTGCATACTCTTGGTAGAGTTGGATGATTGCATTGGTGCAATCTTATAAGGCTGAAATACAATTGAGTGATAACAGATCACTGAACCATTTGTATTGCCTGTTATACCTTCGCGAAAAATTGCTTGGAGTATTTGGAGGTATGACAGTCGGGTATCAGAGCAAAGATTGCTCTGTTTTGCCTTTGTGTTGGAAGATTTTCTCTGTTTTGCTCGAAGTTTAGTTGCTGAAATTTGTTAGATCGTAATGTCTGGTAAGAAGAGTTTGTTGGATGCCTTAAATGATAAGGTAGCGGACTTAGAAGACAGGATTTGCGAAGAGGTACGTCATCCTAATGATGATACGATTATGGCTCACATCCAAGCATTGGACAAGTATGTTGCTGATATGTTTGTGGCAGGACAGAGTGCAACTAAGAAGCATGGGGATTTGGAAGGCCAAATCAATGCTGTTAAGACCATGTTCACATGAGCCTTGAAAGAACTAACTGATGAGTTAAGTGTCTTAAGGCGTATGGTGAGTGTAATTGGTTCGGATCAAGCTATTATAGGTGGTAGTGGCAGTGACTTTACGAAGATTAAAGTCCCAGAACCAAAAGCATTTTCTGGCGCAAGAGATGCGAAGGCATTGGAGAATTTCATGTGGGACATGGACCAATACTTCAAGGCTGCCAGAATCCCGGAAGAACAAAAGGTTACTCTCGTTAGCTTGTACCTAGAAGGTGATGCAAAGTTATGGTGGAGAACTAGAACTTATGATGACCTTACTGCTGGTCTTCCAAGTATCGTGACATGGGATGTCATGAAAGATGAATTGAACAGTCAATTCTTGCCAAGAAACGCGGCTTGGTTAGCCAGAGAGAACTTGCGTAAGCTGAGGCATACCGGTACACCACGGGAATACGTGAAAGAGTTTTCGTTTCTGATGCTAAATATTCTCAACATGTCTGAGGAAGACAAGTTGTTCAATTTTACATATGGTTTGAAAGCATGGGTCAGGCCAAAGTTTGAAGGCAAGGTTCCAAAGATGTACCTTCGGCCATTGCAATCGTGGATAGCCTTGCTGATTTTAGATCAGTCAATACCTCAACTGATGCTAATAGAAAGGGCAAGGACAAGAAAAACTAGAAGAGTAAGGAAGAGCATAAGAAAAGTTATGAGGCCAAGGAGAAAAACTATCAAAGGGATGATAGTTTGGCTACGAAGAACAAGGCTGGGGGTTGTTTCTTGTGCAATAGTCCTCACCTTGCACGTGATTGTCCAAAGAAAAAAAAATTGTCCGCAATCGTCACTGAGTGTAGTGGTGACAAAGAAGAAACTGATCAAGTGGACCATTTTAATCCTATTCAACTATGCAACATAGTAGCACAAACGAGCAATGATACGACATGGGCTGAGTGGCGCTGGCACAGTTTATGTGAATGTTGGCATACACAATCATCGTCTCTCGGGGCATGGAAGATACGGGTGCGTCGCAAGGTGAGGACCATTGCATAAGAAATTATATCGGGGGATTAGTTGTCGTGTGTTGTTTGATAAAAGGGAAAATACATGAAATTATATCGGGGAATTCTCACTCTAGGATTTTTGGGGTCCAGGATGATAGTCTGTTGCAACTTCCACTTGGTTTAGCTACTGCTACAAGGGTCCTTTATGCTTTGAATTATTGAAAGCTAATGCATGAGAAACTAAACGAGGATGCGAAGGGTCATTTGTATCTCTTGGAAACTTGGCTCTTGCACTTTTTGTGGCCTTCATCTGGGGTTTATGAGAGTCATTCAGCTCATGAGAGAATTATATTGGTATATTCAGATCCCACTTGGAGCTGTTTTCACTCACTTTATTGTGCTCAACATCCTAGTTCTTGTTACCACCAAGTGGCAGGTACGTTCAGTTTTGATTTTATTCGTTATTATTGATCGACAAGATCCCCTGTAAGATAGTGGGAATTCTTGTCGTGATTATTACAACCCACTTTGCAATAGCATTGAGGTTTATCAATTACTCGAGGTGGAAATACGAGATGGGTTTCAACTTGTTTGTGGAGTGTGAGAATCGTTGGATGGGTTGGTAATATTTTTATCTCAATATTGTACCTCGGCCTTAACTAGCATTATAAGAGAAATTTGTTCTCATGAAGTTATGGTCTATAATAAAGTTGCAACAGTTCTTCACATGATGATGTGGCTGGATTATCTGAAATGGAAATTTAAATTCTTTCCAACTGTAGTATGGAGTGTGGGAAGTGCCTGCGAAATTTATGCCGTTCATGGTGTAAAGAAACTGGTGGAACATGAAAGGTAGCCATCCAAGCTCCAACAAACTCTCAGGTGGAACTCACAACATTTTTACCCAGCAATTGTCGTTGGAAGCGTTCACGCATTATCTGCGGTAGCTATTGATAAGTGCATATTTCACATATATTTGGTGTCAATTCCAAGCTAGTAATTGCTATATTTCTGGTGAATTATTGTATATTATGCTTGTTTTCTTGTATTTGTCTTTCATCAGGTGAATCATCCTAAAAGAAGTGGAAATAGCTACGAAAGTGAAGTCACAAGTGAAGAAGGTCCAAAGACCCGGTGGAACTCGTTCAAATGGAGGATTTATAGTCATCATCTTGAAGAGGACGAGAAGACGAAGTCAATGGCGAAAGAACGAAGTCATTCTGAGTTCGTATGAAGAAGATGAGCAAAACAAGAACTCGGAATGCAAAAAGGGAAAAATGGTCATTTGATAGGGCAAGTTCTATTGGCACTTCTACTGTACGTTAAGGGGCATCCAATCTGTTAAGTGGCTGCCATTTTCAAAGGAATTGCTAAGAGGAGTCAGGACTTTTACTTGGGGGAAGCCGTAATTCAAATATTGTTAAAAAGGCACCGCAACATTATCTTCTTTCCGGTCACGACGCAGTTCATGAAGTTCAGTTTTGTGTTTGTCGTTGATTAACCAAAGGGACTCGATGAGTTACAGCGGATAGAGTTGGTTGGTTGGAATTGATCGTGATGATTATAACAGGGAAGAATGGAGTTTTTACGGTGATGGACTGAGCCTTGGAAGTTGATGGTGATCGCGATGATGAATATGGGTACGACGATGGAGTTGATGCCGTGACTACGCTGAGAAAAAAGACGGATGAAGCTTAACAGAGAATTATGACGTTGGTGATGGCTTGTTGCCATTCATTAATGGGCTACTCGATTTAATGGATGAAGATGAGTTTGCTATGAATGCTGGAAACAAAGGTGGTTAATGGAAGAAGGATGTTGCTGTGATAATGAGCACTCAAGTTAGAACGAGTTGTTGTTCGAATAGGTTTGAGTTCAAGTCAAAGACGAGAATGGTTGTCGCTCGGGTTTATCATGATGAAGAGGAGTCTGTAATGGACTCGAGTTTGTAGAAGGAGGATAGGCTGCGGCCATTATCGGCAGTAGATGATGTAATGGAGGTGGATGTGGTAATGATGGTACTCGGTAATGGTGGCTGTTTTTTTATCAGAGATGAATGAGGAGTTGCTGCCATTGGCAGTGATTAGAAGGCTGAGAAGAGATTGAAGATAATGTTGCGAATAGATGGGAGTTGAGCTCGAGTAGGTTTGGAACTGGACAGATCTTGAAACTGAAGATGATCGTGAAGAACGTATGGATATGGTGGTTAACGAGAATGAGAATATATCTGTTTATGGGTGAAAACTACTCCTGTTGAATTTGGTAATTTGGGGTGTGTGGATGAGGAATGAATATAAACCCTAAACAAATGCATTGCGCGGTGAGTGCTTGTAGATTCGGAAGTCAATCTGTGCAAGTCCGTCCTAAACCAAGAAATGGCCGTTCCAGACTTGTTTCGGTCACAAAGTGAAGGAGACGGGGTTGATCTTAGGGAGGGAAGCGAAGAAGGTGTTGAGATTGTGAAGGTGTTGGCTATGAATGACTTGTGAGAAAAGATGAGCAGGCTTACGATTGATGCAAGCGAGGCTGCGGGTGTTGGAATACGTTTTGTATTAACACTTGTTTTCTGTCTCGTCTCGACTTGTGTTGTTTCTCTCCTGTGTTGAAAATAGGGAGGAGAACCTATTTATACAAGTCATTTGAGCCTTATTCACGTCTCCCGTGGGAAGTGGAGGAAGTGGAGTGATGGAGTAGTGGAGGTGTGTGTTGGTGATACACGACCAGTCTTGCCCACTTCTCTTGTCATCTCTAACCGTCCATGACTTCGACACGTTCTTGTGATGGCGCGTTGCACACGCTGCACGTTAAAACCGCCAGACTAATACCCCGTATGTATCCCCCATTTTGTGACATGATTGATGTACGGAATGTGTGGATCGTGGGACCCACAAAAGGTAGCATGTGATGCTAAATTGAATAACTGCGTTATTCGATGTAAAGCGATACTTGTGAAGTATCGTGTGTATTTTATGCAATTACTTGATGAGTGCCAAATATTGCATATTTATACACCTTTTTATTGGCACTTTACTCATCTTTTGTGCTCATAAATCGATATTATCCCAGTTACGTATTTTCTTTGTTTTCAAGAATAAATATTTGTATTAATTAATTTTGTGTTTTTAGGTAATAAATAAAGCTCGGAGAATCCGAGGAGCCCAAAGAGCGAAGAAGTGGAGTCGAGCATCTATGGAGCAGAAAAGCCAAAGCCGCGCGCAACAGTTGCAACCCAACAAGTAGCAACTCATCTACAAGACATGGGCTTGAGCTGGACCCGACCAGCGACCGGATCCGAGCCCGTCCACTCCCGGTAGTTGAGATTTCACTCATTCGCATCCTACGCTCGCTGCTTCCACACGCATCGAAGTTTGCTTTGCTTCCGCTCAACACCGGATCACGCCAAAACCGCCTACCACCCTCGGCGTTCGAGATCTCCATCGGCTCCATCCTACGCTCGCTAGGCCCGTCTCATCACCACTCGATGTACACACTTCACATTGAAACTCCCTAACCTATACCCCTAATCGACTCTACCATTTCCCTTCCTCACCTTCTCTTTCCTCTCCCACGAGCTCTCTGCAAAACCCTCACCTCCACCTCCTTCTTCCCACGCCTGTGCGAGCCATCATCAACACCATCTCCTCACCTCTCTATCAAACACCATCACTCAACCACTCCATCATTACCGCCATCACTCTCTCTCTGTTTATCTCTTTCACGACTTCTTTACAAACCTAGAAGCTAGGTTAAAGATAAATAGAGTTTAGGGTTTTCACCAACTCCGTGGCATGGCGACTCGAGCCGCAGGAGCGAGAGAAGTCGGTAATTCGAGCGAGCAAGTATGGGTTTGAATTACTTTGCATTTAATTCCTATTTTTAATTCAATTAGGGTTTGGGAATTTTGAATGAGCTGCATGTATAAATAGAGAGTGAAGAAGATGAAATTGGGAAAGCCTGGGCTAGCCAGAGCTCCACTGTAGATGTATCTTTCTTTATTTTGCTGTTTTATGATGTTTTAATTAGTTTTGTTAGGGTCTTAATGAAACCCTGTTGCCATATTGTGTGTTTATGCTCTGTTGAACTTTCTTAAATGATTAAAATGATAATTATGTCTTCAATTAGGGCTTCCACTACTTTTCTCTCACAATGGATGTCTTGCATCCATTGTAGTTAGGTTACATCTGTTGTGAGATTGCCACACTCATACCTTAGGCACAAAAGCTAATTCCATTGACTAGTTGTACTTAATTAGACAACTAGTGCTCTGGGTTAGCACTTTAGCTGTCATTAGAAGCATAACTTGGAGAAACCCCTTAGATAGGTGGTGGGTTTGACACCCTGCCCTTATCAGTCAAGGATAAGAAAAGCTCAACTCAGTTGAGCACACAATAAGAATTCAGAGGTGGATTTGCAGACCTTAGCACCCTTTTATCTCTGTCCTTTACCTTAGTTTAGGATCACATTTCAATATCAGCCGTTTCGGCACAAAAATATCTGTGTTACCATCTGTTGTCACTTGTTTTCACTTGAAACTCAGTTGAGAAAGCCTTAGATCACCTTAGAGCACCACAAGTCTCTGTGGATCGACCCGTACTTGCCGCGTCTCCAATAGACGCCGTGCACTTGCGGTATAATTAGTAGGCTCAAATATAAACACCTTTAGAGGCCTACCAAGTTTTTGGCGCCGTTGCCGGGGACTTGGTGCGTGCCCTATCGATTATTGGTTTGCTTTGCTGAGTTCCAACTATCCCCTGTACATAGTCACCTCACTGTCTTTACTGTTTTTAGTCCTTTGCTTTGCATTGCTTTGCATTATTGTCTTACCTTTTATTGCATTGTTGTCTTAACTTTTACTATCTTAGCTTTTAGTCCTTTGCTTTGCATTGTTTTTAGTCTTTTATTGCTTGCTTTACTTAATTTCATATCACCCTGTACATACTACTTCAGTGCATTGTAGTTAATCTTGATTGCATATTTGCTTTTCTGTAATTGCAGAGTTACTTTTCTGTATTCTCTGCATTTCTGCATTTTAGTTCATAGTTGCATTTTAATTGCATTTCTGCATTTTAGTTCATTCCCTTGGCTATAACCTGTACCTCTATAAGAACTGAGTTTGCCCTCTAAGCAACAGATGCTGGCTGCGCAAGCTGTGCATCTGTGAGTGCAGCTGTGCATCTGTGAGTGCAGCCGTGCATTTGTGAGTGCAGTTGTGCATTTGTGCATCTTTTTGTGTCTTGAGCTGTGCATTTTAGAGAACTAATCTCTTTGTTGAGCCAACAGGTGGTACCTGTGCTTGCTGTGCTGCTGAGCAAAGCCTGAAGCTGTTGAGCCTCAGAGCATACCAGGTTAGTAATTGAACATTGCATGACCTCCTAATAAGCTAGTTCACCTGGTTAGCCCTCGGTCTACCACCGGTATTGCCCTGAGCTTTGTTGACCTGAGCATATCCTTGCAGCCCTTTTTAGCCATTGTCTGCTTTGTGCTTAGTGCAGCCCCCTGAAGCTGCTAAGCTTGTGCTATAACTTTGATCGCCAGACTAGCTGCACAACTCTGAACTTACTTGAATGCATGCTTGAACCCAGCCTGAAAACCTGTGCTTTGTAGACCTTGAATCTGCCCTGAAATACCTGTGCTGTGCACAAGCTAAGTTTTTAATCTATTACTCTGGGTTGTGAATTGTGCTGGCATTGCTTAATCTGTTGCTTTCAAGCTGCCAATCTGGGCTGTGCTAGTTTTCTGTGAGTTTGCTTTGTGAACCTAGGCTGTGCTGTGTACACGCCTTGCTTGAGCTGCCAATCCTAGGCTCACTCGACCACTGTGCATGATAATCCAGCTCCTTGCTAGCCCCCTGAAGCGCAAGCTTGAGCTCCTGGCTAGCCCTTGGTCTACCACCCGTAAAAACCTAAGCATCTTTGTTTGTAATCCACCGGGCTATGTGAACCATCTCGTGTATGATGGGCTAAACCTTAGCTAAGGCTGTCGCATAAATCGAACCATAAGCCCCATCTGCTGGGCTGAGCACAAAGCTTTAAGCCCACTGCCCATAACTTGGGTTGAACATTTACACTGCTGGGCTGGAGCTGGGCTTACACCAAACTGAGCCCACAAGAACACAAGCACCCTGGGCTGAGCTTTCTCACTGGGCTGCTTAGGCTAACCTATTAGCTGGGCTGTGCAGCCAATTGAGCCCACACAACCTGGGCTGTACCCCTTTTCACTGGACTGCACATGTTAACCTAACTTGGGCTTACACCAAAACTCAGCCCAACTCAATTCATTTCTGGGCTATACTTTTTCAAACACAACCTAGGCTTTGCACACAATTGCTGGGCTTCCTACAAAACCAAAAACAAACCAAAACCCAGCAAACCAAATGAAACCCAATAAACCAAACCAATCCCACCAAAACCAAACTTAGTCCACTTCAACTGGGCTTTGAGTTCAATTTGAGTTGCTAGACCATGTCAGGATTTTGGTCTGCATCTGGGGATGGAACAAATAAATCCCTTAGAGAGCTTGCTTACGGGCGCCTTTCACGGGATGAACACCCCACATACCATAGTGACTTTAGGGAACTTTATGGGCCTTCTCGGGGCCCGACCTCACATACCCTAATCATTATGATCACATACATCATCCACCACAGGTTGAAAATGAACACTTTTCTTATACCCAGTCATCACTTTTAGATCAATTAGAGGCTCGACCATCTGCCTTAGAAAGGCAATCACATGAGCGATCTGTCGAATCTAGTTTTTCTAGGCAATATGAAATGCATGCTTGCACCTTATGTGGTGGCTTAGACCACCCTGCTGAGTACTGTTATATTTTGCATGCTTTTAGACAGTCTAGGGAAAACCATGATAATTCAATGTACGAAGTGTCTAGAAGTGATTATTGGGACCATAATCAACCTGCACACATGCATCATTCACCACAATGGGGAGATGAACAATTTTATACTCCCCTAACTCCTAGTTTGCAATCAATAATGGATACACTCATGGAGCAAAATGCTAGGCTTGAAATGAATGCAATGCATGACCATCCATATAGCAACATGTCTGAATTTCCCTTCTCTAGTGAACCTCATGCACAACCATACAATGAATATCCATATGAGGAATGCATACCCACTAATGAAAACTCTCCTTTCATTGAACAACATAATGAACTTCTTGAATTTAGTCAAAACCTTGAGCAATATCAAAAGTCAACTGACCAAAGGTTTGCGAGCTTAGAACTCAAATTGAGTCAAATCATGATGCACTAAATGAGGAAAGGGAGGAACTTCGAGATGAAATGAATGTTAGGGAAATGCATTTGTGCTATGATGATGATGATGATGAATATGAAGAGCATGTATATTTTGAAAATGTAGTAGAATCTTTAGGTTCAGAGACATTAATTGTCTCTTCTGTGAACCCTATGAATGATGCTTCTTCTGATATTCATGCATGTGATGTTGATATGGATCCTGTGGAATTATCCTGTGAAAGTGAACATGATTTACCCTCTTTTGACTTTGGGAAAGTGTGTGATGGTACAAATGATTTTATACATGAAAACAACTTAGATGTACCTAATCTCTCTCCTGAGTCACAAATTGATACTCCTTCACCCAACCTAGGTGTAGTTTGTCACAAAATTGCAAAACCAACTTTTCTAAAAATGCCTAACTTAGGCTTAGAGCTTTGTGCTTCCCAAGTCCTCTTGGACTATTTTGCATCAAAGTATAACACTCTTAAGGAGCCACAGTTGCAATGTGTATGTGTAACACCCGTGTTTTTAGCATGGCGCATGCTAAAAGATGCGTCATGGACTGAGATGAAGCTTCATCCAAAGCTTCCGCAACGTGAAAAGGTGGATTGGCTTAAGGCCAATACCGCGCCAAAAATGGTGCATTATGTTTGGCATTTGGCCAAGGGCCAATGTTGCATCATCATGATGCATTAGGCCATTGGGTAGGTGGGCTCGATCTTACAACAAATCATTGTGCAATAAACGAAGCATCGAGAAGACCGGGTGGTGCGCAATCATTGTACGCAATCGTTGTGTGTAATCATTGTGCAACATACGAGAATAAGTGGTGCACAATCATTGTGCAGCAGACGGAACGAGTGTTGCACAATCATTGTGCAACAGAACGGAGACTCGGCAATCATTGTCGGTCCTTCAGAAATATATGGAAACGGCCATGAATAGTAAAAGTGGGAGTTGGTGAATGATTTTTGGTCCCCTTTCCATACTTGTAGAAATTCCATTAAGACATATATAGGGAGGGTAGTTGGTTGAAGGTGCATATGCGGACTATGTACCAAGTAAGCTTCATAGCTTAGCCGGAAGAGTATAAATGATGCCTAAGGCTCATTTATAGTTGCGTAGCCTCGCGAAGAGGGCATTTGATGCTTAGGCATCGTTATGCCATATTGCGGACCAAACATGCATCACCTGGATGCATTTCGATGGAACGGCCTATACGGACTAGGCCATTTCCATTATTGCTTGGGCACACCCATGCAAACGAGTTGGCTTAAGTTTCTGTCCCTTCGAGGATGAACTACGGTCTGTGCTTGATCCCTTTAGAGTAGGGAAGGGTACGTAGGCAGCCGCAATGAGTTGCAGCATTGCCGGTCCAGCACGTTGGCCCCTCATATCATCTAAGCTCGGTATCTCGCCGCAAGAGATGATTGTGGCCATACTTGATGAGGCTTAGTTGCATGCCGGTAAGTGGATGCTCATACTTCCTATCAAGTTATAAAGAGTTGGTAAGCAAGGTAACTTAGGAAATGGCAAGGGCTTGGTGCGGCCTACGCCAAAGTCAAGGCTTATACCGGACGATGACGGTTGCTCGGCTAGCTAGGAAATTCAATTATGAATTCCCTACGTAAAGGTAAAGCCAGAGATGCATGAAAAATGCATTGGCATTGGCCTTATGGCCTTAAACCCTTTTGCGGGACAAGGGTAAGTTGGAACGGTGTGGAAGCTAAGTTAGCTGCGTCATGCTCCACGAGCATGCTTGCAAGGGCAATTGGACGTGCATTTGCCTAGCTTTGAGGCCCGGATCGTAGCTTCATCATCATGGCGCACCGGGGAGATTACGGCTGCGGCGTTAACGCGCGCAGGCGTAATTTTCCGGTCCGTCACAGATGGTATCAGAGCGAGGTTCCGAGAAAACTCTAGGGACTTGTGCGGAGTGGACTCATTGGCGAGTATTTTCCTTGATGGAAACTTAAAGTTGGAGAGTAGGCCAACTTCTGCGCGGGAAAGAGTTTGTAACTGCTGAGTCAGTTACTTTGCAAATCGAGTTTGAGCTTGTATAAGTACTTTGAGTTTGCCAGGCCTCTGTGGCACCTCGCTTACGAGCATCCGGAAGACCGTCTGGGACGGTGGGTAGACAATGGGACTGATCATCCCCACACGTTGGCACTGGCCAAGGGTGTGCGTTGTCGAGCCGGCTAGCATCCCACTTACGAGTGGCAACCCGGTAAATCCGTCAGGGACGGTGGCTTGCATCCAACTGCACTGGCATTAGAGATTGGTCCTCACAGTGTTGCGTTGAGTTTTGCCTTGTCATTTCGATGACATCTTTCAACTTGTGAACCTTAGGGATTCCTGGGTGGTAGTATGGGATGCTATCTAGGATACCTTGTCGAGATATCCTCTTGGCACTGGCCAATTGCGATTCTTGGTATTGTTGTGGGCACTTTTGGATTCCTGGGCAGGTGGTATGGGACATGTGCTCAGAAGGTCTAAATTGTTGTTCATGACAACTTGAAGAAACCCGTGATTTCGAGCATCCGGTATGGGACTTTTGCTCATGAAATCCAACTCGAAGAGATTGTCCACAATAGCTTTGGTTTTGAATTTCGGGGACGAAATTCTTTGAAGGGTGTGATAATGTAACACCCCGTGTTTTTAGCATGGCGCATGCTAAAAGATGCGTCATGGACTGAGATGAAGCTTCATCCAAAGCTTCCGCAACGTGAAAAAGGTGGATTGGCTTAAGGCCAATACCGCGCCAAAAATGGTGCATTATGTTTGGCATTTGGCCAAGGGCCAATGTTGCATCATCATGATGCATTAGGCCATTGGGTAGGTGGGCTCGATCTTACAAAATAAATCATTGTGCAATAAACGAAACAAATCGAGAAGACCGGGTGGTGCGCAATCATTGTACGCAATCGTTGTGTGTAATCATTGTGCAACATACGAGAATAAGTGGTGCACAATCATTGTGCAAACGAGACGGAACGAGTGGTGCACAATCATTGTGCAACAGAACGGAGACTCGGCAATCATTGTCGGTCCTTCAGAAATATATGGAAACGGCCATGAATAGTAAAAGTGGGAGTTGGTGAATGATTTTTGGTCCCCTTTCCATACTTGTAGAAATTCCATTAAGACATATATAGGGAGGGGTAGTTGGTTGAAGGTGCATATGCGGACTATGTACCAAGTAAGCTTCATAGCTTAGTCGGAAGAGTATAAATGATGCCTAAGGCTCATTTATAGTTGCGTAGCCTCGCGAAGAGGGCATTTGATGCTTAGGCATCGTTATGCCATATTGCGGACCAAACATGCATCACTTGGATGCATTTCGACGGAACGGCCTATACGGACTAGGCCATTTCCATTATTGCTTGGGCACACCCATGCAAACGAGTTGGCTTAAGTTTCTATCCCTTCGAGGATGAACTACGGTCTGTGCTTGATCCGTTTAGAGTAGGGAAAGGTACGTAGGCATCCGCAATGAGTTGCGGCATTGCCGGTCCGAAGACGTTGGCCCCTCATATCATCTAAGCTCGGTATCTCGCCGCAAGAGATGATTGTGGCCATACTTGATGAGGCTTAGTTGCATGCCAGTAAGTGGATGCTCATACTTCCTATCAAGTTATAAAGAGTTGGTAAGCAAGGTAACTTAGGAAATGGCAAGGGCTTGGTGCGGCCTACGCCAAAGTCCAAGGCTTATACCTGGACGATGACGGTTGCTCGGCTAGCTAGGAAATTCAATTATGAATTCCATACGTAAAGGTAAAGCCAGAGATGCATGAAAAATGCATTGGCATTGGCCTTATGGCCTTAAACCCTTTTGCGGGACAAGGGTAAGTTGGAACGGTGTGGAAGCTAAGTTAGCTGCGTCATGCTCCACGAGCATGCTTGCAAGGGCAATTGGACGTGCATTTGCCTAGCTTTGAGGCCCGGATCGTAGCTTCATCTTGACGCATCGGGGAGATTACGGCCTGCGGGGCAACGCGCCAAAGGCGTAATTTTCCGGTCCGTCACAAAGATGTCTCATCTGTAATTAGCAAAACTCATTTTGAGTTAGACCTTTTGCATGATGTACCTTTAAAATTGCAAGATTTTGTTCTCACAAACACACCTGTTCACAAGTTTAGGTTTGGGGGAAACTCATTCCCATATACAGTCTTACTTGCACTCTCATGTTATATTTGTGTAAGGCTGTTAATGTGTGTACATATCGTCTTTTGGGTTGATCCTCAACTCTTTAGGCTGTTGGTTTATGGTGCATTTTCATTGTATATATCCAGTAGGACTTGTTAAATTTTTCTTTTCTTGATTCGGTTGAGTCTTCTTGCACATATATTATGCTAATCCGATATGATCTCCGTTGAGAATATTGGATTCTAGCCTTGACGAATGAAGCTCAACCTTGCTTCCGCCGACATTTCCTTAATCTCTTCCCTTTTCTCTTTTCAAAGATAGTTCTCATGGTATGTGACTTGTTTAATTTTTCCTATCTGTTGACACATTGAGGACAATGTTTGATTTAGGTTTGGGGGTGCATTTGCATTTAGAGTTTTTAGTCTTTTTAATCTTTTATTTTCATTTAAAAAAAAAAAAAAAAATTCAAAAATTCAAAAATTCAAAAATTCAAAAACTTTTTGCAAATAAAAACCTCCAACTTTTAGAGATTTTTGAGTCACTAGCATGCTTCTAGCTATGTTTACATAGAGAATCGACCAAATAACAGAAATTGGAAGTACCGGAGAACACAATCGGGTTTCTTAGTTGATTAGAGCGTTAAAGTTGGATTTAACCATACCGGAGGGCGAATTAGGTGTCTTTTTAGATATTCGGTAGTAGAATTGTGATCACCCATAGTGGAGACTACCCATTTTACATCAAGCGAGGTACCGACCTTCACTCTTTGTGACTTTCTAGAAAAGCTTTTAGAGTGTGTGTCACCGTACGTCAATTCCGGGTAGGAATGGTGAGCTACCCAACTTCGCACCACTTTCAGCACTACTTTTGATCTCTTGAGTGCTAATTCCGTCAATCATGAGGGTGACGTCTAAAGATGAAAACTCCTTCTAAATATCGATTTGCAGTTAGCATCTCTCTCTCTCTCAATCAGCAAGACCCATAGAAACACATCATCGTCAGCAACCTGAGCAGAATCAGAATATTGAAAGAAAAATTGATATAGTCCAAGGTTTATGTGCAACAAAGAAAAGAAAATAAGATGAGAATTAATGAAGTTTGTGAAAAATTGAGTTTATCGTTTTATTGTAACCAAAAAAAAAAAAAAAAAAAAAAAAAAAAAGTTTATTTTCTGTGTCTAGTTACCACAAAGTTAAAAAAAAAAAAAAAAATAAAAAAAATAAAAAAATAATAATAATAATTTTATTATTAAGTTTTTGTGAAGTTCAGAAGTTCGTCATCAATAGTTGAAGACTGAAGACCGAAGACCGAAGATTGAAGACGTTTCTATGGTTTCTTATGAGAGAGTGATATTAATTGCCGATCGGGTGAGAAGTGAGTGAGTACTCCCACCCTTGCTAATGGTTGATTTCCTTCCTTAGAGATCATCGAAAAAGATTCTTTTGTCCACACATCCGTGGAGTCTCCAGTTTTATTTCGGAAGGTTATCCTTCTTACCTACAACGTGTGCGGGATTTCTCTCTTTACTCCGCTGCACACATGAGAGACTAAAAAGCGATCTTTTTGAGTGCAATTATCATAAAACCCTAATGGTGAGGCGAAGTCGAGGCTTATGATCACAATCGAATCAAATTCTTTCATATGGTATGGTTACTTCTCGCTCAGCACTTAAGGATGAGAATGCGTTCTTCGATAGTTCTAACTTCATTACTAGCATGCGAAACTCTATGTCCTCATAGCTTCTAGGATGCTTGAGACTCTTTTACACTCTGACGAAGTTGGAGAAGGTTTTGTGGGTACACCTCTGGTAAACCCTCACGAGACTACAACTCGTCCACTAGGGACACCTAGGGGTTTAAAGGCTTAGTGCATACGCTAAATGCATTCGAGAGACCTACGACGGTGGTATAGTTAGGATTTCTTCATTTTTGTTTCACTTGAGGACAAGTAAAATTCGGGTTTGGGGGTATTTGATGAGTGCCAAATATTGCATATTTATACACCTTTTTATTGGCACTTTACTCATCTTTTGTGCTCATAAATCGAGATATTATCCCAGTTCGTATTTTCTTTGTTTTCAAGAATAAATATTTGTATTAATTAATTTTGTGTTTTTAGGTAATAAATAAAGCTCGGAGAATCGAGAGCCCAAAGAGCGAAGAAGTGGAGTCGAGCATCTATGGAGCGAAAGCCAAAGCCCGCGCGCAACTGATTTGCAACCCAACAAGTAGCAACTCATCTACAAGACATGGGCTTGAGCTAGACCCGACCCGCGACCGGATCCGAGCCCGTCCACTCCCGGCCGTTGAGATTTCACTCATTCGCATCCTACGCTCGCTGCTTCCACACGCATCGAAGTTTGCTGCTTCCGCTCAACACCGAGATCACGCCAAAACCGCCTACCACCCTCGGCCGTTCGGATCTCCATCGGCTCCATCCTACGCTCGCTAGGCCCGTCTCATCACCACTCGATGTACACCTTCACATTGAAACTCCCTAACCCTATACCCCTAATCGACTCTACCATTTCCCTTCCTCACCTTCTCTTTCCTCTCCCACGAGCTCTCTGCAAAACCCTCACCTCCACCTCCTTCTTCCCACGCCATGCGAGCCATCATCAACACCATCTCCTCACCTCTCTATCAAACACCATCACTCAACCACTCCATCATTACCGCCATCACTCTCTCTCTGTTTATCTCTTTCACAGCTTCTTTACAAACCTAGAAGCTAGGTTAAAGATAAATAGAGTTTAGGGTTTTCACCAACTCCGTGGCATGGCGACTCAGAGCCGCAGGAGCAGAGAAGTCAGTAATTCAGAGCCGAACAGAGTATGGGTTTGAATTACTTTGCATTTAATTCCTATTTTTAATTCAATTAGGGTTTGGGAATTTTGAATGAGCTGCATGTATAAATAGAGAGTGAAGAAGATGAAATTGGGAAAGCCTGGGCTAGCCAGAGCTCCACTGTAGATGTATCTTGCTTTATTTTGCTGTTTTATGATGTTTTAATTAGTTTTGTTAGGGTCTCAATGAAACCCTGTTGCCATATTGTGTGTTTATGCTCTGTTGAACTTTCTTAAATGATTAAAATGATAATTATGTCTTCAATTAGGGCTTCCACTACTTTTCTCTCACAATGGATGTCTTGCATCCATTGTAGTTAGGTTACATCTGTTGTGAGATTGCCACAGCTCATACCTTAGGCACAAAAGCTAATTCCATTGACTAGTTGTACTTAATTAGACAACTAGTGCTCTGGGTTAGCACTTTAGCTGTCATTAGAAGCATAACTTGGAGAAACCCCTTAGATAGGTGGTGGGTTTGACACCCTGCCCTTATCAGTCAAGGATAAGAAAAGCTCAACTCAGTTGAGCACACAATAAGAATTCAGAGGTGGATTTGCAGACCTTAGCACCCTTTTATCTCTGTCCTTTACCTTAGTTTAGGATCACATTTCAATATCAGCCGTTTCGGCACAAAAATATCTGTGTTACCATCTGTTGTCACTTGTTTTCACTTGAAACTCAGTTGAGAAAGCCTTAGATCACCTTAGAGCACCACAAGTCTCTGTGGATCGACCCGTACTTGCCGCGTCTCCAATAGACGCCGTGCACTTGCGGTATAATTAGTAGGCTCAAATATAAACACCTTTAGAGGCCTACCAAGTTTTTGGCGCCGTTGCCGGGGACTTGGTGCGTGCCCTATCGATTATTGGTTTGCTTTGCTGAGTTCCAACTATCCCCGTACATAGTCACCTCACTTGTCTTTCTTGTTTTTAGTCCTTTGCTTTGCATTGCTTTGCATTATTGTCTTACCTTTTATTGCATTGTTGTCTTAACTTTTACTATCTTAGCTTTTAGTCCTTTGCTTTGCATTGTTTTTAGTCTTTTATTGCTTGCTTTACTTAATTTCATATCACCACATACATACTACTTGATGCATTGTAGTTAATCTTGATTGCATATTTGCTTTTACCGTAATTGCGAGTTACTTTTCTGTATTCTCTGCATTTCGCATTTTAGTTCATAGTTGCATTTTAATTGCATTTCGCATTTTAGTTCATTCCCTTGGCTATAACTTGTACCTCTATAAGAACCGAGTTTGCCCTCTAAGCAACAGATCTTTGGCTGCAACTTGTGCATCTGTGAGTGCAGTTGTGCATCTGTGAGTGCAGCCGTGCATTTGTGAGTGCAGTTGTGCATTTGTGCATCTTTTTGTGTCTTGAGTCTGTGCATTTTAGAGAACTAATCTCTTTGTTGAGCCAACAGTGGTACCTGTGCTTGCTGTGCTGCTGAGCAAAGCCTGAAGCTGTTGAGCCTCAGAGCATACCAGGTTAGTAATTGAACATTGCATGACCTCCTAATAAGCTAGTTCACCTGGTTAGCCCTCGGTCTATCACCGGTATTGCCATGAGCTTTGTTGACCCGAGCATATCCTTGCAGCCCCTTTTAGCCATTATGCGCTTTGTGCTTAGTGCGGCCCCTGAAGTTTATAAGCTTGTGCTATAACTTTGATCGCTTGGACTAGCCGCACAACTCTGAACTTACTTGAATGCATGCTTGAACCCACTGAAAACCCGTGCTTTGTAGACCTTGAATCTGCCCCTGGAAATAATCGTGCTTTGTGCACAAGCTAAGTTTTTAATCTATTACTCTGGGTTGTGAATTGTGCTGGCATTGCTTAATCTGTTGCTTTCAAGCTGCCAATCTGGGTTGTGCTAGTTTTCTGTGAGTTTGCTTTGTGAACCTAGGCTGTGTTGTGTACACGCCTTGCTTGAGCTGCCAATCCTAGGCTCGTCTGACCCTGTGCATGATAATCCAGCTCCCTTGCTAGCCCCCTGAAGCTGCAAGCTTGAGCTCCCTGGCTAGCCCTTGGTCTACCACCTGTAAAACCCTAAGCATCTTTGTTTGTAATCCCTGGGCTATGTGAACCATCTGTGTATGATGGGCTAAACCTTAGCTAAGCTGCTGCATAAACTGAACCATAAGCCCCATCTGCTGGGATGAGCACAAAGCTTTAAGCCCACTGCCCATAACTTGGGTTGAACATTTACACTGCTGGGCTGGAGCTGGGCTTACACCAAACTGAGCCCACAAGAACACAAGCACCCTGGGCTGAGCTTTCTCACTTGGGCTGCTTAGGCTAACCTATTAGGCTGGGCAGGTGCACCAATTGAGCCCACACAACCTGGGTCGTACCCCTTTTCACCTGGATCGCACATGTTAACCTAACTTGGGCTTACACCAAAACTCAGCCCAACTCAATTCATTTACTGGCTATACTTTTTCAAACACAACCTAGGCTTTGCACACAATTGCTTTGGCTTCCTACAAAACCAAAAACAAACCAAAACCCAGCAAACCAAATGAAACCCAATAAACCAAACCAATCCCACCAAAACCAAACTTAGTCCACTTCAACTGGGCTTTGAGTTCAATTTGAGTTGCTAGACCATGTCAGGATTTTGGTCTGCATCCTGGGATGGAACAAATAAATCCCTTAGAGAGCTTGCTTACGGGGCGCCTTTCACGGGATGAACACCCCACATACCATAGTGACTTTAGGGAACTTTATGGGCCTTCTCAGGGCCCTGACCTCACATACCCTAATCATTATGATCACATACATCATCAACCACAGGTTGAAAATGAACACTTTTCTTATACCCAGTCATCACTTTTAGATCAATTAGAGGCTCGACCATCTGCCTTTAGAAAGGCAATCACATGAGCGATCTGTCGAATCTAGTTTTTCTAGGCAATATGAAATGCATGCTTGCACCTTATGTGGTGGCTTAGACCACCTGCTGAGTATCTTGTTATATTTTGCATGCTTTTAGACAGTCTAGGGAAAACCATGATAATTCAATGTACGAAGTGTCTAGAAGTGATTATTGGGACCATAATCAACCCGCACACATGCATCATTCACCACAATGGGGAGATGAACAATTTTATACTCCCTAACTCCTAGTTTGCAATCAATAATGGATACACTCATGGAGCAAAATGCTAGGCTTGAAATGAATGCAATGCATGACCATCCATATAGCAACATGTCCTGAATTTCCCTTCTCTAGTGAACCTCATGCACAACCATACAATGAATATCCATATGAGGAATGCATACCCACTAATGAAAACTCTCCTTTCATTGAACAACATAATGAACTTCTTGAATTTAGTCAAAACCTTGAGCAATATCAAAAGTCAACTGACCAAAGGTTTGCGAGCTTAGAACTCAAATTGAGTCAAATCTGTGATGCACTAAATGAGGAAAGGGAGGAACTTCGAGATGAAATGAATGTTAGGGAAATGCATTTGTGCTATGATGATGATGATGATGAATATGAAGAGCATGTATATTTTGAAAATGTAGTAGAATCTTTAGGTTCGAGACATTAATTGTCTCTTACGTGAACCCTATGAATGATGCTTCTTCTGATATTCATGCATGTGATGTTGATATGGATCCTGTGGAATTATCCTGTGAAAGTGAACATGATTTACCCTCTTTTGACTTTGGGAAAGTGTGTGATGGTACAAATGATTTTATACATGAAAACAACTTAGATGTACCTAATCTCTCTCCTGAGTCACAAATTGATACTCCTTCACCCAACCTAGGTGTAGTTTGTCACAAAATTGCAAAACCAACTTTTCTAAAAATGCCTAACTTAGGCTTAGAGCTTTGTGCTTCCCAAGTCCTCTTGGACTATTTTGCATCAAAGTATAACACTCTTAAGGAGCCACAGTTGGAATGTGTATGTCTGCCTGTAATTAGCAAAACTCATTTTGAGTTAGACCTTTTGCATGATGTACCTTTAAAATTGCAAGATTTTGTTCTCACAAACACACTGTTCACAAGTTTAGGTTTGGGGAAACTCATTCCCATATACAGTCTTACTTGCACTCTCATGTTATATTTGTGTAAATTTTGTTAATGTGTGTACATATCGTCTTTTGGGTTGATCCTCAACTCTTTAGGCTGTTGGTTTATGGTGCATTTTCATTGTATATATCCAGTAGGACTTGTTAAATTTTTCTTTTCTTGATTCGGTTGAGTCTTCTTGCACATATATTATGCTAATCCGATATGATCTCCGTTGAGAATATTGGATTCTAGCCTTGACGAATGAAGCTCAACCTTGCTTCCGCCGACATTTCCGGTAATCTCTTCCCTTTTCTCTTTTCAGCATAGTTCTCATGGTATGTGACTGTTTAATTTTTTCCTATCTGTTGACACATTGAGGACAATGTTTGATTTAGGTTTGGGGGTGCATTTGCATTTAGAGTTTTTAGTCTTTTTAATCTTTTATTTTCATTTAAAAAAAAAAAAAAAAAATTCAAAAATTCAAAAATTCAAAAACTTTTTGCAAATAAAAACCTCCAACTTTTAGAGATTTTAGAGTCACTAGCATGCTTCTAGCTATGTTTACATAGAGAATCGACCGAAATAACGAAATTGGAAGTCCGGGAGAACACAATCGGGTTTCTTAGTTGATTAGAGCGTTAAAGTTGGATTTAACCATACTGGGAGGCGAATTAGGTCTTTGTTTAGATATTCGGTAGTAGAATTGTGATCACCCATAGTGGAGACTACCCATTTTACATCAAGCGAGGTACCGACCTTCACTCTTTGTGACTTTCTAGAAAAGCTTTTAGAGTGTGTGTCACCGTACGTCAATTCCGGGTAGGAATGGTGAGCTACCCAACTTCGCACCACTTTCAGCACTACTTTTGATCTCTTGAGTGCTAATTCCGTCAATCATGAGGGTGACGTCTAAAGATGAAAACTCCTTCTAAATATCGATTTGCGATTAGCATCTCTCTCTCTCTCATCAACAAGACCCATAGAAACACATCATCGTCGAGCAAACCGGAGACGAGAATCGGAATATTGAAAGAAAAATTGATATAGTCCAAGGTTTATGTGCAACAAAGAAAAGAAAATAAGATGAGAATTAATGAAGTTTGTGAAAAATTGAGTTTATCGTTTTATTGTAACCAAAAAAAAAAAAAAAAAAAAAAAAAATGTAGTTTATTTTATGTGTATAGTTACCACAAAGTTAAAAAAAAAAATAAAATAATAATAATAATAATAATAATAATTTTATTATTAAGTTTTTGTGAAGTTCAAGTTCGTCATCAATAGTTGAAGACGAAGACCGAAGACCGAAGATTGAAGACGTTTCTATGGTTTCTTATGAGAGAGTGATATTAATTGCCGATCGGGTGAGAAGTGAGTGAGTACTCCCACCCTTGCTAATGGTTGATTTCCTTCCTTAGAGATCATCGAAAAAGATTCTTTTGTCCACACATCTGTGGAGTCTCCAGTTTTATTTCGGAAGGTTATCCTTCTTACACTACAACGTGTGCGGGATTTCTCTCTTTACTCCGCTTTGCACACATGAGAGACTAAAAAAGCGATCTTTTTGAGTGCAATTATCATAAAACCCTAATGGTGAGGCGAAGTCGAGGCTTATGATCACAATCGAATCCGAATTCTTTCATATGGTATGGTTACTTCTCGCTCGGCACTTAAGGATGAGAATGCGTTCTTCGATAGTTCTAACTTCACATTACTAGCATGCGAAACTCTATGTCCTCATAGCTTCTAGGATGCTTGAGACTCTTTTACACTCTGAAGTTGGAGAAGGTTTTGTGGGTACACCTCTGGTAAACCCTCACGAGACTACAACTCGTCCACTAGGGACACCTAGGGGTTTAAAGGCTTAGTGCATACGCTAAATGCATTCGAGAGACCTACGACAGTGGTATAGTTAGGATTTCTTCATTTTTGTTTCACTTGAGGACAAGTAAAATTCAGGTTTGGGGGTATTTGATGAGTGCCAAATATTGCATATTTATACACCTTTTTATTGGCACTTTACTCATCTTTTGTGCTCATAAATCAGATATTATCCCAGATTCTGTATTTTCTTTGTTTTCAAGAATAAATATTTGTATTAATTAATTTTGTGTTTTTAGGTAATAAATAAAGCTCGGAGAATCTGAGGAGCCCAAAGAGCGAAGAAGTGGAGTCGAGCATCTATGGAGCAGAAAGCCAAAGCCCGCGCGCAACAATTTGCAACCCAACAAGTAGCAAATCATCTACAAGACATGGGCTTGAGCTAGACCCGACCCGCGACCCGGATCCGAGCCCGTCCACTCCCGGTAGTTGAGATTTCACTCATTCGCATCCTACGCTCGCTGCTTCCACACGCATCGAAGTTTGCTTGCTTCGCTCAACACCAGATCACGCCAAAACCGCCTACCACCCTCGGCCGTTCAGATCTCCATCAGCTCCATCCTACGCTCGCTAGGCCCGTCTCATCACCACTCGATGTACCTGCTTCACATTGAAACTCCCTAACCCTATACCCCTAATCGACTCTACCATTTCCCTTCCTCACCTTCTCTTTCCTCTCCCACGAGCTCTCTGCAAAACCCTCACCTCCACCTCCTTCTTCCCACGCCTGTGCAGAGCCATCATCAACACCATCTCCTCACCTCTCCTATCAAACACCATCACTCAACCACTCCATCATTACCGCCATCACTCTCTCTCTGTTTATCTCTTTCACAGCTTCTTTACAAACCTAGAAGCTAGGTTAAAGATAAATAGAGTTTAGGGTTTTCACCAACTCCGTGGCATGGCGACTCAGAGCCGCATGGTAGGCCCGAAAAGATGTATAAATTTATGTATTTTACGGCCTACGGTTATACCGCAAGTGCACGGCGTCTATCGGAGACGCGGCAAGTACGGGTCGATCCCACAAGGACTTGTGGTGCTCTAGAGTGATCTAAGGCTTGCTAACTGAGTTCTAAAAGTGACAAGTGACAACAAACGGTGGTAACATAGATGTTTTGCCGATACGGCTGAATAGTGAAATGTAAAGATCCTAAGCTAAGGCAAACAGGTGATAGAATGGTGGTACTAGGGTCTTTGAATCCACCTTAACCTACACTATGTTCTCGGCTCACAATATTATTCTTGTCTTTATGACAAATGGAGGAGAGGTGTCAACTCTGCTCTATGTCTAAGATGATTCTCCATTTGCTAGATTAATCACAACTAATGTATCTTTCCCAAGTATTACCTGTCCGATTAAAGTACAAGTAATCCGAGGATTGAATCAATCTAATTAGGTTTGAGTTGCAACATAATCACCACAGGGGTTATTCTAACTACGGTGCATCCATGGCGTTGGCATGCACTTTGTGAGAGCAAAGCAATGACATGCTTAGATTAAAATCTATCGAGGAAATATTTAAGCATTCAAGAACAATACATGATTATGAAAAAACACAGTTGCAAGTTAGGGTTTCATCTCAAACCCTAGCAACTAAATTAAAACAGAAATAAACCTAATTGACAGCACTGGCTAATCCAGGCGTACCTAAAATCATCATCCCCTGCTTCTATTTATACATACCAAGCAAACCCTAAAACAGCAAACCCTAAATCAATTAAAAATAAAAATTAAATGAAAAATAATCGAACCCATACTCTATTCGGCTCTGAATCGAGCTTCCCTCTTGTCTAATCATGCTCAGAGAACTCCATGCGTCGGTTGTGGCTAACCCTAGCTCTAGTTTTCTCTAGGTTAGCTTCTAAGGTTGAGAGAAGCTAAGGGAGAGAAAACTAGCTCTAGAGAGGTGGTGCGGGCGAGAGATGGTGTAGGCCGACGAGTTGTTGATGGAGGTGAGAGCGGGCATTGCAGATGGCTCTGCACAGGCGTGGGAAGAAGGAGGTGGAGGTGAGGGTTTTGCAGAGAGTTGTTCTGTGAAAGTGACGGGAGAGGAGAAGAGAAATGAGTTTAGGGTTAGGCTTAGGGGCTTATATAGGGGCTATGGTGTTGAGCAGGTACATAGAAGATCGATGGGAACGCTGCACCGAGCGTAGGATCTTGCGGGAGAGATCTGAACGGTCGAGGTTGGTAGCCGGTTCTGTTGTGATATGGTGTTGCGCGAGTGCATCAAGAGATGATGTATAATGAGGGCAGCGACCGTAGGATGTGGATGAGAGAGATCTCAACGGTTTGGAGTGGACGGGCTCGGATCCGGGTCGCGGGTTGCTCCAGCTCAAGCCCATGTCTTGTAGATGAGTTGCTACTTGTTGGGTTGCAACTGTTGCGCGCGCGGGTTTGGCTTTCTGCTCCATAGATGCTCGACTCCAATTCCTCGCTCCTTTGGCTCCTCAGATTCTCCGAGCTTTATTTATTACCTAAAAACATAAAATTAATTAATACAAATATTTATTCTTGAAAACAAAGAAAACACAGAATATGGGATAATATCTGAGTTATAAGCGCAAAAGATGAGTAAAATGCCAATAAAAAGGTGTATAAATATGCACTATTTGGCACTCATCAAATACCCCCAAACCTGAATTTTACTTGTCCTCAAGTGAAACGAAAATGAAGAAATCCTAACTATACCACTGTCGTAGGTCTCTCGAATGCATTTAGCGTATGCACTAAGCCTTTAAACCCCTAGGTGTCCCTAGTGGACGAGTTGTAGTCTCGTGAGGGTTTACAAGAGGTGTACCCACAAAACCTTCTCCAACTTCAGAGTGTAAAAGAGTCTCAAGCCTCCAAGAAGCTATGAGGACATAGAGTTTCTGCATGCTAGTAACAGAAGTTAGAACTATCGAAGAACGCATTCTCATCCTTAAGTCTTTGAGCGAGAAGTAACCATACCATATGAAAGAATTCGGATTCGATTGTGATCATAAGTCTCAACTTCTGCCTCACCATTAGGGTTTTATGATAATTGCACTCAAAAAGATCGCTTTTTTAGTCTCTCATGTGTGCAGGCGGGAGTAAAGAGAGAAATCCTGCACACGTTGTAGGTAAGAAGGATAACCTTCCGAAATAAAATCTGGAGACTCCACAAAAGTGTGGACAAAAGAATCTTTTTCTAATGATCTCTAAGAAAGGAACATCAACCATTAGTAAGGGTGGGAGTACTCACTCACTTCTCACCCGATCGGCAATTAATATCACTCTCTCATAAGAAACCATAGAAACGTCTTCAATCTTCGGTCTTCGGTCTTCACTTGTTGATGACGAACTTCTAAACTTCACAAAACTTGACAATTTTTAACTTTTCTACTCAAATTCCTTGTTGTTTGGATTTTTCTTTTTAAACTCTTCTTTACCATGGTGGTAGCAAAAATAAGAAAATAAACTACAATATTTTTTTTTTTTTTTTTTTTTTTTGATTTTTAAATTTTTTTTTTTTTTTTTTTCATATAATAAGTGAAAATAAAAATACAAATACAAATAATGAAACAACTAACTCCATGGACAAAGGGCTTTATCACTCAATTTTTCCACAACTTGTATTGTCTTGATTTTATAAATTTTATTAATTCTCATCCTATTTTCTTTTCTTTGTTGCACATAAACCTTGGACTATATCAATTTTTCTTTCAATATTCGATTACCTCTTTTCTTGACGATGATGTGTTTCTATGGGTCTTGCTGATTGAGAGAGAGAATGATGTTAACTGCAAATTGGTATTTAGAAGGAGTTTTCATCTTTAGACGTCACCCTCATGATTGACAAAAACTAGCACTCAAGAGATCAAAAGTAGTGCTGAAAATGGTGCGAAGTTGGGTAGCTCACCATTCCTACCCGGAATTTACGTACGGTGACACACACTCTAACACTTTTCTAGAAAGTTGCAAAAAATTGAAGGTTGGTGCCTCACTTGATGTAAATTGGGTAGTCTCCACTATGGGTGATCACAATTCTACTACCGAATATCTAAACAGCACCTAATTAAGCCCTCCCAGGTATGGTTAAATCCAACTTTAACGCTCTAATCAACTAAGGAACCCGATTGCGTTTTCCAAGACTTCCAATTTCTGTTATTTCGGTCAGACTCTCTATGTAAACATAGCTAAAAGCATGCTAGTGACTCTAAAATCTCTAAAAGTTGGAGGTTTTTATTTGCAAAAAGTTTTTGAATTTTTTTTTTTTTTTTTTTTTTTTTTTTTTTTTGAAAATAAAAGGTAAAATAAAAGACTAAAAACTCTAAATGCAAAATAAAAACTAAAAACTCTAAATGCAAAATAAAAACTAAAAACTCTAAATGCAAATGCACCCCCAAATCTAAATCGAACATTGTCCTCAATGTGTCTACATATAGAAAAAATTTAAACAGTCACATACCGAGAGAACTATGCTGATAAGAGAAAAGGGAAGAGATTACCGGATGTCGGCAGGAGCAAGGTTGAGCTTCGTTAGTCAAGGCAAAATCCAATATTCTCAACGGAGATCATATCGGATTAGCATAAAAAAATGCACAAGAAGACTCAACCGATTCAAGAAAGAAAAAAAATTAACAAGTCCTACAAAAATTTACTAACAGTCTAAAGAGTTGAGGGTCAACCCAATAGAAAATATGTACAAACATTAACAAATATAACATGAAAATGGGCTTTGGTTTATGTGGGAATTTGGTTTGTTGGGCTTTGGATTTGGTTTATTTGGTTTGTTTGGGATTTCATTTGGTTTGTTGGGAAATTTTGGTTTATTTGGGAGGCCCAGGTTGCTGTGGGCTCAATTTGGTTTAAGCCCAGGTTTTGTGCAAAACCTAGTTGTGGTGCAAGGCCCAGATATGTGCAACCCAGTAAAAAGGCACAGCTTAGTGGTTTGATTGTGAGCAGAGCCCATGTGATGTTAAACAGCCCAACAGTGTGGGTTCAGTTGATGTGGGCTTAGCTATTTGCACAGCCCAGCAGTAGAGGTTCTAGCCTAGATGGTCTGGCCCAGAAATGAATTGAGTTGGGCTGAGTTTAGAGTGCTAAGCCTAGTAAGTGGGTTTCAGAGCTTAGCATAGCTTAGTGCTTTTTGCTGGTAGTTGCTGGCCTTCACAGCACAGGCCAAGTGCAGTGCAGTGCAGCTTATGCTTTGGTCAGGCCAAGCACAGGTTGGCTATGTGCAGAGTTTACAAGTTACAAATGATCACCACACAGTTCACACAAAATAATACAGCCAAGCTTATGCGAGTCAAACTAGTTCGTGAGCATTTTTAGACAAGGCGGAGCAACACTCAATCCTGGTTCGAGATAACCAACCAATTCACACCACAGGGAGCAATACATGTGAAATTTCAAGGTCAGAAATTATGCACACAGATTCAACAGCATTTCCAGTGAACACAGCTGTGACTCATCAGACAACAGGGGAATGATGTTCTTGGTTTTTCACAGGTTATGCTCAAGACTTGGTTGACCTAATATAACATGCTCAAGGTACAGGGCTGATGGTGTCAATACACACAGCTGATGTCAACAGGTAAGCTCAGGGTTTAACACAAATTCTCAGGCATTGACATATTTGGCTTAGCTCTAATTTAGCAGCATGCACATATAATTGGTTCTCACAGGTTATGCAGGGGAGCAGATGGCTCACAGGGCCTGTGGCATCAACAAGCTTGCCTGAGTTGATGTCAACTGTCTCAGTTGACTTCAACTGGGATTTCTCACAGGTTAAGCTCAGGGGTTTGTCAACTGGGCCTGTAACAAACTTGGAAGTCTCAAGTGGAGCTCAACTCACAGCTTCAGGGGGCTGGAGTTCGGCTCAGAGCATTGCACAAACACTACAGGGCAGATGGAATTGGCTCACTTAGCTTCAGGGGTGGTTACCTAGCAAGGTAGCTAATCATGCAGGGCACCAGGGCAGCTAGTTTGCAACTTCATGCAATGAAAGTGATTCATTTAACAGGGTCAAGCATTCATGGCAATTAGCTCAGGTGAAACACAATCAACTAAGTCAGGCTATCATACAACCAAGCATGTTATTCAAATATGAAATTCCAGCACTTTTATCGACACTAAACATGCACAGATGCACAAATGCTCAGTAATCATGCACAAGTTATCTTGGCTCAGGATTGCAGCTTAAATGGCTCTCAATCTGCAGCTCAACTCACGGCTTCAAAATGGGATTGAGCACGGGGTATCCGAAGGATGAGCTCGGGGTATCGGCCACGGAACACCCAATCGTGGAATTCGGGTAAAAGAGAATTGCTCAAGCATCACGAAATGTTCAGGCGATTAGGTTGATAGACAATTAGTGATTATTGCTCAGCAGGTTAGCTAATTTTGTCTTGTGAACAGGGCCCAGCACTCAACATAACACAGGTTAACACCGATATGCGGCTATCCTCAGTTTGGAACATGCAAAAGGTGAGCTCAGCTCACAGCTCACTACAGCTCAAATCACAGCTTCAGGGGGCTGGATTGAGCACAGGGTCTCTCACAAGGCACAGGGTAGATGGGGTTTAAGCATGCATTCAGGGTCTACAAAGCACAGGGCACTAACCTGAAGTCTGCGCCTTTCCTTGTCTCTCTGCCTTTTGGTTTGTCTCAGCTGCTCCTCAGCAACACAGGGGGTACCTGCTCTAACTCAATGAAGATTTTAGTGCTCAGAGATGTGCATCTAAGGCAAAGATGGCCTGAGAAGATTTTGGGTGACGAGGGGAATAACGAGTTACTAGTGACTCTAAGATGCAAGATGATTATAAAAACAAAAACAAGTTACAGGTTACAAGATGATGCAAGGGTTAAAAACAAAATGATGCGATGTGCTACAAAAACAAGTTACAGGCTACAAGATGATGCAAGGGTTAATACAAGTTATACTAAAACAGGACTATGATGCTACAATGAAAATAAGGCCAATGAAAACAGGGCTAAAACTACAATGAAAACAAAAGGTGGGTATGTACAGGGGATAGAATGAAATTTCAGTAAAGCAAGCAATGAATCACAGGGCACACGCCAAGTCCCCGGCAGCGGCGCCAAAAACTTGGTAGGCCCGAAAAGATGTATAAATTTATGTATTTTACGGCCTACGGTTATACCGCAAGTGCACGGCGTCTATCGGAGACGCGGCAAGTACGGGTCGATCCCACAAGGACTTGTGGTGCTCTAGAGTGATCTAAGGCTTGCTAACTGAGTTCTAAAAGTGACAAGTGACAACAAACAGGTGGTAACATAGATGTTTTGCCGATACGGTGAATAGTGAAATGTAAAGATCCTAAGCTAAGGCAAACAAAGTGATAGAATGGTGGTACTAGGGTCTTTGAATCCACCTTAACCTACACTATGTTCTCACTCACAATATTATTCTTGTCTTTATGACAAATGGAGGAGAGGTGTCAACTCGCTCTATGTCTAAGATGATTCTCCATTTGCTAGATTAATCACAACTAATGTATCTTTCCCAAGTATTACCTGTCGATTAAAGTACAAGTAATCCGAGGATTGAATCAATCTAATTAGGTTTGAGTTGCAACATAATCACCACAGGGGTTATTCTAACTACGGTGCATCCATGGCGTTGGCATGCCTTTGTAAGAGCAAAGCAATGACATGCTTAGATTAAAATCTATCTCGAGGAAATATTTAAGCATTCAAGAACAATACATGATTATGAAAAAACACAGTTGCAAGTTAGGGTTTCATCTCAAACCCTAGCAACTAAATTAAAACAAATAAACCTAATTGACAAAGATCTTGGCTAATCCAGGCGTACCTAAAATCATCATCCCCTGCTTCTATTTATACATACCAAGCAAACCCTAAAACAGCAAACCCTAAATCAATTAAAAATAAAAATTAAATGAAAAATAATCGAACCCATACTCTATTCGGCTCTGAATCGAGCTTCCCTCTTGTCTAATCATGCTCAGAGAACTCCATGCGTCGGTTGTGGCTAACCCTAGCTCTAGTTTTCTCTAGGTTAGCTTCTAAGGTTGAGAGAAGCTAAGGGAGAGAAAACTAGCTCTAGAGAGGTGGTGCGCGGCGAGAGATGGTGTAGGCCGACGGTGAGTTGTTGATGGAGGTGAGAGCGGCCGCGTTGCATGGCTCGCACGGGCGTGGGAAGAAGGAGGTGGAGGTGAGGGTTTTGCGAGAGAGTTGTTCTGTGAAAGTGACGGGAGAGGAGAAGAGAAAATGAGTTTAGGGTTAGGCTTAGGGGCTTATATAGGGGCTATGGTGTTGAGCGAGTACATAGAAGATCGATGGGAACGCTGCACCGAGCGTAGGATCTTGCGGGAGAGATCTGAACGGTCGAGGTTGGTAGCCGGTTCTGTTGTGATATGGTGTTGCGCGAGTGCATCAAGAGATGATGTATAATGAGGGCAGCGACCGTAGGATGTGGATGAGAGAGATCTCAACGGTTTGGAGTGGACGGGCTCGGATCCGGGTCGCGGGTTGCTCCAGCTCAAGCCCATGTCTTGTAGATGAGTTGCTACTTGTTGGGTTGCAACTGTTGCGCGCGGGCTTTGGCTTTCTGCTCCATAGATGCTCGACTCCAATTCCTCGCTCCTTTGGCTCCTCAGATTCTCCGAGCTTTATTTATTACCTAAAAACATAAAATTAATTAATACAAATATTTATTCTTGAAAACAAAGAAAACACATAATATGGGATAATATCTGAGTTATAAGCGCAAAAGATGAGTAAAATGCCAATAAAAAGGTGTATAAATATGCACTATTTGGCACTCATCACCGCAGGAGCAGAGAAGTCAGTAATTCAGAGCCGAACAGAGTATGGGTTTGAATTACTTTGCATTTAATTCCTATTTTTAATTCAATTAGGGTTTGGGAATTTTGAATGAGCTGCATGTATAAATAGAGAGTGAAGAAGATGAAATTGGGAAAGCTCAAGGCTAGCTGAGAGCTCCACTGTAGATGTATCTTGCTTTATTTTGTTGTTTTATGATGTTTTAATTAGTTTTGTTAGGGTCTCAATGAAACCCTGTTGCCATATTGTGTGTTTATGCTCTGTTGAACTTTCTTAAATGATTAAAATTATAATTATGTCTTCAATTAGGTCTTCCACTACTTTTCTCTCACAATGGATGTCTTGCATCCATTGTAGTTAGGTTACATCTGTTGTGAGATTGCCACAGCTCATACCTTAGGCGCAAAAGCTAATTCCATTGACTAGTTGTACTTAATTAGACAACTAGTGCTCTGGGTTAGCACTTTAGCTGTCATTAGAAGCATAACTTGGAGAAACCCCTTAGATAGGTGGTGGGTTTGACACCCGCCCTTATCACCAAGGATAAGAAAAGCTCAACTCGAGTTGAGCACACAATAAGAATTCGAGGTGGATTTGCAGACCTTAGCACCCTTTTATCTCTGTCCTTTACCTTAGTTTAGGATCACATTTCAATATCACCTAGTTTCGGCACAAAAATATCTGTGTTACCATCTGTTGTCACTTGTTTTCACTTGAAACTCGCTTGAGAAAGCCTTAGATCACCTTAGAGCACCACAAGTCTCTGTGGATCGACCCGTACTTGCCGCGTCTCCAATAGACGCCGTGCACTTGCGGTATAATTAGTAGGCTCAAATATAAACACCTTTAGAGGCCTACCAAGTTTTTGGCGCCGTTCTTGGGAATTGGTGCGTGCCCTATCGATTATTGGTTTGCTTTGCTTTGAGTTCCAACTATCCCCGTACATAGTCACCTCACCGTCTTTCTTGTGTTTAGTCCTTTGCTTTGCATTGCTTTGCATTATTGTCTTACCTTTTATTGCATTGTTGTCTTAACTTTTACTATCTTAGATTTTAGTCCTTTGATTTGCATTGTTGCTTTGCATTGTTTTTAGTCTTTTATTGCTTGCTTTACTTAATTTCATATCACCCTGTACATACTACTTCAGTGCATTGTAGTTAATCTTGATTGCATATTTGCTTTTCTGTAATTGCAGAGTTACTTTTCTGTATTCTCTGCATTTCTGCATTTTAGTTCATAGTTGCATTTTAATTGCATTTCTGCATTTTAGTTCATTCCCTTGGCTATAACCTGTACCTCTATAAGAACTGAGTTTGCCCTCTAAGCAACAGCTGCTGGCTGCGCAAGCTGTGCACTTGTGAGTGCAGCTGTGCATTTGTGAGTGCAGCTGTGCATCTGTGAGTGAGCTGTGCATTTGTGCATCTTTTTGTGTCTTGAGCTGTGCATTTTAGAGAACTAATCTCTTTGTTGAGCCAACAGTGGTACCGTGCTTGCCGTGTCTTCTTGAGCAAAGCACAGAAGGGCGTTGAGCCTCGAGCATACCAGGTTAGTAATTGAACATTGCATGACCTCTAATAAGCTAGTTCACCTGGTTAGCCCTCGGTCTATCACCGTATTGCCCCGAGCTTTGTTGACTGAGCATATCCTTGCAGCCCCTTTTAGCCATTGTCTGCTTTGTGCTTAGTGCAAAAGTCGCTAAGCTTGTGCTATAACTTTGATCGCGGACTAGCTGCACAACTCTGAACTTACTTGAATGCATGCTTAAACCCAGCCTGAAAACCTGTGCTTTGTAGACCTTGAATCTGCCCTGAAATACCTGTGATGTGCACAAGCTAAGTTTTTAATCTATTACTCTGGGTTGTGAATTGTGCTGGCATTGCTTAATCTGTTGCTTTCAAGCTGCCAATCTGGGCTGTGCTAGTTTTCTGTGAGTTTGCTTTGTGAACCTAGGCTGTGCTGTGTACACGCCTTGCTTGAGCTGCCAATCCTAGGCTCGTCTGACCCTGTGCATGATAATCCAGCTCCCTTGCTAGCCCCCTGAAGCTGCAAGCTTGAGCTCCCTGGCTAGCCCTTGGTCTACCACCTGTAAAACCCTAAGCATCTTTGTTTGTAATCCCTGGGCTATGTGAACCATCTGTGTATGATGGGCTAAATCTTAGCTAAGCTTGCATAAATCGAACCATAAGCCCCATCTGTTTGGCCGAGCACAAAGCTTTAAGCCCACCGCCCATAACTTGGGTTGAACATTTACACGGCTGGGCTGGAGCCGGGCTTACACCAAACCGAGCCCACAAGAACACAAGCACTGGGCTGAGCTTTCTCCGGGCTGCTTAGGCTAACCTATTAGCTGGGCTGTGCAGCCAATTGAGCCCACACAACCTGGGCTGTACCCCTTTTCACTGGACTGCACATGTTAACCTTCGAAGTTGACAAGCGGTGGACGATCATTCTGTCGCTTCTCCAGAAAGAAGCTTCGAAGTTGACAAGCCCGAAACCCATGCGCATGAAGAAGTAATGGCTAAGATTGATCTTCCACTTCGTGAAGTCGGTTTGTGCTATACGAGGATGTCTATCCCGCACTGCGTATTGCCGGGGGACGCATGTCAGCGCTTTCAACTGCGATTGACATGGAGGAGCGGTGGAGGAGCGAGGAAGCGTTGCAAGGCATCGGTAGCGTAAGGGCGAGAGAGATATGCGTGCCATTGAAGAGGCGGAGAGTTGAGCATAAACATCCTCTCGATCAAGATAAGTGTGATTACCCGATCCGGACGGCGTGATAATTCTTGACTCGACACGTAGGAACCTGAACATCCGAAAGCAATTGGTACGACTCCTAATGTTGATGCGCTCTTTAATGCTCCCACTGATGATGTTGGGATGGAGTGTGCTTCTGCGGAGATGCCTGATGCAGAAGTTGAGGTAGATTCGAAGGGAGGAGCATCAACAGATGATGGCGCTGAGGCAGAACCTGACAGTGGTGCGGGCGATGTCGATCCTCTTGACGACTAAAACCTCTTTTCTTCTCTTTTTTTTTCGCTTTCCAAGTATATTCCGTACATTTGAACATCTTCCTTGTATTCAAAGTGGCAAATTGAGTTCAAGGTTTTCTTCTTTTATTGTTTGAATAAAGGTTTTTTTATAACCTTTTGTCAAGACTGCAATTGAACTTTCTCAGGCGCAAGGGTGCGCCTTTACACATAACTCTTTGTGATAAAAGAAATAATGCCATAATGAAATATCCACGGACATGTGTTCCTGATGCAACTCCTGTCTTTGCTGGGGCAGATGGATCATATCGTTTTCCTTTTGTGCACACGTTGTGTTTCCTTCTTCTCATGAGATGTTTGCCTAAGGTTTCCTTCCTTGCTCTAATGGGTTGATTTAGGCTGACTCAGGACCTTTCGTTTTTAGGGGTATAGGGGTTCTCAGGTGGAAATAATGCTTCAATTAAATTGAAAATTAAAAATTGAAAGTCCTAACTATGAATGCAAGTATTGCAATCATTTTCTGGGGAATTACAAGTATGACATGAAATTGTAAAAGGAAACACGCTGGAAAAAATAGCACAGCGTTTTAAAGGGTGGAGGAATCTGGAAAGTGGTAGCACAGCGTCTTAAGTTCGGTAGGGTTTGAGCCATTGTGAGTGAATTGTTACGTCTTCTAGTTTATCAGCGTTGATGAGCTTGCAGTAACCGCTTAGGATAACATCTGCTACCATGTACGGTTCCTCTTCTCTTTCGATGGGTGAGTCAGGTGGAGTGATCATTTTCACCATCATGCTCCCAACCTTGAATGTAGTCGTCTTCGTCACCAGGTCTCCAATTCCAAATGGGTTTGGACGTGCAGATACTTGGACCTTGGCCTTATCGTCTTTGACTAAGACAGCCTCTACACTCTTGATAAAACGTTTGAAAGGGCCAACTTCCCATTCACATCTCCTAGCCGGGGTTGGTTTATTGGTTGGAGCCGGTCCCCGGACTTGTCGAATGAGGGGCGGTAGGTTGCAAAGAGAGTTGCGCGATGAGACTTACTTGAGATCGGAACCTTTCAATGTATGTCGAGCTCTCTCCGGGAAGTCGTGTCACATTGGCAAGTTGTTTGGTGCGGTACCGCATACCCATCGAGTCCGAAGGCGTGTTGGAGATTCTTTCGTGTATCGAAACCGTGAGAGGACACTTTCTAGTATTGCTTTGTTTTCGTGCATCCAAGGGCGTCCCATGATCATGTCGTAGTTGGGGTGATCTTTGACTATGTAGAAATTTGCTTGTGTCGAGGCATCACCCAATTTGACTTCCAGATCAATATATCCGTATGCATCTCTGAGCTCTCCTTCTGAATCTTTAACCACAATTGGGTAACGAGTAGCTTCCTGCTTTGAAATCTTTGCCGCTCTCAAGGTCTTGACAGTAATTATGTTAAATTTGGAAGCCGTATCAATCAACGCGCTATCGAACTCAGCATCTCTCAAACGAGTGATAGTTAGGAGTCCCCAGTTTCCTTTGCTCGCGTCCTTCAGGAAAGACGGGGGTTCTTGACCGCTTCGGATACAAACGCCTACCTGACACAACGTGGTTGAGGGCCGTAAATATGTCTTGAAGCTGCCCTTTGGAGAAGTACAAGATTTCACACAATTGTACAGTCTTGCGAATAGAATCCCCAGAAATCATGCAGTTCCTCATGGGGAGAGGGTCTCTACGAACACCTTCGTTTCCAAGTTGGAGTTCCCATGTCTCTATCTTTTCCCCGAATATTTGTTTCAACTGTTACAATCTTTGGTTGGATGATGTACGAATCTGTGGTAGCAACATTTTGGGATCTGTCATGTCTTTCTCGGTTGGAGGACGCCCGATAGGAGGCGGCTTGACGGCATCGTCTTGGATCCATGCTTCCAAGAGTTCTATCACTTCATTCATGGGGAAAGGAAAACTCGTATCTTCGGTGTCTTGTGCAGGAGCTTTGTCCGCTCCTTTCCGAGACGAAGTCTTGTGTGCTTAGGGATGTCCGCTTGGTTTGTTGTTCACACTGGAGCTTTCCTTTTCTCTCCTCCGCCCACTACACTCACGAAGGACCAAAGTGTTGTATTTCTTGTTTGTGAGGCGCCCTGCTCCTCGACTTTCACGTGAATCTTCACTTCGAACGACTCTGGTTCTTTCTAGCAACGCGGTGCAGTTATTCTTTGAACGCTTGGCGACTTCATGGAGTTCGAGAGAACGTTTGAAAGCCCAGATTCTCTAACGGAGCGCGGTATATGGGTATCATCCCGTTGATGCACAACTCTACCAATTGTCGTTCGTGACGTTCGGGTCGTGACAATCCAGCGCTTGGGTTCTCAACCTTTGACGAAGTCGTTAGGATGCTCGTTGTTCCGCTGAAGAATTCTTCCTAGATCTGAAAAGGTAATTTGTTCAGACATGAATAAATACTTTCTGTAGAAAGCACTGACCATCTCGCTCCAATTGGATATGCTGTTAGGCGCGATGTTGTTGTACCAGGTGTACGCCCTCCCCGTAAGTGATTTCGAGAATTCTTTCAGGCGCGGAACATGATTGTATTCATGTTCCCCAAATGATTCCAAGAATCGAGAGACGTGTTCACGAGCATTACCAGTACCGTCGTAGAGGGAGAACTGGGGAGAGGTGTAACCTCTTGGAAGAGGAATTCGTTGTACATCTTGAGGGTACGGTGGCTGATGTTGGTGTACATCCGTTCGGTCCCCTTTTCCTCGATTTTGGAGAAGTCGTTCCAGATCCTCACGTGTAATGAAGTTGGAAGGTTGGTCCATCTCCCTTTGGCGCTCAGGAGCAACACGAATTTCTTCATTCGTGTGGGTCCGAGTGGAAACGCCTGCTCCGGGTGTATTGAATGCATCTCTTGTCGACTCCAAGGGTTGTCGTGAATCTTGCGGCAATCGTTCGGTCAAAGTTTTAAGGAAAGTGAGTACCTCTTTCTGAGTTGCGGCCATATCCGTTTGAGTCTTAGCAAGAACTTCATGTTTCTCCATCAAGTCTGCAATGGTAATAGACGGTGTCCCTCCTCTTGTGCCTCCGGCTCCTCGTCCTGATGAAGGAGTGAAAGTTGTTGCTCTGGTGACTACCGGAGGTGTTACACTTGAGGTGATGCCGGGATTTGCGGCTGCTCTGGCTTTGGTGATGGGAGGCGTTACACTTATTGGAACATTTCCTACTACGCTGGTGCGGATGGTAGAAGTGACGGCTCCACGAGATGTATTGACCACGGTAGATCCACCGACAGTACTTCGACACCGGATTGTTATCCACACCACTCCATCGAATTGATTGCTTGACCCGCACCTTAATTCCACCATCTTGAAATGAATTGTTGATTGAATTGATTCTAAGATATACCATTTTTTAAATTGATGAAATTGAATCGAATTTGAAGAAATTGACCTTACAACCGAGAGATTAACCTCCCACTGTGGTCGCCAATTGTTTATGGGTGAAAACTACTCCTGTTGAATTTGGTAATTTGGGGTGTGTGGATGAGGAATGAATCTAAACCCTAAACAAATGCATGCGCGGTGAGTGCTTGTAGATTCGGAAGTCAATCATGCAAGTCCGTCCTAAACCAAGAAATGGTCGTTCCGGACTTGTTTCGGTCATAAAGTGAAGGAGACGGGGGTTGATCTTAGGGAGGGAAGCGAAGAAGGTGTTGAGATTGTGAAGGTGTTGGCTATGAATGACTTGTAACAGAAAGATGAGCAGGCTTACGATTGATGCAAGCAGGCTCTGGATGTTGGAATACGTTTTGTATTAACACTTGTTTTCTGTCTCGTCTCGACTTGTGTTGTTTCTTTCCTGTGTTGAAAATAGGGAAGATAACCTATTTATACAAGTCATTTGAGCCTTATTCACGTATCTCGTGGGAAGTGGAGGAAGTGGAGTGATGAAGTAGTGGAGATGTGTGTTGGTGATACACGACCAGTCTTGCCCACTTCTCCCCGTCATCTCTAACCGCCCATGACTTCCTCGACACGTTCTTGTGATGGCGCGTTGCACGATGCACGCCGTAAACCGCCAGACCAATACCCCAAAGATGTATCCCCCAGTTTGTGACATGATTGATGTCCGGAATGTGTGGATCGTGGGACCCACAAAAGGTAGCATGTGATGCTAAATTGAATAATGCGTTATTCGAAACCGATACTTTGAAGTATCATGTGTATTTTATGCGTAGTATTGCATCATGGTGTGGTAAAGTGATGGGTAATGACGCCTCACCGACCAACTAACTCCGGACCGGGGTTGTATAACTAAGGCGGTGAAGTTGGACGGATGAGATGATCTTTGAGACACTCATCTGCGACCGTTAATGAAATTAGGGTTTTGAAGAGGTGCGTAGGCATCACTCTTCAGCTTGGTCGAAACCAAGCATGGGATACAACTTTGTCCAGGCCGACCATACATGCGTGTAGACGGCATGATGGTGTAGGCGCCTATACCCCATTACCTCACAAAAGTATGATCTGGGTCACTCAATTCATCCGGTGAAGTTGAGTGGTCGAGATCGATTTGCGACAGGAAACCAGTGCCGCAAGAGCCGCACGTCACGCCCACTTCAGGAACACGTTCCAGGACGACCAATCTTGGTCGGTCTTGGCCGATTGGCCTGGTGTGAAGGTGGTAGGATGGTGTTCACGCCTATACCTGAATATCCCATAAAAACGTGATCTGAGCCATCCAAATCGTCCGGCGAAGTTGAGCGGTCGAGATCAGTTTGTGGTTTAGGAGGTGTGACCACGCTAGTTTGGGCGTGCGTTTTGAATTAGGCAGGCATGATATGCCTTGGCCGATCAGGTGAGGGAATAGATGGATCCACGGTGGTCATGCTGGTATGACCGAACCTTCTTAATCTAATCTTGGACCCTCCATTCGTGCCGGAAAAGATGGACGCTCGTGATGCTCAAAACCCTAATTATGGATTTTAAAGCCGTGCGTCACCCCTTGTTTGGGCGCACGAATTTGTTACGACCAAGCATGGTTGGTCTTGACCGATTGGTCAAGTGTGTAGGCGGGCCCTCGGTGATTGTGTTGACATGCTCTGGGCCCTTTGAGTTTACATCTACACCCTCCATCCATACCTGCGAAGATGGATGGTTGAGACTGTTTTGCGACACATGTAATATGCCGCAAACCCTAATTTAGGGTTTTCCGTCCATACTGCTTGGTATGAACGTCTTTTGGCAAGCTAGGCCAATGGCCGACCATGCGGGGTCGGCAGTGGGTATTCCATACCTACTTGGGGGTGATGGAATTGATCTGGGTCATCCAATCATGCTTGTGGAGTTGGATGAATGCGATCATATCCGGACTGAAACGGTCAGTCTGGATGCTCAATCGGGCTAGTATAACACACCGAGAGGGGCTCAATCGGGCTAGTATAACACACCGAGGGTCAGCCTGTACGGGTATTTCGTACATGGTTTCATTATAATGCTTGGAGGTTCGTGTTGCTCTGTAAGAGTAATACTCGATCGTCATGCCGCACCGATAATGAGTACAGAAATACAAGGTTGATTGCGCATTAATTAATAATGCTAGAAATTCAAAGGGTATATGGGATTGTAGCTACATGCTCCAACCTGGATGAATTTCGTGTATCCATAGAATGGGATTGTTGCCACATGCTCCATTCTTGGTGAATTAAGTGAGGGAGTATCCAACACTTATTAATGGCTTTATCTTTTACAAGATGTCAGCGCATTATTTTCTGGTTTTTACAATTTTAACCTTAAATGAAAATCCACCATCAACAAGAGCATTGGTAGATGGTCGAGAGAATAACTCCTCTGTTTTTCCTTCTACTCGGTCCCACCTCTTGTTCACAGAAATAACAGTCGAAGCTTCGACTCGTCCCTGACTATCATGATTATCACTACCATCTCCGCTAACACTAACTCCATTCTTGAGTATCAACTAATGCTCCTTATCTTCTCCATCATCTCTGCGTCATTAATTCTCCGTAGCCAACTCTCTGTCAGCAAATGGAAGCTACCGTTTTCTCAACAACAACCTCTCATCACCGTCACCGATCATCAACCCAGCAACACCCTTCATCAGCTGCAATCACCGAAAACAACCAACTCCATTAGTGGCAGCATCAATCTTCTTTGCCAATGCTCTATATGCTCAATCTCGTTAACCACCATAGCCATACGTTCTTCACGATCATCTTCAGTTTCAAGCTCTGTCTAGTTCCAAACCTACTCGATCTCAACTCCCATCTATTCGCAACATTATCTTCAATCTCTTCTCAGCCTTCTAATCACTGCCAATAGCAGCAACTCCTCATTCATCTCTGATAAAAAAACAGCCACCATTACCGAGTACCATCATCACCACATCCACCTCCATTACATCATCTACTGCTGATAATGGCCGCAGCCTATCCTCCTTCTACAAACTCGAGTCCATTACAGACTCCTCTTCATCATGATAAACCCTAGCGACAACCATTCTCGTCTTTGACTCGAACTCAAACCTATTCGAACAACAACTCGTTCTAACTTGAGTGCTCATTATCACAGCAACATCCTTCTTACATTAACCACCTTCGTTTCCAGCATTCACAGCAAACTCATGTTCATCCATTAAATCGAGTAGCCCGTCAATCAATGGCAACAAGCCATCACCAACATCATCATTCTCTGTTAAGCTTCATCCGTCTTTTTTCTCAGCGTAGTCACGGCATCAACTCCCTCGTCGTACCCATCTTCATCATCGCGATCACCATCAACTTCCAAGGCTCAGTCCATCAACGTAAAAACTCCATTCTTCCCTGTTATAATCACCACGATTAATTACAACCAACCAACTCTATCCGCTGTAACTCATCGAGTCCCTTTGGTTAATCAGCGACAAACACAAAACTGAACTTCATGAACCGCGTCGTGACCGGAAAGGAGATAATGTTGCGGTGCCTTTTTAACAATATTTGAATTACGGCTTCCCCCAAGTAAAAGTCCTGACTCCCCTTAGCAATTCTTTTGAAAAATGGCAGCCCCTTAACATATTGGATGCCCCTTAATGTACAGTAGGAGTGCCAATATAACTTGCCCTATCAAATGACCATTTTGCCCTTTTTGCATTCCGAGTTCTTGTTTTGCTCATATCTTCTTCATACGAACTCGAATGACTTCGTTCTTTCGCCATTGACTTCGTCTTCTCGTCCTCTTCAAGATGATAACTATAAATCCTATATTTGAATGAGTTCCACCGGGTCTTTGGCCCTTCTTCACTTGCAACTTCACTTTCGTAGCTATTTCCACTTCTTTTAGGATGATTCACCTGATGAAAGACAAATACAAGAAAACAAGCGTAATATACAATAATTCACCAGAAATATAGCAATTACCAGCATGGAATTGACACACAAATATATGTGAAATATGCACTTATCAAATTCCCCCACACTTGGATTTTTCTAGTCCTCGAGCAAACTATCTAAAGTACAACAACTCCATCTTGTCGAGGAAACGGTTGCACTTAGCATGTGCAACAGGCCTTTAAACCCCTAGGTGTCCCTAGTGGACGAGTTATAGTCTCGTGAGGGTTTACGAGAGATATACCCACAAAACATACTCCAACTTCAAAGCGTTCCAGCTTCCCGAGCATCCAAAGAGCTATGAGGACATGGAGTTTCTGCATGCTAGTAATAAGAAGTTAGAAATACCAAAGAACATATTCTCATTCTTAAATGTTGAGTGAGAAATAACCACGCCATAATGAGAGAACGCGTGTTTGAGAGCGATCAATAAGCATTTCGCCTCGACTTCTGCCTCACTTAAAAGGATTTTATGATAATTGCACTCAATAAGACAGATTTTTTATGGGTCTCACATGTGTGCAGGTAGGAATGAAGAGAGAAATCCTACACACGTTGAATGGTGGGAAGGAAACCTTCCGAATAATTTCTGGAGACTCCACAAAATCATGGAAAATAAAAGACTTTTCTGATGATCTCTAAGAAAAAGCCGCTATACTTTTTTATAGCAATTACTTTCTTATTTGTTTCTTTTTACTTCACTATAAAACCAACCCCTTTGTCTTTTACTTTACTTTGCTGAACTAAATAACCTATCAATTACACAGCTCTCTGTGGGAACGATCTCTTACTACCACTATATTACCAGTTAATTAATGGGAAATATCTTGAATAATTTGTTGTGTAAACGACGCACATCAGCTATATATGTCAGGACTATGTCACTCTTGCAGAAACTGGGTGTTGAGGTCATGGTACAGTTGCTAGATAGTCGGGGACTTATGGAAATGTCAGGTGGCTTAACATCAGGGAGGAGTTCATTTTCTAGTTGGCGTTATTTTTCTTGTGGTACACGTAAAGAAGTCGACCAAGCTACATTTGCTGATAAATTGAAATTTTTCTCAACGAACAAGTTTGTGGCTTCGTATATTTCAGTTGGCATGATCAGGATCCAGTCTGGACTCGCATGCTTTCGTTGTTGCAGTCAGCTGTTGGGTTTCTTAATTCGACACAAATGGCGTTCTAAGAGCGAATTATTCTTGTGTGTTGAACGTGGAGGTGTTCACAAGTTACATATGTACACTCAGGTTCATTCAGCTCACATACGTACATCTACATCTAAAAGCAGAAGAGATGGACAACCTAAAGTAGAAGGGAGGATATGCCTGCGACTACAGCCGTATATTCATATTCCATCAGAGCTGAAGAAGTGCAATCAACTTGCATTCATGAGAGGCATTTTGCGGCATTGGGCCAATAGCTATGTCAGCTAGATACAAGGTGAAACAGTTGTTGTATTTCAAGATACAATCAAGAAGGACTCTCTAAGAGATGTGTTTTATTTTCATATCATCAATCCTTGAGGACAAGGATGTTTTCAAGGAGTTGGGAATCTCATGTACCGACATGATGAGAAGAGGGTGTCCCTTATCACATTTCGTGTCAATACTTAGTATTAGGCTTATTAGTAGTGTCTAGCTTATTATTGGGTGTCTTTATAAATTGTAAGGTGTGGGCAGATGTAACCACCTGGAGTCTATGTAGCCGTTGGATGCTAGGTAGGGGGTGAGTGGTATTTAATCTTATGAACCTATAATGAACTCTTTAATCCAATTATGAATGAAAACCAATCGTTTACTCGATTAAGATGTGTTCATCACTGAACCAGTAGGCTTGATTCGTGAGAATCGGGAGATTATCCCTCCAACCTTTTTATTGTACATCAAGGTACATAACAGACCGATCCTAGTAATTGGTGTGACCGATCACAAAAGAGTTGTGCAATCGATCCTTGTAATTAGTGTAGCTGGTCCTAGTAATTGGTGTAACTGATCCTGGTAATTGGTGTAACCGATCACGAGCAGTACCATGAGTATATGGCAATCGGTCCTGGTAATTGATGTAATCGATCCTGGTAACTTGTGTGGCCGATCATAAGTGTTCCATATTAAGGTATAACTGATCCTAGTGATTGGTAGAACCAATTGGACCAATGAATGTGATTTGATATTTGATCAATGACATAGTTGTCTTGGAATACGGATGAACCAATTCTAAACTTGTTTGGAAGTGTGGTATAATCGATTCCAAGATTGTAAATATGAAAGAGGATTTACAAAGAAAAGATGTCAACATACTTTGAACACGAACAATAACTCTATCTTTTATTTTTCAAAGATATTCCTTAATTACTCAAGGAGATCATGGTCCGAAATAAATGAAGAATCTTTTAATTAAGGTTGTTAGTTTTATATGCTTTAATTACCAGCAATTAAATGCATATCTCTAGAGAATAAAAATTAGTAATGTGCATTTACTAATTGGAGATTTTCTATTGAGAGATTTCGGAAAATATTGGACAGAGCATTTCCTGGAATTATGAAAACCGAATGGGCATTTATTGCATATCTTGAGAATACTTTCGGTTTTGGAAATTCCTTGGTGTCCAGACATCCTTTGTATATAAATACCTAAGTTTGCATTTATAGCAAACTATCCTAAGATCCAGGCAAACTTCATATATTTGTTGTTTCTGGTGGAGCCATCTATTCGGAGAGGAAAGTACCCTAATTAGGAGAAATCTCTTACGACCGCTCGTTTAAAGACTTCTGGGATCAAGAAGCTCTACGAGTACCATTGGTGGGAAACTAGTTAATTGCAGTTTATTAGTTTTCGATTGATTTGATTGACTAACGGTTGTTGAACTTTGATTGCACCTAATTTGTTTATTCTTGAGAATCTTCTCTTCTGATATAAGATTCACTCAAACTAGATCAAAGTGTCGACGGGATCTTAAAAACTGTTTGTAGATATAAAGACATCTTGTGATAATCCGTTATTAACAGACTTCTTCTGTTCGTGATTATGTTAGAGCATTTCTCGGTCGAACTCGTAAGCGTTGCTATCTCAAGCTTGTTTGTCAAGTTTAGTTGCCAAAACTATAAGTCTTGATTTCTAGTCTATCTACGATTAAGTCTCAGATTAGGATAGATTGTGTAGTTGAGCTTTAGACTTCACGGCGTTCATCGATTGAAGACGGAGAACTACTAAGGCGATCTTGTGGAGCTTCATCAACAAAAGGTATTGAAGACTTGAACTTATCTATCACTTAGAAAGTCTATTTCTACTCTATCTCCTTCTTAAGACAAAAGTCGTATAACGATATAGTTTTCAGTTTATACACTTTTGATATTTCGAGCTGAGTTTAACTCGCTTACATATTTCTCGAAATATGTGTTGGTAAGCTTTTGCTTTAACCAAGTTCATCTTATGTTCTTGACGCAAGTCAAAAGATGATCTTGTGGAAGTCGCCTTGTAACATCTTACATGATTTGTGTGAGACATTCATTTGATGTAGACTCAGAATGTTACGTATTGATCATTCGATCACTTGAAAATTGCTTTGAAGCTAATACTTTGTGTGAGATGGTAGGAGCTTAAAGATGTTTATTTTCCTACGTCTTACTGCAAGTGCACAGGCCTATTGGAGGCGTGGCAAGCACAAGTCGATCCCACAGAGAATTGGGTGTGCTTAAGTGATCTAAGGGCTTTACTTAACTGAATTCTAGCAAATGATAGAAATATTTGGTGTTTGGTGTCGAAACGACAAGTTGGAATGGTGACAGTGACTATAAACTAAGGTATTGACAATCAAAGATGGTGTAACAGAGGATTGGGAGCACTAGAGTGATGGAATTCACCTCCCAAACCTATACTAAGGTAATACACACAAATTCTATTCTTACACTCCCATTGGAAGCTTCAGGTGGTAATTTTACTAATTGCTTTCACTAATCAACTCCTAATATAGAGTGTCTTTTTACAGTACACTCTATCACAAGCTAATTTGTTCAACAATTAGCTAATAACCCTATTACAATTCACAACAAGAAAGAAGAGAAATTTGACAATGAATTAACTTTTTATAAGCATTGGTGGTTTCATCTACACTCTAGCTAAGTGTTTAGAACATGGTGTAGAAAAATAAAAGCAAATTGAAATTAAAATTACAGTAACCGAAAACCCTAAAACATGCTCAAAACTAAAACTAAAACTCGACTAAAACTCTTTCATCAAGAACATCCTTTTATATCTCACAAAACAATTCGAAAATACCAAATACACTGACCCAAACCTCTTCCTTGCACTGAATCGTCCATGCTTGGGTTGTTGGTGAAACCCTAGCTTCAATCATCTCAACCCTAGCTTCTAGGTTATGGTGGAAGCTATGGATGGAGATGGGTGATGCGAGGGGTAGCTGAAGAGGTGGTGATGGTTATGGTGCGTCTGTCAGAGATGGAGTGGTGGTGATGGGGATCTTTGAACGGGTGAGGGAGGAGAAGGTGAAGGGAATGGTTCTCTGTGGAGTTGGTCGGAGAAGAAAGAGAAGAAAGAATAAGAAATGGGTTTGCTCGATAGGTGTAAGGGTGTAGGTAATTTTGTTGTGAAGCGGGTGTATCAAGATATGATGAGGAAGTCGGAGCGAGCGTAGGATGTGGCGAGTGAAGATCTTAACGGCTCGGGATGAGCGGGTTCGGATCCGGGTCATGGGTAGCTCTAGCCCATGTCTTCCTTGTTGGGTTGCAACTGATTCGCGCGCGGGCTTTGGTTATCTTCTCCATAGATGCTCGACTCCAATTCTTCGCTCTTTTGGCTCCTCAATTTCTCCGAGCTTTATTTATTACCTAAAAACACAAAATTAAATAATACAAATATTTATTCTTGAAAACAAAGAAAACACAGAATCTGGGATAATATCTGATTTCTAAGCGTAAAAGATGAGTAAAATGCCAATCAAAAGGTGTATAAATATGCAATATTTGGCACTCATCAAATACCCCCAAACCTGAATTTTACTTGTCCTCAAGTGAAACAGAAATTAAGAAATCCTAACTATACCCCGTCGCAGTCTCTCGAATGCATTTAGCGTATGCACTAAGCCTTTAAACCCCTAGGTGTCCCTAGTGGACGAGTTGTAGTCTCGTGAGGGTTTACCGAGGTGTACCCACAAAACCTTCTCCAACTTCGAATGTAAAAGAGTCTCAAGCATCCAAGGAGCTATGAGGACATAGAGTTTCTGCATGCTAGTAACACGAAGTTAGAACTACCAAAGAACGCATTCTCATCCTTAAGTCCGAGCGAGAAGTAACCATACCATATGAAAGAATTCGGATTCGATTGTGATCATAAGCCTCGACTTCGCCCCTCACCATTAGGGTTTTATGATAATTGCACTCAAAAAGATCGCTTTTTTAGTCTCTCATGTGTGCAAAAGCGGGAATAAAGAGAGAAATCCCGCACACGTTGTAGGTAAGAAGGATAACCTTCCGAAATAATTTCCTCGAGACTCCATGTAGTGTGGACAAAAAGAATCTTTTCTCGATGATCTCTAAGAAAGGAAATCAACCATTAGCAAGGGGTGGGAGTACTCACTTACCTTTTCACCCGATCGGCAATTAATATCACTCTCTCATAAGAACCATAGAAACGTCTTCAATCTTCTGGTCTTCGGTCTTCAATTGTTGATGACGAACTTCTAAACTTCACAAAACTTGACAATTTTTAACTTTTCTACTCAATTTCCTATTACTTGGAATTTTCTTCTTTACCATGGTGGTATCAAAACTAAGAAAATAAACTACAATATTTTTTTGATTTTTTTTTTGATTTTTTTTTTTTTTGATTTTTTTTGGTTTTTATTTTTTTTTTACTTTACTATATACATTAATTGAAAATAACAACAAAAACAATGAAACTACTAACTCCATGGATGAAGGATTATATCACTTAATTTTCCATAACTTGTATTGTCTTGATTTTATAAACTTCATTAATTCTCATCTTATTTTCTTTTCTTTGTTGCATGTAACCTTGGACTATTTCACTTTTCTTCAAATATTTTGATGTTGCTCCGCTTGCTGACGATGATGTGTTTCTATGGATCTGTTGATTGAGAGAGAGAGTGATGCTAACTGCAAATCGATATTTAGAAGGAGTTTTCATCTTTAGACGTCACCCTCATGATTGACGGAATTAGCACTCAAGAGATCAAAAATAGTGCTGAAAGTGGTGCGAAGTTGGGTAGCTCACCATTCCTACCCTAATTGACGTACGGTGACACACACTCTAAAAGCTTTTCTAGAAAGTCACAAAGAGTGAAGGTCGGTACCTCGCTTGATGTAAAATGGGTAGTCTCCACTATGGTTGATCACAATTCTACTACCGAATATCTAAACAAAGACCTAATTCGCCCTCCTAAGTATGGTTAAATCCAACTTTAACGCTCTAATCAACTAAGGAACCCGATTGCGTTCTCCGGACTTCCAAGTTCTGTTATTTCGGTCGAGACTCTCTATGTAAACATAGCTAGAAGCATGCTAGTGACTCTAAAATCTCTAAAAGTTGGAGGTTTTTATGCAAATATTTACAAAGAGTTTTTTTTTTTTTTTTTTTTTTAAAGATGAATCAAAACAAAAAGACTAAAAACTCTAAATGCAAATCACACCCCAAACCTAGATCAAACATTGTCCTCAATGTGTCAACATGATAAAATTTTAAACAAATCACATACCATGAGAACTATGTTGAGAGGAGAAAAGGGAAGAGATTACCGGATGCAAGAGGGTGTTGCTAAACCATAGAAAGATGAATGCTTTGAAAGCAAACAATCAAGAGCGCAAGACAAAAAATTTGGTTAGCACACATCAAAAACTATGCAAAAAGAAAAAGAAAAGGGAAAGAGAATGGATTGTTAGTCCATATGTATGTACACAAGTGAACTAGTCTAGTCCACATAGATGGGGTCTTCCAAGTCAACGGTCTCAACTTTTGGTGGAAGATGCTCCGAAATGGTTTCGATCTCGACCATTGACTTTGAAGATGTTCTTGTTCGCCGGGTTTTCAACTTCTACAGCTCCATGGGGAAAACGGTGACGTACCACGTATGGTCCCGACCATCGAGAACGTAGCTTTCCGGAATCAAATGCAATCTAGTGTTGTACAATAAAACTTTCTGTCCTCAAGTGAAAGACTTGCGCAGAATGCGCTTGTCGTGAAACACTTTCATCCTATGTTTGTACGTTTTGGCACTATCATATGCATCGTTTCTCAACTCTTCTAACTCATTGAGTTGAAGTTTTCTACGGGTTCCAGCTTTATCAAGATCAAAATTCAACTTCTTCACAGCCCAATATGCACGGTGTTCTAACTCAACTGGTAAATGACATGCTTTCCCGTACACAAGTCTGTAAGGAGACATCCCAATGGGAGTCTTGTATGCAGTCCTATAGGCCCATAAAGCATCGTTTAAGCGCAAAGACCAATCTTTCCTAGAAGGATTGACGGTCTTCTCAAGAATATGCTTAATTTCCCTATTAGAAACTTCTACTTGGCCACTGGTTTGAGGATGGTAAGGTGTTGCGACCTTATGAGTGATTCCATACTTACGTACTAATGATTCAAAGGGTCTATTGCAAAAATGACTACCTCCATCACTGATTATTGCCCTAGGGGTTCCAAAACGGGAGAAAATGTTTTCCTTAAGAAAGGAAAGAACAACCTTATGATCATTGGTTTTGGATGCAATGGCTTCTACCCACTTAGAGACATAATCTACAGCAACAAGAATGTATGACTTACCTTCAGAGTTAGGAAATGGACCCATGAAATCAATACCCCAAACATCAAATAGCTCAATAATCAAAATGGGTTGTAAGGGCATCATGTTTCTCCTAGAGATACTTCCTAATTTCTGGCACCGGTCACAAGCAACACAAAATGCATGGCAATCCTTAAACAGTGTTGGCCAATAGAAACCGATTTGCAAGATCTTTGCAAAGCAGTTTTCTTGGCACTAAAGTGGCCTCCACATGCATGGTCATGACAGAAAGAGATGACGTCCCTTTGTTCGAATTGGGGACACATCTCCTAATGATTTGGTCTTGGCAAAGTACTTAAACAAATATGGTTCATCCCAAAGGAAGTGTTTAACTTCAGCCAAGAATTTAGAACGGTCTTGTTTAGACCAATGCAAGGGCATTCTACCCGTAGCGAGGTAGTTCACAATATCAAGAAACCAAGGCATTTCGTACACAAGCATCAATTGCTCATCAGGGAATGATTCCCTAATTAGCACAGACTCATCACCGATTCAACATTCAACCTAGATAAGTGATCGGCAACAACATTCTCTCGACCCTTTCTTATCTCGAATTTCGAGGTTAAACTCTTGTAGCAAGAGTATCCATCGAATTAGACGAGCCTTAGCATCTTTCTTAGACAAGATATCTCAATGCAAAGATCGAATAAATGATGACCTTAGACCCTATCAAATAAGATCTAAACTTATCTAATGCAAACACAACAGCTAGCAACTCCTTCTCAAAGTGGAATAATTCAGTTGAGTATCATTAAGTGTTTTACTAGCATAGTAGATCACATAAGGGAGTTTGTCTACTCTTTGGCCTAAAATAGCTCCTCCTACAAAGATAGTCGACGCATCACACATAATCTCAAATGGTAATGACCAATCGTGGGTCCGACTATAGGGGCGGATGTAAGGAGAGCCTTCGATTTGCTCCCATGCTTCCTTACAAGCATCATCAAAGACAAATGCAACATCTTTTGCAAGAAGATTGCACAAAGGTCGTGAAATTTTACTAAAGTCTTTGATGAATCGGCGGTAAAAACCCGCATGGCCTAGAAATGATCCGATGTCCCTCACGTAACGAGGTTGAGGCAAGTGTTGAATGAGATCTACCTTGGCTTTGTCTACTTCTATACCTTTTTCCGAGATAATATGCCCTAGAACAATGCCCGAATTAACCATGAAATGACATTTTTCCCAATTCAAGACCAAACTCTTTTCCTTACACCTAATCAAAGACACATGTGAGGTGATGCAAACACTCATCAAAAGAAGAACCAAACACCGAAAAATCATCCATAAAAATCTCAAGAAACTTATCTACCATGTCGGAAAATATGCTCATCATGCAACGTTGAAAAGTAGCGGGTGCATTGCACATCCCAAAAGGCATACGACGATAAGCAAATGTTCCATAAGGACATGTAAATGTGGTCTTTTGTTGGTCTTCTAAAGCTATGTGAATTTGGTTGTAGCTTAATAGCCATCTAAGAAGCGGTAGTGACTATGTTTTGCTAACCTTTCCAAAGATTTGGTCAATGAAGGGAAGGGGAAAATGGTCTTTCTTGGTTACCGTGTTCGGGTTTCTATAATCAATACAAACTCGCCACCCGGTGGTCACACGGGTGGGAACAAGTTCATTCATCTCGTTTTGAACTACGGAATGCCGACTTCTTGGGTACTACCCGAATGGGACTCGACCCATCGCTATCGTGGACGGGGTAAATGATACCCGCATCAAGCGCTTTCAGAATCTCACCCTTGACAACATCTCTCATGTTGGGGTTAAGTCTCCTTTGCATTTCCCTAGATGGTTTAGTGTTCTCTTCAAGGTTTATGTGATGCATGCAAATTGTGGGACTTATACCCTTAAGATCGGAGATGGTCTAACCTAAGGCTCCTTTATGTTCTTGAAGTACTTCTAAGAGTCTACTTTCCTGTTCCGTGTCTAAACATGATGCAATAATCACAGGTAAAGTGTCAGAAGGACCTAAGAAAGCATACTTCAAGGTGTCAGGTAATGGTTTCAAATCAAGCTTAGGTGGTGTCTCAAGAGGTGGGGCAGATTTGGTATCACAGAGTGGAAGTGGTTCCACTGCATTCTGCCACTTAGCAATATCCATTTGTGGGACAGATTCAAGCAACGAGTGAATTTCACCAATGTACTTAGACTCGAAGAGATCTAAGTCAAAGTTATCTAAACATGCTTGCAAAGGGTCCACTGATAAAATATCGGGCAAAGAGTCTTGGATCAGACTCTCGATCATGTTAATCTCATGCAAATCAGTATCATCACAATCAATTGGTTGTTGACTAGTGTTAAAAACATTCAGCTCTACGGTCATGTTACCAAAAGACAATTTCAACACACCATTACGACAGTTGATGATGGCATTGGACGTCGCCAGGAAAGGACGTCCTAAGATCACAGGAATGTGATTACTTGGGTTTTGCACGGGTTGAGTGTCTAAGACTATGAAGTCTACAGGAAAGAAAAATTTATCAACCTTGATTAACACATCTTCAATAATACCACGGGGGATTCTCACGGATCTGTCCGCTAACTGTAGCGTAACAGGTGTGGGATTCAGCTCCCCAAGGCCCAATTGCACATACACAGAGTATGACAATAGATTCACACTGGCTCCTAGGTCTAGTAACGCCTTTTCGACCGTATGGTCGCCTATGTTGCATGTAATCGTTGGACTACCTGGGTCTCTAAACTTAGTGGGAATCTTGTTTTGGATTATGGAGCTCACTTGCTAAGTGAGGAAGGCACGCTTATGCACATGAAGCTTACGCTTTTGTGTGCACAAGTCCTTCAAAAACTTAGCATAGGTGGGTATTTGCCTAATTGCTTCGAGAAATGGAATGTTTATGTTAACTCTCTTGAACATTTCCAAAATCTCATTGTATTGGTTACCCCCTTTACGTTGCACCAACCTTTGTGGGAATGGAGCAACAGGTACATGACTTGGCAAAGAAGCATCAACATCAGTAGGACTCTTGGTCTTATCAACAGGCTCAGATTCTTTCTCTATAGTGGATGTTTTCTGTGGTGTTGTGTGTACTGGTGAGTCTGATGGAGACTCGCTTGACGGTGGTACACCTACATGGTTTTCAACAATTCTACCACTACGGAGAGTGGTGATAGCATTTGCTCGACTATGTGAAGTTTCATTGCGGGTAGAGGAGCCCGCTTGAAACACATTCTTTGGATTTTGTTGGGGTTGACTAGGAAATTTGCCTTTCTCTCTCTCATTCAATGCATCACAAGATTTGACCCATTTTAAGTTCTAGACTTGTGAAACGTTGGTCGGTGGTTTTCCTAAGTTCGTAAGATTTTGGGTTAACTGATCGGACACGGTCTTCAAAGCTAGTCTTTTTCTCTACAGGGTACTTGAGTGGGTGGTTGTACTTGGGGGTTTCTAGGATATGAGTATCCTTGGTTGTTATTTGTTGGTCCCCTTGTACGGTCCTTTGGACCATGAGAAGTTAGGGTGATTCCTCCACCCCGGGTTGTAGGTTTGAGAATACGAATTGTTCTCTTGCCTATGGTATAATGCATTGGCTTGCTCGGTTTTGGTCTCTTGAAATGCATGTAAATGGGACAAATCTGACCACTTAGTGGACAGAACTATGGCATGCGGCACAAGTGGCCATATCAATTTGGTCACGGAGAGTAGGGGCATTAGATTTTACATTCTTTTCCAACTCAAGCACTTCTATTCTCCGGGCCAAAGATGCCATTTTTGCATTTCCCTCAAAGTCAGACTCGATTCTATGAACATTTTGTGCAGGGGTAGTCCGTTTCGGTTCTCGGATGGACTCCCATTGTTGAGTCTTTTCAGCGACTTCGATTAGAAAAGTCCAAGCGTCATCAACACTCTTGTCAATAAATGCACCATTGCACATTGACTCGACTGTGGTACGGGTTCTAACATCTAGACCCTCATACAAGATTTGGACGAGTCTCCATTTTTCAAAACCGTGGTGGGGACATTGGAGTAGTAATTCATTGAATCTCTCCAAGTATTTTGCTAGAGTTTCGTCTTCTAATTGCACAAAACCATTTAGACTTTGGCGAATTGTCGCCGTCTTATGGTTGGGGAAAAACTTTTTGAAAAACTCTTTTGTGAGGTCATCCCAGGTTCTAATGGACTGTGGTTGTAGGGCATGAAGCCACGACTTGGCTTTGTCTTTCAGAGAAAAAGGAAACAATCTCAATTTGAGGGACTCCTCTGTCATTTGGTTAAAACGCAGAGTCCCACAAATATCCTCAAAGTCTCTCACGTGATGGTAGGGGTTCTCAGCATTGACCCCTCTAAACACGGGTAGCATATGAATGGTGCTTGCTTTCAGTTCAAACTGACAAGCATCAGCTAGCAGAATGATGCAAGAGGACTGGCTTGCCCTAGTTGGGTACATGTAGTCCTTGAGACTACGGGGTTGGTTTTGTTCCTCACCCATGGTTTCTGTTTCGAGATAGGTCCTGGGCTTGGGTTTTCTGGGTTGAAGAACCGGGTATGCTAACGATTTCGTCCGGGCGGATTCTAACTAGTCGATTTATTTGGTCTCTAAAAGACACAATCATAGCCTAGCTAGCGCATCTAGCATGTTAACATACAATCAATTTCAACACAGAAAAGCAAAAACTCAAAAATGACCCACTAACACAAGACTTAAGCCCAAAAGATGGCTTCTTGATGTTGTAAGGCCCAAAGAGTGTGGGTTCTAGCCCCTGATGATTTGGGTTCAGTTTGGTTTAGTTTGGGTATGTGGGCTTTAGTGTGTATAGAGCCCAGGTTGGGTGACATGTACACAGCCCAGATTGAAGGGTACAGCCCAAAGAGTGAAGGTCAAGTTATGTGGGATGAAATTGTTGCAGAAGCAGGGCCCAGTTTAGGTAAGACTTAGTGAAACGGGTTCTAGCCCAGTTGCAGGTCTAAATGGTCAGGCACAGGGGAAAGTTATGTGCACAGAATAACTGGCTAGGTTGGCAGTTGCACAAGACTAAGCACACGGAGAAGTGCTTCTATTGTTGGAGATAGCAAAGCAAACTCACTGAACTAGAGACACAACACAGAGTAGAGTAGGTTTTTGTGCAAGATGCACTGAGCAGCTTATGCTCAGGCTGTGTGCACAAATTAGCTAATGAGCACCCACAGGTCTGAGTGCAAAAGCTGGCAGTTCAAGCAAAGCTTGTACACAGCACAATTGATGCACAACCTCTCACAATTAGACACAGCACAGCTTGGATTCTCAGCAATCACAAATTGATAGCAACACAGCTTGGGTTGACAGATTGCACAGATTGGCAGGTGAACAAAGAGTTAAAAATTATGTGGTGCACTGGGTTGAGGTTGTGCTCACTCAATGGTGAAGCATGTGCCAGGGTAGTGTGTTTGAAAATCAACAGGCTAAATGCTATTCACCACCCTTGCTACTTCATACTCATTCAAGCACAAAAATCTCACACACAAAGCAGGTTGATTCATCACCAATCGACAACAGTTTTAGCGAGAATTCAAGTTAACAAGTATGCAAATATTAGCATGGCGTATGGCTTAGCAAGATCAGGTGCAAAAATGAGCCAATGGAAGACAGAGTTAACAAGTATACTCAATCAATAGCTTCAAATTTATCACAATCACTTAAGTGTCACAATATGATTCAACAAAATCCAGGGATGGAGCAATATGCGGCAAAGTATTTAGCTCATCATGCACAGGGCCAGGTCTGATGGCTACAGGTCAGCTCAGGGTTGACAACTCAAGACAAGTCAACAGAATAGCTCATGCAAGGGATATCAACAGGGTTTGTTCAACTACTTGATTTTCACAGGTGATAGCTCAAACTTGTAGCTTCAGGGGCTAGTAAGTGAGCAGGGTCTGGCATTCAACACAATGGTCAAACAAGCAAGCAAGTATCATTCATTCATTCATGTATGCAAAGTTTGGGATACATTACCACCAGTATAACACTGGGTTTAGGAAATTCCACCCTGGTTTTGCTGCTCTCTCCTCTTCCTTGGTTGCACAGCCCACGGCAAGCACCTGTAACTCAAAAGAGAATTTCAGTTCTCAATGTTGCAAAAATCAAAGTAAAAGAACATTACTTGCAGTGTGAATAACAGCCACTGTACTTGGTTATCTGTTCAGGGCAGACCAAGTTACAGGGGATATACACAAATGAACTAACTAGGCTACAAAGCTAAGATGCATAAGTGGATGTTTGTTACAAACTAATTATGCTACGGGACAGTGATGCATATAAGAAAATACAAAAGGTGCAGATGCGAGATAATTTCAAATTGAGTTACACTATCAACGAGAGGACTACCTAACTAGAGATTATAATGACAAGATATTTTAGAGTGAAGTAAAATGCAGAGTATAAAACTAAGCTAAGTTAAGCTAAGTTAACAGGGAAAATCAAAAATTAAACTAAGTTAACACAAATCAGTGCAAAAGAGCAAAGATTGTAAAGCACATATATACAATGGATGAGTTGAAAATCAGTAAAGCAAGTGAATGATCAACAGGGCACACTACCAGTTCCCCGGCAACGGCGCCAAAAACTTGGTAGGAGCTTAAAGATGTTTATTTTCCTACGTCTAACTGCAAGTGCACAGGCCTATTGGAGGCGTGGCAAGCACAGGTCGATCCCACAGAGAATTGGGTGTGCTTAAGTGATCTAAGGGCTTTACTTAACTGAATTCTAGCAAATGATAGAAATATTTGGTGTTTGGTGTCGAAACGACAAGTTGGAATGGTGACAGTGACTATAAACTAAGGTATTTACAATCAAAGATGGTGTAACAGAGGATTGGGAGCACTAGAGTGATGGAATTCACCTCCCAAACCTATACTAAGGTAATACACACAAATCCTATTCTTACACTCCCCTTGGAAGCTTCAGGTGGTAATTTTACTAATTACTTTCACTAATCAACTCCTAGTATAGAGTGTCTTTTTACAGTACACTCTATCACAAGCTAATTTGTTCAACAATTAGCTAATAACCCTATTACAATTCACAACAGTAAGAAGATAAATTTGACAATGAATTAACTTTTTATAAGCATTGGTGGTTTCATCTACACTCTAGCTAAGTGTTTAGAACATGGTGTAGAAAAATAAAAGCAAATTGAAATTAAAATTACAGAACTGAAAACCCTAAAACATGCTCTGAAAACTAAAACTAAAACTGACTAAAACTCTTTCATCAAGAACATCCTTTTATATCTCACAAAACAATTCGAAAATACCAAATACACTGACCCAAACCTCTTCCTTGCGCTGAATCGTCCATGCTTGGGTTGTTGGTGAAACCCTAGCTTCAATCATCTCAACCCTAACTTCTAGGTTATGGTGGAAGCTATGGATGGAGATGGGTGATGCGAGGGTAGCTGAAGAGGTGGTGATGGTTATGGTGCGTCTGTCAGAGATGGAGTGGTGGTGATGGGGATCTCTGAACGGGTGAGGGAGGAGAAGGTGAAGGGAATGGTTCTCTGTGGAGTTGGTCGGAGAAGAAAGAGAAGAAAGAAGAAGAAATGGGTTTGCTCGATAGGTGTAAGAGTGTAGGTAATTTTGTTGTGAAGCGGGTGTATCAAGATATGATGAGGAAGTCGGAGCGAGCGTAGGATGTGGCGAGTGAAGATATTAACGGCTCGGGATGAGCGGGTTCGGATCCGGGTCATGGGTAGCTCTAGCCCATGTCTTCCTTGTTGGGTTGCAACCGATTCGCGTGCGGGCTTTGGCTATCTCTGCTCCATAGATGCTCGACTCCAATTCTTCGCTCTTTTGGCTCCTCAATTTCTCCGAGCTTTATTTATTACCTAAAAACACAAAATTAATTAATACAAATATTTATTCTTGAAAACAAAGAAAACACAGAATCTGGGATAATATCTCGATTTCTAAGCGCAAAAGATGAGTAAAATGCCAATCAAAAGGTGTATAAATATGCAATATTTGGCACTCATCATGAGACAGCTATTCCCGTCTTCCGAGAATGTTTCAATGATTAAAAATGGAGTTTAGAACGATTAAAAATGATTGAATATAGCATAGTGTGCGTACTTGCATATATGTTATCCATATCCGAAACCATGGTATGCATACCCATATGCGTACTGCTTGGTTTGGTGAAAGTCCAGGAACCAAGGTATGCATACCCGTATGCGTACTGATTGGTTTTGTGAAAGTCCGGGAACTTAAGTATGCACACTATCGTAAGTTTCAAGTTCTGTAATTTCAACTGAGGCTAGAGGTATGTGTACTGGCGAACCCAAACTCAGTCCGACTACTTAGGTATGCGTACATGTATGCGTACATGAGTAGGTTAAGTTCTAAAATCGGTTTATTCGTGAACTAATACATTTATATATTAAGGAATGAAATATTTTGCAAACCGTGGCTATAATGTTCATGAATTGATTCATGTGAATCAAAATCGATTGTATCTTGTATACTTCTACGAGAATATAAACAATTGAACAACTCCATAACTAGTTTCATTTGAGTCATTTGAGCTAGTTGTGATTGAGATGAACAAGGTTAATAAGAAAGTATTCATATGGATAACTTCGGTTAACTATTGTTGAACCAACCGTGTGCAGGTGTTTAGGTACGGTTAACCTTATGTAAATGAAAGAACATTTCATTTGTGTATAACAAGCTAAGTTCGATCTAACGGTTGAAAGATATTAGCTTGAATCTAATCTGGTTTTCATCTAACGGTGAATATTGAATGTTTTGTTACCAAGGTAACTTAGATTGCAAACCCTGATTTGAAAACTATATGAAGGAGAACTATAGCAATTGGGAAACCTAATCCCCACACCTCTTATGTGATACTAGTTGCGACTAGAGTCGATTCTCCTTTAACCTTAGGTTTTTCATGAAATCCTGTAGGTTAAGGACTTCAAGACTTCATTGGGTGTGTGAAGCCAGACCCAACTATTTCTCTGTAGTTACGTGTTCTGATCTTGATGTTTTCTATCGTGATTGAGTACTATCTTCTCTAAGATTTGCTCGAGATTTATTCTCCGATAGGCAGGATAAAAAGTAGTCACAAACATCTTTGTCTAATTGTTTGTGATTCCACAATATCTTGTTTCTCTACCATACGATTAAGATTATTGTGAGGTGACTGATATTACTAGGCTGTTCTTCGAGAATATAAGACCGGTGTATCAATTGGTTCCTGTTCACCTTGATTTTTTTTAAAAACGGAACAAAACTCATAGGTTTATCTGTGGGAGACATATTTATCTATTCAATAGATTTTTCTGTGTGAGACGGATTTGTTTATTAAATTCTTCGACTTTAGGTCGTAGCAACTCTTAGTTGTGGGTGAGATCATCTAAGGGAATCAAGTACGTAGAGTCCTGCTGGGATTCAGAGACGTAAGGAGCGTAAGTGTACCTTGATCAGTGTGAGATTTATTTGGGCTCAACTACATTCCAGTCTGAAGTTAACTTGGAGTAGGCTAGTGTCTGTAGCGGCTTAATACAACATGGTGTTCAAATCTGGACTAGGTCCCGGGGTTTTTCTGCATTTGCGGTTTTCTCGTTAACAAAATTTCTGGTGTCTGTGTTATTTGTTTTTCGCATTATATTTGTTTATATAATTGAAATATCACAGGTTATGCGTAAGTTCAATCAATTGTGAGTCCAACCTTTGGTTGTTGATTAAATTGATTGACACTTGGATATTGGTTTTTGATACCTTCCAAGTTATTTCTTATATTAATCAGGCTCACAGATTTCTATCTGTTTGATTTGCTGATTACATTAAGAAATTGAGATATAACTCTTTGATATACTTTTCTTAAGATTGAGTCTGACTGTCTTGTTGACTCTCTTAAAAGTATATTGGAGTTAGTCCATACAGATTGCTAAACGAAATATTGGATGTGGTTGTTAGACCCTCGCTTTTCCAATTGGTATCAGAGCAGGCAAACATTATAAACCTGATAAGTTTGTGTTTGACTGATCCCTTAAGTCTGTCCCTATGGGAAATTTCTTTGGAAAACTTGCTCTTGGCATCGGTAACGCACGCCAGAATTTCTTAAATATTGTTCAGAGCTTATTATCCCTTAGACCTATGGTCTCTCATGATAATCTTTCTCCATCTAAGACTTTGGAAAACTTAGATGAAGTGAAACAATCTCAAGGAAAGATTAAAAGTTCTTCTAAGAAAAATTTTCCAAGAAAACATTGTCAACGCTCAAAGATATGGAATCTCACTAGATTAACTCTTAATCTTTTTGTGAAATACTATCGTGATGGATCAATTGACAAATATCTATTTAGATCTTTTAAAAACGTTTGTAATTTCTTAGAAAAGCTTAATTCGATTGAAGAAAAGTATTTTTCTGATAAAAGTTTTGTACCTATCAAATCATGTACCCATGATGTACGAACTATGCTTACTACCACCTCATGTGAAATTAATAAAAAGATTTCGGGTGAGTTTGGTGTAGGTTCCAATTGTCAGAAAATGTCATTCCTTGATCATAAGAAAAATGATTTAAAAAATTCTATTAACCCTGAGTATCATCATTACTATGATTATACGTCTGGTACATATCACAAATATCAACCGGAAAAGGTGCATGAGAATTTTTCTGCACTTCTAGCCTCTTGGTAACAAGCTTGGCTCTACCCCATTTTGTATATAACTTGATATGGGGCAAGTAACGGTTTGATTATTGTTTGTATTTGGGTTAATTTATTTTTAATCTTTTTCTCCGAGAAAAAATCTCTTGACAAGTTCTTTTTCTCTTCCCAGTGATAATTAAAGTGATGTAGTTTTTCTACTATCCTTTTACTGCACTGAACAAATCCTGTTAGTGTGCGAACCTTGGATGTTGATCACTTTAAGAAATCCCACCTTCCTTTTATGGGTCGCGGTTCATGAACGGGTCCAAGCCCATTTTTGGGTCTATAATAAGCATGGTACGTATACCCTTCTTCTTCATTCTCTAGTCCGCGTACTTGAACTTTTCTAGGGTTCATGTATCATCTTAAATTTCATCTTTCGAGATTCAAAAGAGGCTAAGGGGTTGTTTCATCATCAAGGATAAAATCAAGTAAGTTCTTCCTTCTCATCGCCTCTCAATTTCTAGGTCTCATGAGAAATTTCAAAGGTTCAAAAAACTTGGATTCATCTTCTAGCATGACTATACCTCAAAATCAAGATTCTATTAGAATTAGATTCGTCAATGAATCTAGTAGTAAGGTCCTTGAAAGGATTTCCTCTAGTGGGTTCATACTATAAAAGAAATTGGAATATAATAGTGGTCATAAAGAGGATTTGATTTGTTTTGAAAAATATAAGCTTGGAAACATCTTTAATGGCTTTGGTGAAGGATTTGATACTCTCACAAGAATATTCTATGCTAACATCCATGATGTTAATCTTGATGACATGGAATTCAAGATCATGATAAATAGAGAAAGGATTCTTGTTAATAGAGAATTGAATTCAAAGATTACCAATATTCGGTTGGGAAATTTTTTTCTTCCAAGACAAAGGAAAGAAAGACCATCATGTGAAACCATCTCTATTGGTCTTTGTAGCAAGAGTGTTGATTGTATTAATGGAAAATTTCCTACTAATTATCTTAGTCTTGCTTTGATGTCTTTTGGGAAACTTGGTATCTCTAATCTTTGTCCCTCCACAATTGAGAATTCTTGGTGGAGTCGTGAGTTTGCGGAGCTAGTCTATTCCCTTGAATTGGGTACTCCATGTCTTGATATTTATGGATTCATCATTCTTAAAATGATCTCAATGACATCTTCCATCAAGAGGTTAGGCTTTCCTTGCTTAATTGAGCAAATTTGTCATGAACATTCAATTGTTCCTATTGGAAACTCTCTTGGAGCACCCAAACTTGTTCGTCCTTGTACTTTCAAACGTATGAAGGAGAATGCTTGCAAAAGAGAAAGATGTCACTCCCTTGACGGTTCTTGTGATCCTACCACCTTGAGTCTTCTTCATCAAATTCACAAGGGTGTGCGTAAAATTAATTCCAAGGTAAAATGTGTGCAAGAACAAATACTCGTGATTGCTACGAAGTTCCCCGAAATCAAGGAAGAAATGGAAAAGGTTCAAGCATCCTAGATGGTTTCCGATGATGAAAGTGATGTTTAGCCTCCCTATTGTCTTAATTTCTAGGTAACTTATGAGAATTTATTCTTGTGTTTTAAGAAGGATAACTAGGGTTTTAAATAGCCATTATTGTGAGTACACATAGCTATTTCCAACGATTTTCATCTTGCAATGTTTTTAGATTTATTTATTTAAATTCTAAAGTTTACTTGGAAGATGTTTTTGCAGTATTAATCTTTATGGTTTCATATATTGCAACTTGTTATGGGATATGAGGGTTTGCGTCCGTGAACTATGATTGTCCCATATATGCTCAAAAGTTAAGTATATCATATGTCTTTATGCAAATATTGATAAAAGATGGGATGAACTTTTGTTTACAAAGATTAAGTCTATGAAATATTATGCAAATATTAATGAAAAATAGAATGAATCCTTGTATATTCCACAGTATTGGTCCTACCCTGATCCACTTTTTGTGATATACTGTGTGGCTCCGTAAGTTCTCTTATGTTGAGCATTTCCGATTAAATTAGTCATGGGTTTTCTTGTGGTTAATTTAACTGAGTATTTTGGATTACAAATTCATGTTTTCATGTTATTTGTTAAGTCCAAAGAAATCCTTATTCTCTTGCGAAAGTAAGGTCGCTCTTGTTGTTCTTTCTGGAATGACATTTTATGGGGGAGAGTTCTTAATAGATTTTGTGCTTAATTGCCAAATCTTTGTGGGGAGTGCGGCTGTGGAATATAATAGGGGTTATCTGGTATCTTTATAAACTCCTTGATGAAAGAATTTCGTTTCGGATATATGATTGCATCTAAACAAAGTTGATATGTTCTCTTTTGTTCTCTTTTGTTCATGAAGTATCTTTATGAAAATTTCATTAGGATCCCACTAGTTTTCGTACCTTTGCCAATTTTATTGACAAAAAGGGGGAGAATTAATGTGTAGTTCACACTACAAATACATATGGTTTACGGATCATTATGTAAGGGGAGTGGTTTTCATGTGAGATGAAGTATTGACTAAGGGGGGAGTGATACATATCACCATAGTGTTATTTTCAAAGTTGTGATAAAATTGAACTTTGATGTTGTGTAATAATACTATGACACTGTATAACAATATGAAAACATCTTGTTTTTATATATTGTTATAGCTACGGATCTTCAACAACTATGATGCTGAATTGAACACCTTTAGACTCAGGGAGTACTTGGAAGTAACGAAGATTTCGAGTAATGTTGAAGACCCAAGGAGATCAAGCATTTGGATGAGAAGCTACAAATTATATTTATTTTGTAATCCATATGTATTGATAGTTTTGTCACTAAAATTGACAAAGGGGGAGATTATTAGAGCATTTCTCGGTCGAACTCGCAAGCGTTGCTATCTCAAGCTTGTTTTTCAAGTTTAGTTGCAAAACTATAAGTCTTGATTTCTAGTCTATCTACAGTTAAGTCTCGGATTATGATAGATTGTGTAGTTGAGCTTTAGACTTCATATCGTTCATCGATTGAAGACGAAGAACTATTAAGGCGAGCTTGTGGAACTTCATCAACAAAAGGTATTTGAAGAATTAAACTGCTTACATATTTCTTGAAATATGTGTTGGTAAGCTTTTGCTTTAACCAAGTTCATCTTATGTTCTTGACGCAAGTTAAAAGATGATCATGTGGAAATCACCTTGTAGCATCTTACATGATTTGTGTGAGACAGTCATTTGATGTAGACTCGGAATATTTCGTATTGATCATTCGATCACTTGAAAAAAAAATTGAAGCTAATAGTTTGTGTGAAACAACTATTCCCGTCTTTCGAGAATATTTCAATGATTGAAAATGGAGTTTACAACGATTAACCATGGTTGGATATAGCATAGTGTGCGTACTTGCACATATGTTGTCCATATCCGAAACCATGGTATGCATACCCGTATGCGTACTGCTTGGTTTGGTGAAAGTCCGGGAACCATGGTATGCGTACTGATTGGTTTTGTGAAAGTCCGGGAACTTAAGTATGCATACCAGTATGCGTACTGTCGTAAGTTTCAAGTTCCGGAATTTCAACTGAGGTTGGAGGTATGCGTACTAGCGAACCCAAACCCAGTCCGTCTACTTAGGTATGCGTACCGGAGTAGGTTAAGTTTTAAAATCGGTTTATTCATGAACTAATACATTTATATATTAAGGAAGCAATCTTTTGGAAACCGTGGCTATAATGTTCATGAATTGATTCATGTGAATCAAAATCGATTTTGCATCGATTGTGTCTTGTATACTTCTACGAGAATATAAACAATTGAACAACTCCATGACTAGTTTCATTTGAGCTAGTTGTGATTGAGATGAACAAGGTTAATAAGAAAGTATTCATATGGATAACTTCGGTTAACTATTGTTGAACCAACCGTGTGCAGGTGTTTAGGTACGGTTACCCTTATCTAAATGAAAGCACATTTCGCTTGTGTATAACAAGCTAAGTTCGATTTGAAAACTATATAAAGGATAACTATAACAACTGGGAAACCTAATCCCAACACCTCTTGTATGATACTAATTGCGACTAGAGTTGATTCTCCTTTAATCTTAGGTTTTTCACGAAACCCTGTAGGTTAACGACTTGAAGACTTCATTGAGATTGTGAAGCCAGACCCAACTATTTCTCCATAGTTGCTTGTTCTGATCTTGTTGTTTTCTATCGTGATTGAGTACTATCTTCTATATGATTTGCTCGAGATTTATTCTCCAATAGGCAGGATAAAAAGTAGTCACAAACATCTTCGTCTCATCGTTTTTGATTCCACAATATCTTGTTTCGCTGCCATACGATTAAGATTATTGTGAGGTGATTGATATTACTAGGTTGTTCTTCGAGAATATAAGACCGGTGTATAAATTGATTCCTGTTCACATTGATTTATCAAAGATGGAACAAAACTTATAGGTTTATCTGTGGGAGACAGATTTATCTATTTAATAGACTTTTCTGTATGAGACAGATTTGTTTATTAAAGTCTTTTACTTTGGGTCGTAGCAACTCTTAGTTGTGGGTGAGATCAGCTAAGGGAATCAGGTGCGTAGAGTCTTGCTGAGATTTAGAGACGTAAGGAGCGCAACTGTACCTTGATCAGTGTGAGATTGATTAGTGCTTAACTACATTCCAGTCCAAAGTTAACTTGGAGTAGGCTAGTGTCTGTAGCGGCTTAATACAGTGTGGTGTTCAAATCTGGACTAAGTCCCGAGATTTTTCTACATTTGCCGTTTCCTCGTTAACAAAATTTCTGATGTCTGTGTTATTTCTTTTCCGTATTATATTTATTTGTATAATTAAAATATCACAGGTTGTGCGTAAGTTCAATCAATTGTGAATCCAACCTTTGGTTGTTTATTAAATTGATTAACACCTGGATATTGTTTTTTGATACCGTCCAAGTTGTTTCTTATATTAATCAAGCTCACGGATTTCTATCTGTTTGATTTAATCATTACATTAAGAAATCAAGATATAACTCTTTGATATAATTTTCTTAAGATTGAGTTTGACTGTCTAGTTGATTCTTTTAAAAGTATATTGGTGTTATTCCATACAGATTGCTAAGCGAAATATTGGGTGTGGTTGTTAGACCCCCGCTTTTTCAGATTGATCACAAGAGATTCAAGTGGTGTTGTCCAGGTTTCATTGAAGACTAAAGAAGATTTGAAGAGGAAGAAGATTTCTTATTGGTTTCTTATATCTTTATGTAACACAAACCTTGATCGGCTGGGATCCAATTAGAATCGGATTTATTCGATTGATTAGTTGCGTCTGTAACACCTAATAGTTCTCTTGAGATCTATTTTGATTGTTACAAATACTAATCTTATTACTTAGGTAATAGAGATTGGATTGATCTAACCAGGCAAAGGATTTTATTAGTTGAAACGGAAGAGCCTTTGCATATGACTTGAGATATCTTTATCTGGAAAGAATCAATATAGTTTTTATCAAACAGTTTGTTATTCCTTTACTGTTTGGAATACGATCCAAAGGAATTGTTCCAGTGCGTGCACTCATTGAATGTCGGAAGCGCAGGGATACTAAAAAAACTAAGTGAACTAGGGTTAGTTGCTTGGTATCAACTATACGAAGCTGGTTTAGATTTTGTATAGTGGCTTAATTCTGATTATATTCAATTCTGGACTAGGTCCCGAGGTTTTTCTGCATTTGCGGTTTCCTCATTAACAAAATCTTGATGTGTCATTTACTTTTGATTTCCGCAATTATAATTGTGTTATTTTAATTTAAAGTAAATTATAAAAATGTTAACTCCGCTTTACTTGATAGTTGTTAGAGCATTGATCGGTCAAAGTGTCGAAGGATCTTTAGAACTGTTTGTAGATCTAAAGACATCTTGTGATAATCCGTTGTTAACATAATTCATTCTGTGCATGATTATGTTAGAGTATTGTTCGGTCGAACTCTCAAGCGTTGTTATCTAAAGCTTGTTTGTCAAGTTTAGTTGCCAAAACTATAAGTCTTGATTTCTAGTCTACTTATAGCTAAGTCTCGGACTAGGATAGTAATTGTATTTGAGCTCTAGACTCCACGGTGTTCATCGAATGAAAACGAATAACCACTCAAGGGAACTTGTGGAACTTAATCAACAAAAGGTATGTGGAGACTTGAACTTATCTATCACTCAAGATTCTATCCTAGTCCGAGACAAAAGTCGTATTGCTATATAGACTTCAATTATACACATTTGCTATTTCGAGCCGAGTTTATTTCGCTTATCTGTTTCTCGAAATATGTGTTGGTAAGCTTTCACTTTAGCCAAGTTCATCTTTACTCATGACGAAAGTCATGTTGATTATTTCAATAACTTGAAAATCGCTTTGATGAAAATATTTTGTGGATAACAACTATTATAACATCCTCTAAGAAAGTTTCAACAATTGAAATGAGAGTTTAGATTAAGTAACCATGTTTGGATATAAACATAGTGTGTTCTCACATTTGTGTAAAAGTCCAAAACCGGGAATCTAAAGTATGCGTACCCAAAGTAATTGAAATCGTTCTTCGGTCCTACTCGGTTGGGGAGCTTGGAGTGAGGAGAAACAAGTTCGGACTTGGAAATCGCCAAAACTCGGTCTAATACTCGGAATCTATTTATTAATAATTTATATATTGCTTCTCATAAGTCATGATTTTTACCTAATTAAAATTAAAATTTTATACTATCATATAATTAAATATGTAATATTGTTATATTGAACGTGTTTACCATGTAATTAGAGGTTATTATATTTTATAACTCCCATATGAGGGGTTACGGAAATTTTCTTTATGATTTTAGTGCATTCAAGGCCAACTCAGAAAAATCGTTAACTCGTTTTGCTCAAAAATCTGTTTAAATCGGCCGCCTTAATAGTAAAAAATAGGAAATAGCTTGGAATCGGAAATCGCCTCGGTCATATAGCCTGTCGCCGAGTAATCGACCTTGGAGAGCGATTTTGACTACACTGTGCGTACCCATACGCGTACTGGCGGTTGTTGGAAATCCGGGTAAGTATGCGTACCATACGCATAATGGCGGAAAGTTCACGTCCGTGAATTTCTGCTGGAGTTTAGAAGTGAAAAACAAACTCAATCCGGTCACTTAAGTATGCGTACACGTTTGCATACCTAAGAAGGTTACTTTCTAAAATCTGTTTGTTCATGAACTAAAACATTTATATAATAAGGAATGCAATCTTTGCAAACCATGGCTATAATGTTCATGAATTGATTTGAGTGAATCAAAATCGATTTTGCTTCGATTGTGTCTTGTATACTTCTATGAGATCTAAGCAATTGAACAACTCTCTACTAGTTCATTTGAGTCACTTGAACTAGTTATTGTGAACATGAATAAGGTTGATATGAAAGTGCTCATATGGCTAACCATTGGTTAACTATTGTTGAACAAACTAGGTGTACACGTTTAGGTACGGTCACCCAAACCTAAATGAAAGTGGATTTCATTTGTGTATAACAAGCTAAGTTCGATCTAACGGTTGAAAGATATTAGCTTGAATCTAATCAGGTCTTCATCTAACGGTGAATATTGAATGCTTTGTTACCAAGGTAACTTAGATTGCAAACCCTGATTTGAAGACTATATAAAGGAGAACTCTAGCAACTGGGAAACCTAATCCTCACACCTTCTGTGTGATACTAATTGCGACTAAAGTCGATTCTCCTTTAACCTTAGGTTTTCACGAAACCATGTAGGTTAACGCCTTAAAGACTTCATTAGGATTGTGAAGCCAGACCCAACCATTTTCTCTGTAGTTGCGTGATCTGATCTTGCTGTTTATATCGTGTTTGAGTGCAATTGTAAGATTGGATTGAGATTTATATCTCCGATAGGTAATATATAAAAGTAGTCACAAACACCTTCGTCTCATCGTTTGTGATTCCATAATATCTTGTTTCGTTAATCGATTAAGATTACTGTGAGGTGATTGATAATACTAGGTTGTTCTTCGGGAATATAAGTTCGTGTTATCAATTAGTTCATTGTTCACCTTGATTTATCAAAAGACGAAACAAAAACTCGTAGGTATATCTTTGGGAGACAGATTTATCTATTCCAATAGACTTTTCTGTGTGAGACAGATTTGTTTATCTAGTCTTCAATTTTGGGTCGTAACAACTCTTAGTTATGGGTGAGATCAGCTAAGGCAATCAAGTGCGTAGTATCCTGCTGGGATCAGAGACGTAAGGAACGCAACTGTACCTTGAATCAGTATGAGTTTGATTAAGGTTCAACTACAGTCCAGACCGAAGTTAGCTTTATAGTAGGCTAGTGTCTGTAGCGGCTTAATACAATGTGGTGTTCAAATCTGGACTAGGTCCTGGGGTTTTTCTGCATTTGCGGTTTTCTTGTTAACAAAACTTCTGGTGTATGTCTTATTTCTTTTTTGCATTATATTTTGTTATATAATTAAAATATCACAGGTTGTGCGTTGAATCGATCAATTGGTAAATCCAACCTTTGGTTGTTGATTGATCCTTGAACATTGGTCTTTGGTATCGTTCAAGTTATCTCTCTTGTATTCAATCGGGCTCGCAAATTCCTATTTATTTGATTGCAGATTGAATCGATAAATTAAGATATAACTGTTTGATATACTTTTCTTAAGATTGAGTCTAACTGTCTAGTTGATTCTCTTTAAAGTATATTGGAGTTAGTCCATACAGATTACTAAGCGAAATATTGGGTGAGGTTGTTGTACCCCCATTTTTTCAATAGTGATCCTATAGAGTTTGGTTAAGTCTGAACCTATTATCAAGTAATCACACTTTGATTGTTGTATTGTCTCGATCTCGTATCCATAGACAATCACATAAAGTGTGAATAGAGCTGTCAATGGAACCTATTGGAACGGTAACTAGCTCTTCCATTACCGTTACCGATATTTCCTACCGGAATTCCGATACCGATAATTTCCGGCGAATTTTAAAAATCAAAACCGCTACCGTTCCATTAAGTTAACGGATATCGGTAATTTTACCGATAAATACCGTTAAGTGACAATATTATACATAACCTATTTCTCATACTGAAAATTAGTTCAAAATAAGAAATTTTAGGTTCCAAATCCATGCAAAACACAATGTTCTTAGTTATATGTTCTTGCAAAAAAAAAAAAACACAAAGAAATTCAAAAACGGGTAATACTAACACTATAATATACATGTGTGACAATAGATACCTCTGTAACGGTAATTAATGGAACAGTAAGTGCCTAAACCGATACCGTTCCAATAAGGCAAAAATTACCGATAATTTTTCCATTACCGATTTCCGATACCGTTATGTCGGAAAATTTCCTATAGGAACTCGAATTATCGGTAACAGAATCCGGAACTCGGTATTCCATTGACAGCCCTAAGTGTGAATACCAATTTGTCGTATTGTCTCGACTTTGTCTATAGACAGTCACTTTTGATAAGAGGACTTATAGGTGGATAATTTAAAGACTACGGTGTATTTGGGTACCCTCGTCTTTTCAATAAGTCAGAGCAGGAGGGGGCGTCGGGACACGCAAGACGAAATTCAGCACGCGACCACGAATGTGGACTTGATATCCATGGGCCGCCTCAGTCACAGCTAAAGTGTGCTTGGGAATAGGTTGTTGGAAAGAAAAGTCTACCCCATAATCACTCAAGCGTATTGGACCCTTAAAGATAGAACGATTGAAGCTAGCACGTATCGCCGAAATACCAGAATCAGGAAAAAAAAAAGAAATGGGTGAGGAACCCGTTGGTCAAATCCCACTTGCTGAGCCACGCGGTTAGGGTTATAAGACATCGCCATAAACTTACCAGCGTGAAAACCAGGAAGATAACCAGGTCACACCGCCATCAACGAGTCAATATAAGACACTGGAAAAACTTGTGATGAATTCAAATGCGTGCTCTCCAACAGAGACATAAAATCATAATGCGCCGGGCCAGCGCGATCGTCATTATAAGGAAAAGGCTCGAAGTACTTGGCCACATCCATGAATTTCTCTATATCACCCTTAGTCACTTTCCCTCTACCCCGCCAATGAGCCATCCTAGGATAACTATAAGTAGCAATACCTGTACCATGATGTTTCTAAGACCACGCATGCCGAAATAAGCAGGAATGGAAGTCTCGACCTCAGGAGCATCTCATGGGCGCAAAAAGAACTGACAAGTAAGCGCACACTTGTTTGGCGTGGTGGAGGAGTTTGATTGCCTCTGGTTACCTTGGATTTTCCCTTGGCTGAGGAAACTGGTTTTTCTTTCTGATCAATGGCTTTAGATTCCCCCCCTCCCTTCCTTGAATTTAGTGGCAACTGGTCTTTCCTTCACGTGAGCACGGACATCTGGTGTCATCCGTGGAATCACAAACAATCTTAACATGAATTATATACATGCATTAAAGTGCGGAGAAAGCATAGTATGCTTAGGTAGATGATGATTCATAGATTCCAAACCCCGCAAGTTTGTCATGATCTCGTCATCATTCTCAAGGTGATAGATCTGAGATATGGATACATAAATGAAACCATACGAATACAAAAAGTAAAGGAGACGATGAATTACGTGGTTCGGCACTAAGGCCTACATCCACGGATCTGGAGATATCTACTATGAAGTAAGCGATTACAAAAGTAAGGGAAACGATGAATTACATGGTTCAGGGAGATCTCTCCCTGAACTCATACTTACTTCTCTCTATTCTCTCTCATATTTCTTAGTTCTCTCTCCTATTTCTTAGTTCTCTCTCTCTCGACCCCCTCTTCTGTGGAGGGGGTACTCATATATATAGCTAAACCAAGTGGGTCCACTGACACGGAGCTGTGGGGACCTTATCTTCTTGTGCTCTGTGCACGGTCCGCGGACTTCCTTATCATCCCGCGGCTTCTATGTTACCCACACTCGTCATGCTGACCTATCCTTGTTTCCTCCATGAGGCGTCTGACACGTGCCCTCTGAGTAGATTGTACTCTGTGCAAGGTCCGCGGACTTCCTTGTCACCCCGTGGCTTCTATCATACCCACGCTCGTTACGCTGGCATATCCTTGCTTCCTCCATGGGGCGTCTGACACGTGCCCTCTGAGCAGCATTAAATACGAGTGGTTGGGGCTATCCAGTCCGTGCCAGACGGTGTCAGTCCTCCCCTGTCACGTCTGTGTCAGTTGGACTATCCCCAACCGTTGATTACATCTTACCTCGTGATGGGGTAGAGTAACTCATTGGTGTTGTGCGGGATCATCTATGTTGGATGCTCCTTTATCTTCGACTGTTGGTCTTGCCAGATGGCACGTTGTCTAAACGCCATGGATGCCCCTATGTGTCATCTCTCTGAGACATGGCCTCCACGTGGGCTCTGCTAGTACACGTGGCGATGGAGATAAATAAGTGTGCTTACAATTTGCCCCTCTTCTTGCGACTGGGCGTTTAGCTTTTGTTGGAAGAAGAACCGTGTGGTACGTTTTTATCTCCCTCCTCATAACTTCTCCTAAAAAGTGCTACTGCATTTATTGTGCACGTTTCCCATGTCCGGCCATAAGCGCCCTTTGGGTAGTGGACGGTTTCTCTTGGTCTTATAAAAGGGGAGTGAGAGAATGTGAATTTAATTCACATTCTACATTTTATTCTCTGTTCTTTTGTCTTCTTCATCTTCTTAACTTCCTCGACATCATTGTTGTTCTTTGCTTTCTTTTTGCTCTTTGCTTTATACGTAGTCATTGTTGTTCTTTGTTATTGTGGTCGGCCTTCTTAACTGCTGCCACCTTTCTTCTTTGTTGATTTACTCTTTGGGGTTCTGGTATGGTCTTTTTATTCCGTTTAATCACCATGCCTAAGCCTGTTGAGTTCTTGATCTTCTGGTGATGCGTTGATGATGAGTTTATATTTACGTATACCCTGGGATTTGAGAGTTGACGCCACTGAGTCGTGTGCTTTAGTTTTATCTTTCTTCTTTTGAGTTGGGATAATAACTTGAGAGTTTAAGTAGTTGTAGACGAATTCTAGGGTTTGCAGTTGTTCTTGAGATTTTTTCTCTTTTCGATCTTATTCGCCTCTGACTTGCGCTTTTATTTGTGTTTGTGTCCGTAGGTATGTCCGATCATCCGCGGGTTCCTTACCAAACTCCTCCGTCGAGTCCTCACAGATCTCCTCGGAATGATTCCAATGTTAGGGATGAAGCTTCGCCTTCACTTACCCATGGTAATCCTCGGGAAGGACGAACGTCTTCGTCCTCTGGTCAGAGGTCTTCACTTAAAAGGGGTGATCAGCCACGGGGGTCTAGATATGCCGTGAATCGCCCTAGAAATGGGTCTCCGAAGAGACAATGAGACTCAGCGCGCACCGATCCTCTAGATGTACAACCTCTCCGCACCAAACTTCCACCGCGGACTAATCCACACGTGCCTAATTTAGGTAAGTTGACTAAAACTCTGTCTTCAAAGAGAAAGGTGTGGAAATAGAATCCTCGGGAGATGTAGTTCCTCCTAAGAAGAAGGCGCGGATTACTGCGGAAGATACTCTTTGGGGATGCTTTCGAGGGTGACTCTGCTGTTACTTTTCGACCTTTACCTTTGGGTAATAAGAAGTTTACTTTCAGGCATATTGATCTTGAAGCTTTCAAGTTGAAGCACGGCCTTCAGCACTTCCAAGTGCGTTTTTATGCCCCTGATAAAGATATAACTTATGAGATGGTTACCAATTATCGGTATGATGCCTTTCATTTGCTGACGACCGTGGGTGCTTTCGAGGCTGGTTTGATGTTGCCCTTATATAGAGCCGGTGATGATTTCTACTATCGGGTCTTATCTAGCCGCAATTACGCCAAGAAAAGCCATAATCGTGGGGTGCGGCGGTTGACGAGGAACTATCTTCGTCATCTCAGAGAATGCTATCTTCGTAGTAAGGGGCGACGATGATGACTTGCTATGCCCCTAAACTAGAGGAGGAGAAAGGGTGGTATACTCCGAGAATTTCAACGAGATCCTTCGGAGATTATGTTAACGGGAATACTCGTAAGCCGTGGTCGTGAGTCTGCGGAACATTGTTTACGTGAAGGGGAAATTCGCCTTTTGAGCGAGGTGAGTGATTCCAAGATGGCTAGGGTTCTGGTGCGACGGTCTTCATATTCCCGCCGATGAGAGAATTAAGCGTGATCACGATTATGAGTGGTCTGCCCCCTTTTGTTCTTGAAGTTGTTGGTCCGTGGGCCTATGGTTGGGTCCACTGGACCCCATGGTTGGCGACCTGCGATAACGATCCTTATCGCGAAGCTTCTCCCGCTCGTTATGCCCATTATTGCCCCTGGCGAGATGAGCTTTGAAGGTATGGACTTTGCTTATAGTCGCGATGTTGATGTCGTGGAAGGCGAGGATATCTACGATGCTAACCTTCTCCCATGAGAATATTGATGCTACTAAGGTGTGTTGTTTGTTTTCTACGTATACATGCCCCTTCGTTTTCTTTAATAATGTTGATTATGCCAAGGAAAGGAGATGCCAATGTTGATCATTGTGTGTTGTAGGTGCGTAGAAATAAGAAACTTAATCCCAAACAATCGTCGAATTCTCCCACCGAGGGCTCTTCACACTTCGAGGATGTTAATAGTCCGTGGATGGTGATGAGGATGTTTCGATAGGGAAGAGCGGAGTGAGACTTCTCACTTTGTTCAAGAAGGTGATGGTGATGGTGGTCGGGCCAGCGGTGGTGTTGAAGGTGATGGTGGTCGGGCCACTGGTGGTGGTGAAGGTGATGGTGGTCAGGCCACTGATGGTGGTTAAGATGATGGTGGTCCATCCACTGGTGGGGGTGGAGATGATGGTGGTCAGGCCACTGGTGGTGGTGGAGGTGATGGTGCTCAGACCACTGGTGGTGGTGGAGATGATGGTGCTCGGACCACGATGGTGGTGAAGATGATGTGGTCCGAGGTGAGATGATGGTGCTCGGACCACTTGGTGGTGGTGGAGATGATGGTGCTCAGACCACTGGTGGTGGTGGAGATCCGGCCATTGGTGGTGGTGGTGGATATCAGGCCGAGGGGGCTACTAAGTTCAGTGGGGATGTTATAGACAAAGGTAAGGGAATTGTTCTTGGCAGTGGTGACGGGGATGGGGGTGCTTGTGATGAGTTTTCTTTTGGTAGGGTTTTATCGGGGAGCAATCATTCGACATGGCCGAGTTATGGGGCTTGTTTCGGATTTCACCTGCTTCCGATGGTGATGGCTTGGAATGTCCTTAAGGATAGGCTGCGGTGGTGACCCCACACGTGGGTCGATCTTTGGGGTTTTGGCGGTACATCCAGGGTTTGTGTCGGTACCTCCTCCACCGTTGGTGGGGTTTTGATGCTAAGCACAAGCTGGTGCCTCGTTTGGTGGGACATCCTTAGACTCTCCTTCGGATGACTTTACGCGGTCCTTGGTCGCGGATGGCGATGATGCCGTTTTGGCACTGGCTGCGAAAGAAAAATTTGCTTGTTGTACCTCATCACCTTGCATTGATTGAAGGGGAAAAGAGTTCGAGATTCATTTACTCGTAGGCGGATGGAGTTAACCCCGAGGAGGTGGTAGATCGAGGTGGGGCAAGAATCTTGTGACCGGTGGGATTGATCTCGTGGTGGATCCCCCTACGATTCTTGACATGATGGCCATTCTTTGATGGGTACCGATCTGATTATCCCAGCCGATTATTGGAGGTTTGTCTGGTTCCTTCTATCCATGATTTTGCTTAAAAGTGTTGTGAACTAATTTCCCTTTTTGATTGGTAGATGATGAGGAGTGAGTATTGTAACCATCATCTTTACCGACTCTTCAAAGCTAAGTCTCTCAAGCTAGAAGGGAAGCTCCGGCATTGTGAAGAAACGCTTTCGGGCGTTGAAGCTTCGGTCTCCGCTAAAGATGAGGAAATAGCGGAGCTGAAGGGTGCAGCAAGCGTAAGGAGCGGCGGGACGCGGAGGAGGCAAAGCTGCGCTACGAGGCTGGCCTCGGTTAAGGCCAAGTTAGCGGTTCTTTGAGAAGAACTCCTCGTCTATTTCAGGTCTGCGCTTCTTCTTCTTTGGTAGTTTCTGCTCCTTATTTGTTACGAGTTTTCTCCTTCTTCCCTCCTCCCATTGTCTTGTCTTCGGTGGGCGGAGTCCCCGAATTGTTGTGGCTTCGGAATGAGAGGACTCGTCAAAAGGTCGCATTCTTTGAGTTAGTTGAAAAACTTAAGAGTGAGTCGGCGAAATGGAATGCCCGCGCGGATGTTCATAACGCTATGGTCGAAGAATGGCGTAAGAAAAAGCATTGCTTGGTAGATCTTCAAAATCGAAATAACCATGACCGCCACTTGTTCAACGGGGCTCTTTTATGGACGCGGGATAATCTTGAGAAAGCCCGCGGGCAGATTTCCTCTTTAGAAATTAAGCTTAATGTAATGGAAGACGAGGCTGCGGCGGCGCGGTCTTCTCACCCCTCGGATGTGCGGACTTATATGCGGCGTCTTGCCAAGGAAAGAGACGATGCTAGGGCGAGAATGTAGTGCTCTCAGTGGTGCTTTATCCGCGTCTCGAGCTGATGTGGCTCGTCAGGTTGAGCGTGAGAGAGACTTAGAGGTGACTATGTATCGCCTTAACAAGGGATTGGAATCGAAGAATGATGAGGTTAATCGATATCGTCATTCTGACTCGATGCTTCGAAATGATCTGAGCGCAAGTCGGTATGCTCATAATCTTCTGCAGGTAGATTATGATAGGTTATCAGATGAATATGATTATGCCGCAGAAGCAAAGGATTCCGCGGTTGATCATTGTGAAGGTATACGTTTTTGTCATCGAGTGTGCTTTGTGTTGTATTTGTTATAACTCTGTCTTTCTCCTTTGTCCGTAGAGCTCCGAGGACAGCTTAAAGCTGCGGATGGAAAGTTTGCCGAAGCTCAGGTTAAGGTAGTTCAATTGGAGGGCCAAGTGAACTCTCGGGAGGAAATGTTGAAGCAAGCCAATCGAAGGGTAGACCAGCTTTCCACTTCCCTGAATCAGGCTGAGATGAAGAACGTAGCCATAGGCTTCGTGGCTCGTAAGCAGCTAGCAGAAGAGATTAACAGGGTTCTCGGTGAGATTGAGCTGGATCTCAAGAAGAGTCATGGGCTGACCAAGAATTATACCCGGCGCCCCGTGCCCGCGCTTCCTTCAAGTTCTTCTGGGCCCTCCTCGGGTGGTAGTGTTCCCTCATCAATGAAGGATAAACCTGCGGATAACGCTCCTTCTCAGTAGACCGTAGCTAGTATGCTAGGGATTGATCTCAGTTGCTTATCCTTTTTGGCGTTTTTGCTATTTTGCTTGTTGGGCTTGTAATCAACTGCCATGTACTAGATCAAACTTTGGTGTTTAAATCTGACTTTGAATTTTGTTGAATTTACATCTATCAGCTTTACACATTAAGTTAAACATAATGAGTAATTCCGTAGTGTTTATCAATTTTTGAATTTGAGAAAGTGTATTATATGTGCAATTCCGTAGGTTGATATCCCGGAATTGTCTTGTGACCTTGCACCCGCCCGACTAATTCCTTGGCGGAGGATTTACGAACGGTGGGGGTCTGGCCGACGTTCAAGGATATATTCCATTGAGTTCGTGGCTTGTAATATTGCTCGGGTGTCTCATTCTGTGGGAAGTCGCCTCCTGGTCATACACTTATAGACACTTACGGAGGAGTTCCAAGAGATTGCATTTGTATGCTCCGATATGTTGCGTGTGTGTGTATTGCCCGGTATATTGCCGTGGGTGTGATCCACGCTTTGTGCGGGATATCCCTCTTAGTATAGTGCCAATTCTTAATAATAATAACTGCACAATGATTTACGTGGTTCAGCCCTAAGGCCTACGTCCACGGGGTAACGATAGTATCGATGTTTTATTAAGATGTGGCATGGTTTACAATGTACATTGTGTAAATATATACATGTGTCTCATACGGTATAGGTTGTGACCTGGAATAAATTGAAATGTGTATGGGTAATGAATAGAATATTGTAGGATGTGTCCTTTGAAAATGAGAGCTTGTATTGATTAAAAAGTTAAGGCGCGTTACTCCTTCGTCAGAGATAGAGACATGCGGACTCGTAAATCCGTTTTCTTCTTCTGAATGGCATACGCAGGTGGTGGGTTATGGGTAGTATGGCTTGAGATATTTGGCATTCCACGGATGCATGAGGATTTCCCCTTTCGGGTTACGCGAGATAGTAAGAGCCATTTCTGCGATGTCGTGTATTACGTAGGGTCCTCCCCAAGTTGGTGCTAATTTTCCCCACTTCTTTTCTCGGGTATTGGGGAATGGTTCTCAACACATACTTGCCCTTCTACAAAATTCCTAAGTTTCACTTTTTGTTATATTCTCTGGCTAGCCTGCGTTGGTAGTTTTCCATTCTTTGTAGTCTTTGCTTCTCTCCTTTCTTCGAGATCATCAAGCTTTTCCAACATCATGTCCGTGGTGAGGTTCTTTTCCCATGCTTGTCTTTGTTGTTGGAAGTAGGATTTCCGTAGGGATCACTGCATACACTCCGTATGTGAGTAAAAACGGAGACTCTTGGTGGCCGATCTTCGAGTCGTCCTATATGCCCATAGAACGTTATGCAATTGCTGCTCACACCACCGCCCCTTGTATTCGTCTAGTTGTTTTTTTAAGGATAAGCGCCAAAGTTTTATTTGTGGCTTACGCTTGTCCGTTGCTTTGTGGATATATGGGGGTGGATTTGTTTTTCGAATCTTGAAGGTGTCGAACGACAAGTCGATATTCTTCCCTTGCGATTGTTTACCGTTGTCGGAAACTATCTCTGCGGGGATGCCAAACCTGCAGATGATATTTTGAAAAATGAAAGTAAACACGTCTGAATCCCGAATTCTTGCCAGTGCCTTTGCTTCTACCCACTTGCTTTGAAATAGTCCGTTGCCACTATCGAAATTTTCTCTTCCCGAGTCCATGATACGAGTGGGCCTACTATGTCGATACCCCATTTCCCGAAGGGCCACGGACTGTCCACAGAGTTTAACTTTGTGGCTGGGGCGTGGATTCGTTTACCAAACCTTTGACATTCTTCGCATCTTTTCGCCATTCTAGCTGCATCTTGGATCATGGTAGGCCAGTAAGTAACCTGCGTCTTTGCCTTATCTGCTAGGGACCTCATTCCACCGTGATTCCCAGCGTCTCCTCTGTGGATATCTTTCAAGATGATATGTCCCTACGGCCGGGATAGGCGGCGGCGAAGTGGCCCGAGGAATGATTTTACGTATAAGGTTTGGTCCCTTAATTCGTACATCCACCTGCTCTGGATTGTATTTTTCTAGCACATTGATATTCTGGGGGAGTTTCCCCTCTTTTAAGAAAGAATGGATTTCGATTCTCCAATGCTTCTTCTACATTTGTGATCGTCATCTTCGTCAGCTTGTCGCGTGATATCATCGTCCTGGAAGTCGTCGAATATGTGCTCTCCGACATCATCATCAGAGATATCCTCTTCCTTAGATTTGCGTCGGTTAGCCGCGCATGTCTCTTGGAGCTTGATGGATGGTTCGTACACTCTTGTTATCTTGATGGCTTTGACATCCTCATTTTTAAGCATGGATGATATGTATGCCAGGGCATCTGCGTGTCTAAGCTCCTTCCTACGCAGATGTCGGAATTTGATTTTTGGTATTTGGGAAGCCAATGTTTGTACCAGAGCCATGTACGTCATCAACGTTTCGTCATACACATTGTATTCGTAGCCTATCTGCCGTATGATTAGTTGTGAGTCACTTGTCAACCATACTTCTTGTATCCCTAATTCAATTATCAAACGGAGTGCGTGGATCACACCTTCATATTCTACGATGTTGTTTGTATGGCCTTCGAATTCCAATCGAATGCGTGCACAATTTTGTCCCCATGGGTGTGGTGATGACGATGCCTATCCTGCGCCCTCTCTATTTTTGGAGCCATCAACAAAGACCTCCCATTGTCGTGGGTTTACTGGTTCAAGAATATTATTTGGCTCTAGTTTTTCTATTTCCGGGGCTCCCACAGCCCTCCATCCTTGTATGCGCACTTCTTCTTCGTTGTCCAAAGGTAGGTCTGCTAGAAAGTCCGCTAATACTTGCGATTTCTGGGAATGTTGGAGCTCATAGTGGATGTTGAACTGGTCGAGGTACGTGCTCCATTTTGCTATGCGTCCTACCTTTCCTGCCCCTTTGAGGATGGTCTCTAAGGGTGCTCGACATGGGATACGTATGTCGTGTGTTAAGAAGTACGTCCTTAGTTTTAATGTAGACCATACGACGGCTAAGATTAGCTGTTCGATTCTCGTGTAGTTCCTTTCCGCGGAATTCAGGGTTTTGCTGACATAGTAGATCGGTTGCTCCTCCTTTGTGTGGGTTCTGACGAGTACTGCACTTACTGCATCGTCTGTCGCCGCAATGTATAGTGCCAAAACCTCATCCGGGTCCGGTTTCTGAAGGATGGGGATTTCTGCTAGGTACTGTTTGATACCCAAGAAGGCTTCTTCGCATTCTGCCGTCCATTCAAATTTCGTCCCTTTTTTTAATATGTTGAAAAAGAGTTTGCACCTATCCGAGGATCTTGAGATGAACCTTCCCAGGGCTGCTAGGGATCCATTGAGCTTTTGTACCTCTTTTAGGTTCTTTGGAGACGGCATGTCTACTATGGCTCGGATTTTTGCGGGATCTACTTCGATGCCTCTTTTTGTCACCAGGTACCCAAGGAATTTTCCTGAGGTTACTCCGAAAGTGCATTTTTCCGGGTTTACCTTCATATTGTGTTTTCTCATAGCTTCGAAGATGTCCCTCATGTCCTGGTGGTGGTCCTTCCTTAACCTGCTCTTTACGAGCATATCGTCAACATAGACCTCTAAGGTCCTGCCGATCCATGGCTTGAAAATGGCATCGACCATCCTTTGGTACGTTGCTCCCGCATTCCGGAGCCCGAAAGGCATCCTTACGTAGCAATACAGACCATGGGGTGTGTAAAATGCAGTATGTTTGCTGATCTTCTTACGCGAGAATAATTGGTTGTATCCAGGAGTATCCGTCCATGAATGATAACTCTTCGTATCCTTCTGCGCATCGACTAGGCTGGTCAATCTTTGGGTAACGGGTAACTATCCTTGGGGCATGCTTTGTTCGGGTTGGTGAAGTCGATGCGGATTCCGACCCCTCCATTCTTCTTTGGTACTATTACCATGTTTGAGATCCAAGTGGGATATTTGACTTCTTTTATAAAACCGGCCTCCAACGACTTTCGCGACTCCGTTTCTCTTTGCTTTATGATACTACTGTAGCCACCTTTCGTATCTTTTGTCGTACAGGGGGTGTGCCAGGTTTGATGCGTAGCTCATGTTGTACTATCTGAGGGTCTATTCCCGGCATATCAGATAGTTTCCATGCGAAGATGTCCGCGTATTCCTTTAGTAGTTCTATTAGTGAGGCTTCGCGTTCTCCGTCCATTAGAGTTCCTATCTTGATCTTCTTTGGATACTCCTCCGTTCCTATGTTAATTTCCTTCACCGCTTCCAAGTATGTGAATGTGGGTTTTGGTTCCCCCAGGTGAGGAACTTTCTTTAATTGCTATTTGGTAGGCTCGGGTTCTTTGTTCGCAAGAGCGCCCTGGCTTGCGTTTGATGTTGATGCCTCCGTGTTTCCTACGGAATTCCCTTTAGACAAGTTTTTTCCTGAGATCTCTTCCAAGTACTCGTCAATGGCTTTGTCCTTGGATATTGCTTTGTTCCGGGCCCTGCAGGTTCTTCTTTTCTCATCTTCTTCATTATTTAGCCGTATTTGCATTGCTTGGCATTCCTTTGCGGAAACTTGATCACCCTTGATTTCCATCACCCCAGTGGGAGTAGGAAACCTAAGGTATTGATGGTAGGTGGATGCGACTCCCTTAAGCTTGTGGACCCATTTTCGTCCAATAATGGCATTGTAGGGTGAAGGCGTGTTCACCACACTAAAGCGGGCGTTAACTTTCATTGGACCTGCGTCTACTTGCAAAATAATATCCCCGACAGGTTTCGTAGCCGTACCATTGAATCCGTAGATGGTGTAGTGCGAGGTCAAGAGTTGCTCGTCATTAAGCTCCATACGCTTGAAGGTATCATAGAACAGGACGTTTACGGAGCTTCCTCCATCAATGAGTATTTTCTTTATGTTGCATCCTGCGATTGGCAAAGTGAGGATCAAAGGGTCGTTGTGATCTTCCATGTCGTCCTCAATATCCTCGGCCTCGAAGGTTAGGGGTGCGTTCATCCACTCTTCGTGCTCTTCCACTTCTTTTCCATCTAAGTTGTAGAGCTCACAATAGTCTTCAAACCTGTTTCCTCGAGTCTTTTCCCTATACGTGCGGTTAGGGTTGGTTCTTTGTTTTCCGAAGCGGGATATAGTGTTCGATGTACGATTACCCTCCGGCAATTGGACACTGTTTGCTTGTGTTTGGTTCTGTCCTCGGTTCCGGCCTTTTCTATATACTCTTTGAGATCCCACCGCATCAATCGGCTTTTGTATCGCTATCTTAAGATTTTTGCACTTCTCGGTTGAGTGCCGTAGAAGCGATGGAAATCGCAATACTCTTTGGATTAAAGGGCGGTGGTTGTTTCCCCTTAGACCAAGGCCAGTCTAGGTCTTCTCGATTCTTGATCTCCTTTAAAAATGCGTGAGTAGCTGGTAATGAGCTTTGTGTAGACTCGGTCCTCAAATTTTCTTCCACCCCTTTTGTGGTCATCTTTCCGATCCTTTTGGCGTTCGCTTGATCTGTTCGCTAATTCCGCGGAATTGGTCCGTGGGGGTCGTTGAGCCTGTGCTCTCGGGTTCTCTCTTTGAATTTCTTCCAACCTTGCATGTTTTTCGATGATTATCCTCAAATCTCCTTCGTGGTTGGAGAGTGCCGTGGTTTCAACAAACAAAGGGCTCATCTGTCGAGCCCCCCCATTTGTAACAATTAATACTCACCACGGGATCCACATGTCCTATGGCTTGACATATCTTATGCCACCTATCTGTATATTCTCGAATGGACTCCTTGTATTTGATTGCAAGTGAGAAGAGCTTGTCCATCCCTGTGTTTACAACCTTGTTGTACATATAAGTAGCCAAGAATTTTTCCGTGAGTTGATCATACGAATTGATGCATCCCGGCTTGAGGTTATCAAACCAAGATAGGGCGGATCCTTTCAGGCTTGAAGGGAAGTATCTGCAGAGTATAGCTTCGTCGTGGTCCCATCTGGCCATTACCCTGTTGTAATATCGTAGGTGAGCAGCGGGATCGGTGGATCCGTTGTAACACTCGAAGGATGGGACCGGGCACTTCTGGGGTATGATAGCGGTGGCCAACTGTTGTGTGAGTGGGGTGGTGTTGGCTTCCTTCATAATCTGTTCTAGTCTTCCACCTCCCTGCCTGGTCTTGATTTGATTAATCTCTGCTAACATCTCCGCGCGGAGATTCTCCATTGCCAAACAGTGTTCTTCTTGAATGGAAGGGCGTGCCTTCCTTGTAGATTTCGACGTCGTGGCCTCCTCCTCATCGTAGTAATCTGATGTATCCGGGTTATAGTCCGGGTCGGACCTTCTATTATTCTGCGCACCTCTTGGTGACTATTGCGGGTGTGTTCTCGAGATCATCCTCCCGGTCTCTATTTCTGTACCGCTGAGTTAGCCTCGTCCTGCTGATTTTCTAGCTCCGCGCTTTGGAGGATCTTCTCTCTTAATTGTTGGTTTTCTTGGGCTAGTAAGGCCACCGCATCCGCGTATGTCTGTTGATTCCGTTTTAGTTCTTCTAATTGCGCCAAAAACTGCGCAGATTGGTTTGATGCTTGATTTGTTCCTATCTGGACATGGGCTTGTGCCTCGGGGCCGCGGTGTTGGTTCCCTCGCTATCATCTATCCGGCTCTATCATTTCGTAGGATCCTGCGTGCAATTGTTCGTTTTGTTCGTTAGTCTGCGGCATCCCATAGGGGGTTACGGATTGCGATTACGCCACTTTGTTTCACGAGGTTCAGTGGGCCGAGTTGTAGCTGTCACTTTGGAGGCGACCATTTGAGAAGTTCCTTCGGTGTTGTGAGCGGTTTTTGCGGCCGCGGTCTTCTTTGCTTCCATTGCGATGATACCTGCGTCTGAAAGGAATGTGCTTTCCGCTCCGTTCTGCGTCTTTTCCCTGGTTGAGAACCCCGCGCCATTTTGTTTGCTCCTGGTTATTACTGGCGTAGTCCTTGGTGTCTCTTTCGAAAACATCTTTGTTTTCCCGGTATCTTTGTTCTTCTCCATTGTAATATTCTGCACAGAAAGCACGGAGGTAAACCGAGACAAAAAGTCCACGGGTTAATTGTTAGTTCAAGCTTGTTAGTTTGGCGAGCATTGTGAATAATGTGGATAACAGTTAAAACTCAGATCTGTTGGTTTAAAGGTTGCATAATGCCCAGATCTGTTGGTAGAAAACACAATAGACATAAATACGTGCGAAAAAGAGTTCGAAAACATAGATCATTTAGTTTGTGTTTGTAAAAGATCCGGATCTGCGGGTAGGAAGTGTAAAGAACACAAATATGTGCGAAGAACGAGTCCTTGAACGGATTTGTTTGTGTTTTTAAGTAAAATTTTTTGAGGTAGAGGCTATGCGATCACATGAAAAAGATAAATCTTTTCTACCGGGATGAAGTCCCACTGTTTCTAGCGCCAAATTGTGAGCACGGACATCTAGTGTCATCCGTGGAATCACAAACAATCTTAACATGAATTAGATACATGCATTAAAGTGCGGAGAAAGCATAGTATGCTTAGGTAGATGATGATTCATAGATTCCAAACCCCATAAGTTTGTCATGATCTCGTCATCATTCCCAAGGTGATAGATCGAGATATGGATACATAAATGAAACCATACGAATACAAAAAGTAAAGGAGACGATGAATTACGTGGTTCGGCACTAAGGCCTACATCCACGGATCTGGAGATATCTACTATGAAGTAAGCGATTACAAAAGTAAGGGAAACGATGAATTACATGGTTCAGGGAGAGATCTCCCTGAACTCATACTTACTTCTCTCTATTCTCTCTCCTATTTCTTAGTTCTCTCTCCTATTTCTTAGTTCTCTCTCTCTCGACCCCCTCTTCTGTGGAGGGGGTACTCATATATATAGCTAAACCAAGTGGGTCCACCGACACGGAGGCCCTTATCTTCTTGTGCTCTCATGCACGGTCCGCGGACTTCCTTATCATCCGCGGCTTCTATGTTACCCACACTCGTCATGCTTTGACCTATCCTTGTTTCCTCCATGGGCGTCGACACGTGCCCTCCGAGTAGATTGTACTCTGTGCAAGGTCCGCGGACTTCCTTGTCACCCCGTGGCTTCTATCATACCACGCTCGTTACGCTGGCATATCCTTGCTTCCTCCATGGGGCGTCTGACACGTGCCCTCTGAGCAGCATTAAATACGGGTGGTTGGGGCTATCCAGTCCGTGCCAGACGGTGTCAGTCCTCCCCTGTCACGTCTGCGTCAGTTGGACTATCCCCAACCGTTGATTACATCTTACCTCGTGATGGGGTAGAGTAACTCATTGGTGTTGTGCGGGATCATCTATGTTGGATGCTCCTTTATCTTTGACTTATTGGTCTTGCCAGATGGCACGCTATCTAAACGCCATGGATGCCCCTATGTGTCATCTCTCTGAGACATGGCCTCCACGTGGGCTCTGCTAGTACACGTGGCGATGGAGATAAATAAGTGTGCTTACACTTACCTACTCGTTACGAGAATCATCTTTGCAATCTAGTAGATAAGCCCACAGTTCCTTGTCCTCGTTGTTCAAAGCCTTAAAGACAGCTGCCTCATCATAAATATGAGTTCCATGAATGGGCAGTCATGTAAGCGCGAGCACATTTTTCATGATGATGGTAGCCTCCACCATGCAAAGGATAAGGTATGGACAGGAGGAGCCCAACGACAGAAAATTCGCATCACATCACGTTTACTCCTAACCGCTCCTCGATGAAAAGATAAATTTATAGCTTCCTCGATGCCCTCCGAGCGGAGAATAGCCTTGTAGTCAGGTTTGGAAAGAATGTAAGACACCCAATGTGTCCATATGAGAGGTGTCACAGCAGTGGAGCGGATCTCAATCATAGGGAGACTGTAATCACCGCGGTAAATGGCCATACGCGGAACCTTATTGAATGAGAAGGTGGTTGGCTCCTCCGACTCCGAATACATGATTCATCCAGGTGCGAGACGGATAAGGCAAAGACGAGGGGTTGAGAAGGCGAGGAATGAGAACATCATCCGCTGGAGGAACGTATTTACCGTTGTGAAGAACCCTTAGTTTCGATGCGCGCTTCAAAATAGCGGTCGTGTGATCTCATCAATCATGTAAGAATCATTATCAGCGGGTGGAGGTAATTGCAGTTCTCCTTGGTCCTCAGGCTCGATTTGATCCTCGGCTTCGATTTCCTCCATTTCAACATCTACTTCCTCTTAAGATTCCTCTTCCTCAGACGAACTATTTCTAGAATAAGTACTTGACATGGCGTGTGTGTATAAGATTCAAGTGAGGAGGAAAGGAGAATACGGAATATATGTAAAGTGGAGGAGTAATATGACTGATATATATATAGGCGACCCTGGAAAGAGAACATGGCAGTTACAAAGATGAGAAAAACTAAAGGAAAAACTGAAAAGGTTTCGACACGTCGTGGGGAAACCGATCGTCGTGGTGGGCGTGGAGTTAGAAAAAGGGATTCTCCTTTTGTCTCTGCGAGGGGTGTAAAAAGGAAGTCAGATGACTATCGGGTCATTTGACAATTAACCCAATACTCAGGTGACTAATATTGATATATGAAAATAATCACCCCTTAGCAGGAACAAAAAGCCCCTAAAGGTAGGACAAGCCTACCATAAGACATAGGGGACTTGGGGACAAAAGCCCAAGTCCAATAAGACATGTCCATGAAATGGAAATGACAGGGAAGTGATTTATGGAGAAGTTGAAGGTTAAGTACATTAGGAGGAATTGCAATAGTTGTAAATAAGGGAGCTTCTATGACATGTGGCATGATGTCATGGAAAGAAGGGTTTTGGGAAAAGCATATATAAAGAAGGACATAATACAATGGAAAACAAGCTCTCTCTCATTTTATTCTAGGAAAAGGTGTTATCATTGTTGTGACTAGGACGTGTAGGACTAAATTCATATTCACCCCTCAACAATATGCATGATGAGTTAAATGAATTCAAGAGACAATATTTTTGGGAACTTGTCCTTTTTACAACTAATGCAATATTGTGGGAACATAATGGATATTCAAGAAGAAGTAAGATTAGTTCGGGAGAGTAATCCGAAACAAAACGATACTTTTCACTCAAGGGTTCTCTCTTGAGGTCGATTTTGATGAGACTTTTTCTCCTATAGCTCTCCTTAATTCCATAAGATTGGTTCTACCTCATGTTTGTTTTCTTAAGATTAAATTTTATCAAATGAACATTAAATCTGCATTCTCAAATGAATGTCGTAAGGAAGAGGTTTATGTTGCTCAATCTAAAGGATTTGAAAGTCCACAATATCCGGATCATGTATTTTAGCTCAATAAGAAATTATATGGATTTTAGTCCAGGTACCACGGGCCTGTATGAAAAGCTAATTACTTCTCTTCTTAGGAATGGATTATCAAGAGGTAGAGCTGATAAACTTTTTTCACCAAATGGAATAGCAAGGATGTCTTGATTTCTCAAATATATATAGATGACAGTATCTACGAATCTACTTCCAAGAAACTTATTGAAGAATTCCAAACCTCGTTGGGTAAGGAATTTGAGATGAGCAATTATGGTGAATTAAAATTCTTTTTAGGACTAAAAATCATCAGTGTAAGGATAGAATCAACATCTCTCAAGAAAAATGAAAAGGCTAGTATACCTTAGTAAGCTACCAACTTTTTCGGTCGTGAAACTGTATGGACAATTCCTTGTACAATCAATACATATAGATCAACATAAAGATCCTTGTACTTGATTGTAAAACAAGGTCATTCTAGTATGTACTATAATTGTACACGAACAAAATTTTAACAAAAGAAAGTCTTGTAAACACAAATTCACAAGAAAAAGTTTAGTAGGTTTCATACAATTTGAGCTAAAAACTATTTAGGTTGATTAACGTACTACTTGTGATATTTCAACTATAATATAAACAATGAAATACTGAAGAAAAAAAAATACACCAAAATTTTTGTTAATGAGAAAATTACAATCTTGTAGGAAAACCATGGGACCTCGTCCAGTTTGATCATTGCAATATATTAAACCACTACAACACTAGCCTACTATGAAACTTCGGACTGGAACGCAGTTGAGACCCAATCACCCTCTGAGCAACACAACACCAATCGTGCTCCTCACATCTCTTAGATCTCGCAAGACCCCACGCATATGATTCCTCTAGCTGACAGCCTTTACAGGCTTAGGAGTTGCTTTGCAATATGTCAGAGTATACACTCATGACATACTCATGCTAAAATGTTTGAAAAGATGGTTTTCGTAAGCGTTTGTGAGTAATTTCATTTGAAGTAAGATACTAGTGAAGGAAGTTAGTGATATATTGTTGCTGGTGGAGTTGAACTAAATAAGATATAAACTATTCTCATATGTTTACATGAATCAATCTATATTGAGAAATTGAGCTTACTTGGTATCGAAGTAATTCGTAAACATGGAAACTAGTCAGCTTTGATTTTAAGCTACCAAGCCTTACTCATAATCATGAATATAGGATTCTCTGCATACTAAAATCTTAAACATGGCACGTATGTGTCCTAGTTGCGGCCAGATTCGTCCTCTAAGACCTAGGTTTCCTAGATAAATTGTATTAGGTTACGACTAATTTTTAAGTCTACACTAATTAAGAGATTCGTGAAGTCTGGACAAACTATCTTTTACATGAGAGTTCTAGATATATGGAATCTTATCTTTATCATCATAGTTCTTGTATATTTTATAAGATTTGTCTCTTCTGATATACAATCATACGAGAACTATCAATCAGGGAATAAGATTGATAAAAATTGCAAAGTTCTTTTCGTCTCATGCCTTATAATTCCAAAAGTTTCATATATGTTAGACTAATCTTGTGAGGTGCATAATCGATTAGGCATCTCTATAACCATAAAGAGAGTAAATCATAGTCTTGACTTTGTGAGGCCACTCAGCTCTGCGCAAACTGACTAGTGTGGAGTTTGACGAGACTAGTGGGTACGCCACTAGTGATAATGAGCATTAAGCTCCGACAAATATCATGCGAGCGATGAGTTTCAGAATCACCATTTTGCCTTTTGCTCGATTTTTGGTAAATATGACTGTTTTTCCCCTAGACGGAAACTTGATGAAGATGACTTTTCACCTCTAATTACAAAATGACTATTTTGCCCCTCGTCGAAATTTCACCATCCATAATTGTTAATACAAATCAAGTTTAACTTTCATTTTCGTTTTGTTGATGCAAAAATGAGTCTTAAGACATGAAATTATTTCTACATCTAAATTGATTTTTATTAATCTTATTTCTTTGTTTTCTCGGGCCAAGTAAGACATCAATGAAATCATGAAAACATATGGTCAACATCTTTGTTTATGCCATTTCTTTTGAAAATGGACGTTGAAGAAAAGATACTCCAATCCATCTGCTTAAAAAAAAAAAAAAAAAAAGGCTTATTTGGTATTGCACAAAAGATAAGAAAAACCAATTTGAACCCCTTTTTTCCATGTTTTTTTTCTCTAATTTATCTTTATGAAAAGAGCGGTGGTATCTTTATATTTTAAAGAAAATAAACAAGAGAAATGTACCCAAATTTGTAAAGGAGAGATGTGGTCCTTAAATGTGGGAAAAATAATAAAGTAATAATATTTAACTTTCCATTTATTGAAACCAACCTATTCTTTTGACATAGAATTTTGAAAATCTTTTTAGCTTGGTAAAGAAGATCTTTTTACTTTTAAAAATCAAATGAAGTTAGTTTGGTACTCCCTCCGTCCCACAGAGTACAATTTTGTGCACACTCCTTTAAAGAGTGTGCACGTAACAAATTGATTTCATTGGCTACCCAAAACCACCCGTTATCTATTTTATTTAGGTGTCTTTTATTTTTATTTTTTATTATTAATGAAACCTAAAAATGGCAAGTATATATATATCATTCCTAGTCAAAGTGTTTTTTATGGAAGGAAATCGGTGAAAGGATTTCTTCAATGATCCACCAACACTTTGAGTTTCATTTTCAATCTCTTTAGCCAAAGTTGAGCTTCATCGCCGCTGTAATTAATCGGACGTTCAAATTTGTTTTACCTAGATGACGAGTACTACTATTCACCTCACTTTCTTTCTCTGTCTCTCAAAATCCACACCGCTTCCATTAGAATTGGCTGAATTTGTACTGTTCAATCCGTAATCATCTCCTCGCATCGTACTTTCAATTTAACATCATCACAACCTAAACATCAACTTAGTCAACATGTGTATAGGGCTTCTCATCAATTTAATCTCTTTGGTTCCTAGCTGTTTGGGGAAAATTTGATAAAAATCAACCATTGCATTTTCAATTACATAGAATAATTTATACTTATGGAATGTTATGCAATATGATCTTTTGTATTCTATGCCGACTGTTGAAGAAACGCTAATGCTTTAATAAAATAAACCAACTCTAATATTTTTAGCTGAGTTTCGCTTATGTTGATCTCTAAAGGAAGAAGAAATATCCTGGTTAAGACCTTAAGAAATGTTGCCAGTTGTTAAAATTATCTTTTTTCTTTTTTTAGAACTATATTTTAGGTAAAGATAAAATACGGTTACCTTTTTAAATTAAAAAGAAATAAAAACTAACTTAATAAATTAGGATAACGGTTTTTTGAGGAGAACCAATAGGATTTCTTTGTTTTGTGCACACTCTTTAAAGGAGTGTGCACAAAATTGCACTCCGTCCCACATATATAGGCGGAATTTTGGTTTTTGTTTGTCCCACTAAATAGGCGGACTTTGCTTTCCAAGATGAATTTTTCCATATATACCCATATTTATTGTACATAGGTAATTGTGTTGGAGATAAGACGAAGGGCAAAACAAGAAAAAACATATAAAATTATGAATCCCATGCAATTTTCTTAATCTAAGAGAATTGTCTCTCTCCGCCTATATATGTGGGACGGAGGGAGTAGAATTTTGAAACGATTTTCGGAAATAAAAAAGTTTAACTTTTTGTCATGCAAAAAAGTATTGCATTCTAATGCGCTAAAACTTAAATTATAAAGATATTGTTTAGGATACGTGATGGACAGTAAACTAGGTGCATCAATCTCAAGTTTGGCAGGGGTTGTACTTATGATCATTCTGGTTATTAGCATGGGTTAATGACTTTAGTCTAGGAGTGGAAATACATGTGACATCTGAACTGCTCCCAACTACAATTGATGAGGCACAACCCTGCGATGATCAAAGAGTTGTGAGTCAATGCACCATCTATAAATATAATGAAAGGATGTTAAGATTAGGAAAAGAAATTAATCGTGGAAGATAAAGAAATCTTGAAACTGAATGGATAACACGGCTGCAGTCGATGATCTGCAAATGAAAAGGCATAAACATTAAGTGCATTCATATTCGCCAACAGATTCAATCATCTTTTCCAGATTCTGATACCATTTGAACTAAGATCAATCTTACAAAGAGTTTAAGCCAATGAATTTCACATGGAATATTTGATTTTATCAATTCGTACATACATATAAAGAACCCAGGGTGGATTTTTAGTACACAAACCTTTAGGGTCCTAACAGGGAAAAACTACATATCTTGATTCAAAATACTCTTCTGACTAGTGTAGACTCGCATCTGTACATCAGTATTCTTAAGAACTTGAAACTTAGGACAGTTGAGGACAATTTTTGTGATGGTGATACAGTGGTGGAGGGTGTGACTGCATGTTCAGATTCAACACCTAAATATTTGATTCTTACGTTTGGCGTGTACTTTCAACCAGATGAAGTTTTTGGCCATCATGAATCATCTCAATATCAAGAATCTTACCACCATCCTCTGATAAAATGCGTGAACCATCAGAGAATTGAAGGTGTTCTGATGCCATACTGATGAGCTCGTCCACGCTTGATGGGACCCACAACACAACCCCTTCTTTTCGTTTCTCCTTCGGGTCCCATGGGTGGAAAGGGAATACCGTGCATTTCCTTGGATACGCTTTATTTGTTACTGAAACATGAGAAAAAACATGGAACTAAGTCTAAGGTATGGGGGTACACCGTACCCGCAGTTGCTCATAGAAAAAATATCACAGATCGAAGGCCCTTGCATTATTGTCATTTCACTCTGTTGGACTTTCAGCTAGCTTAGATCAGAGTTAGGAGAACCTTGTACTGCTAAAAAATGGCCTAAGGGGCCAAATGCAGATGATCCCATGTTTGATATTTAGCTAAGAAGAGCTCCATAAAGTCCAATCTTTCTCACACAAGACCAACAAATTCTGTAACTTGGTACTAGGAAACCATTTCAGCCATTGGTCAAGATTTTCAGCTTAGCCATTATACAGTTAAGTTTCAATGGTTTCCTTTTACCCACCTTTCTAACATCATTTTAAGGATCTGAAAGAAATGAAATTATTTTATATGCGAGTAGAGTACCTTGTATTTCTGATGTAGCACTAACACTGACACTGGCACTGGCTGTGGACAGCTCAGCAGCCTCTGCCTCTTCCAATAGCTTAATCAATTTCTTGTTCCCACTAGTGCTGCCTTCATCAACTGGAGTATTTCCCCATCTGCATTTTCAAAATAGCTGATAACACAACGACTAAAACAAATTCGAGCATTAGATAAAAAGTTGTTGGCTATGGGGTATGATTAAATGTTCGGAGGATAGCTTTTGTCTTTTTCATGTGATTGTATAGGCTGTACTGTGCATCATCAGATTAACATCCACAAGATACTTTGGCTTCGAAAAGTAGATAGGAATGACAAACAAGAGGGGTTGTGAATGATAACATCATGCAAAAAAAAAAGGAAATTTACTATCGAACTTAAAGTAAAAAGATTGAGATGATTATACTTCATGATATGGAATAAACTTCACATCTAAAACATATTGGGCTACCACGAAAACAGAAGATAGCATGGAATCAAGGTTTGGGCATAATAATGGATTTGGCATGAAGGATCTGCAGGTCATGGCCATATTTTCGTGCCAGCATTCTGCACTATAAGAAGTCTAAAGGGATAGAATAAAAAGGAACTAAAGAAAGACAAGTAACAGTGTTCATTTATATCTACTGAATGGATATAGAAAGCATACCTGTCGCGAGTTAACACACTAGCCCCACCTTCTATTAGCACTTTTGCAATCATATATGATCCTTGTGAAACGGCCACATGAAGTGCTGTTCTTTTATCGTAATCTTTGGAATTCGGATCTAGTCCATTGGACAATAACCTTTTTACGAAATCGGAATCCCCCCTTGCAACAGCCTGACAGAGACAACTACCGCCATCAACAATATTTAGTGATGCTCCTTCCTTGACAAGTAAAGAAGCTACTCGGTCATTTCCTCTCTTGACGGCTTCGAATAAAGGTGTATTTCCAAACTTATCTGATCAGCATTAGCTTAGTAGTGTTATTAAGCAAGAAACTAACATTAATCTCCCGAGAAATTAATATATTGGGAGCATGAATGCAATAGTAACAACCCATCTAACAACTTACCTGCAATGTTTACACTAACACCTTCTTGAATAAGAAAAGACGTAATGTGTTCAAATCCTTCTGACGCTGCGATATGCTGTTGAAAATAAAAGAAAATCCAAACATTGATTTTCAATTTACACTTTTAAAGAGTTCGTTTCTCTTTTTCTCTCACGAATTTGTTTCTCTAGCTAGAACAACCTGCAGTTCTCGCAAATTATTGTTTTTTCTTCTCATTAGATTATGTATACTCCTAATTATTAAGTGGAATACAATAGTCGTGGTGTTAAGATTACACCTGTTTAATTCGTTATTCAATATTGGAAAATACTAAATCTTATGATACGGAGCACCAAAAACTAATAAATTTTTGGGTAAAAAAATCAACAAGCATACTACCACGAGTTCTGGACAGAAACTGAAACTTATACATTAAGAAGGCTCACAGATGTGTTCAACTTCAACAAAAATGTAAAAAGAGCATGAGATGATATGGCATACTCATAAGAGTTATGAGGCATTTCAGAGATATTTCCAGGGAACCGAAAATAAACATCCTGATACGGCAGTATTACTTTCATGTTCACGGCATGCTAGCTTGATAATACAGGTGTCAAAAACAGGCCCAAACAAGAATAAGTACGATATACATTCACTATAAAATTAGCATTCATAAAACAAACATCAGATCGATCGACTAGGTCAATGAGAGCACTTAATAAGGTAATATAACAATGGATACAATTCATTAGGTCAATAAACCAAAGTTTGGGGAGTGATTTCATCTATCTTGTTATCTACATGTGTAATCTTACCCCACAATGTAATTTGCAGTATTATCTGTTATCTTAGAGTGATGACATACGAAAAGAAAGATAGTAAAACTAATTGAGAAGGACACAGCAGGTATTTAGATAATTCATTATTGAGTTTCATACCAAAGGCGTCCTCCCATCATAATCTGTTTTGTTGGGATCAGCTCCAGCTCGAATCAAACGCTTCAGGTGATACAAATCCCCATGACATGCTGCACTGTTAACCCTCAAAGCAAGCTCACCTTCTTGCTTTCCAATATGAAACATGACGTCTGATTCCAATTGCTTCATTCGATGAAAGTCTTTATTAGACTCTTTCCCCTGTCAGTTCGCCTTAGTTAATTGTCTGATGCAGAAAAAAGTGAAACTGAAAACAAAAGGTTGATAGAAATTTTCTTACTGCAGTACCAAGACTAACTAACAATGGACAACTGCACCCAAATAATTTCGATCAATGAAAATTGGTGTGCATTGCACAGCTTACAGAGACAAGCTTAAGCAAAGACACTTCCTACGAGTTATTCTGATGGAAGCCAACTGCCTCCTACCAACTTTATCTATCCCACAAAGCTTGTTTCATTTGAAAGACCAACCAGAAAGCAGGAAAAAAGATGCAAAATCATAAAGAAAATACAGGTCATTTTTTGCATAGAAACAAGACGTACAAACCAGTTAACTATCTAATAACTTACAACGACAACCCCAGTCCTGAAAGTCAACTCAGGAAACTTGTCATGCAGATCAAGACATCTCTTTATGAACCATTCTTATAATATAGAGGATTCTGATTTAACACATTACATACCAAAGAAAATCCAAAAAGAGAAGCATTTCAACATATGGGCTATACAAAGTTTGTAAAATCGCATGGACATAAGAGGTGAAGCAAGCATTCAGCTTCTCCACTCTAAATCACAATAAAAGAAGAGGACTAAACAGGTTCAGATGATGTCAGATGTCATTTGATAAAACAAAACTTTGAGACATACTAACAAACTGCTAATTCCCTGTTTTGCTTACCTCCAAAAGGTTGGTCAAGATTATTCTCTCATCGGAAGAACAAATCTCGAGGATACTTATAAACGATTCCTTATCAAGTCGTAAGAGCCTACATAGTTCACAAACGCGAATGGTATAAGGCTGGGGCATATTGCAAAGGATGGAAAGTTCCCCGAACGAACTATTAGGTTCAAGAAGTGAGACAGTTACTTCAGATCCCTCTTCTCCAATACCCAGCTCTTCCTGTAAACGGAAACACCTATATTATGGCGGGAAAAAAATTAAGGTGTAATAACTGCAGAACTAAAGGAAATACTGATTTCGACAAACTATTGATGGATTTATCTGGAAATATAAAACAAATTCAGAAGAAAAGAAAGATATTGAATGAGGAAAAAAAAAGTTGAAGGCGGAGTACTTAATAATAATGACCACGCATTTGAGAATCTAGATAGCTAGGCGTTCGGATAATAAGTTGAAGGCGGAGTACTTAATAATGTTCAAAACGGATTATGAGGTCAGATAACGTCTACTATAAATGCAATACAAAACCGAGAGGAAAAGATGTCAAGAAAGAAACATGCGATAAATCATGCATACCAGCACACCATCACAAACAAAATAAATTTGATCAACAATGTTGCCCTGTTCCATAATCACTTCTCCTGGAAGAAAAAACTCCTCATGGAGTCTAATTACCTGAAAGAGAGGAAGAAAGTGCAAATACAAGCTCCATTAGTTGAACATAATGCTTGTGACAATACCATTTGTCCAACAAAATACTTAAATTAGTAATAGGATAGCAGATATAAACTAGACCGAGGAGTTAATCAAGATGTACAATGATGACATCTAAAGAATCTTAACAAGTACATCGAAAATGATACTGTCACAGTAATAGCGCTGCTTGTACAGCAGATAACCGCAAGGCAATCTTATGGATGATATTCTCTACACGCCCATAGGACAGACTTTGCAATATGTCTAGTGCAAACATCCTTTTGTAAATGACTAAGCTGCTGGTCACCATTCTTGCATTGATATTATCTTTGACTTCCCTCGTTTTAACCTCGCTTTTCTACATGTGAGGTGAGTCAGCAAGTTGGATAGAATACTTACGATCTGATTCTTTAACTCTGGAGAGCATCCTTTAAAGAGAGGAACATCTTCAATAAAACCCCTGTATAAAGTTTGTGAAATCTGTAACATAAAGGAACACAGAACGGTATGATTAAGCAATAGAAGATAGATAGTACATAGGCATAATAGGCACCAAAAGCATTCAACACATCAGTCGTATTAAGTATCTTGGTTTCTACAAATTTGAACATTATTTTTTCAGTTAATTCAGTATCTTGAATTGGAGAATTCAATCTTCCATTTGACAAGACTCCAACATCATTAGAAAACTACACACAAAATCGTTGTAATCCTAACACGAACCCTATATATACCTATATTGCATAGTGTTGTGTAGAATGAGGTGTAGTTGGTTTGGAACAGTGGCGGAGCCATAATATAATTGATGGGGAGGCCACTGACTACAACTTCAAAAACTAGGACCAAATCTGCCTATAATTCTAGAGAATTTTTCAAAATATTGGGGTGGCCATGGCCACCCACAACTTACATGTAGCTCCGCCACTGGTTTGGAAGATGATTCGGGACTCCAAATAGGCAAAACTTAGCTCATACTTGCGTACATGATCCGAGTATGTACAGATAATCCCCACTGCAGACTAGAATGATATAACATTGTATACTGAAGCCAAAATATGTGAGCCAGCATCAAAACTTCCAAGCCAGCATCAATTAATTTAAGTAGCAGCCAAAATATGTGAGCTACTGAAGCTTAAGAGGCAACCCTTTCTCCAGGGTACTTTTGGCTGAGCCAAAAAAAGAAATTAAAATGAAGTACTAATATAGATGGTAAGTTGCCCATGTAACATCTCATTAATTGGATTGAGAATAACTTAAACTAGGAAGAGAATAAGTACTAATCATGAACAATGAGAAGAAAAAAAATCAAGCGAATTAGTTTTGTGTGCTAGATAGAATAGACTTCCATTTCATACCTTAGCCCGGATAGATATTGGAATATCCTGGAGAACAACAGCTTCCGTGTAACTGCTTTCATACTGTAACCGCAAGTGACCTTTAATTTGATCACGGATTTCCTTTCCTAGTTTGTTTCTATTCATATACTTCATTATATCCGCCATTTTATCCCTAAATCTTTCTGTCTTTGAACCTTTTACTATTAGCGCTGTCATGTTACCAATCAAGTAAGCTCCAAGAATCATATCGAACGACACATAAATCATGACAAATATCATCTCCCTGACATTTACTGCATGTATCTCTCCATAACCTGTAGCGGAAGACTTTATTTATTAGAACATCTCAAATCGTGAATGTCAATATAGCTAACTGAGAAAAAGAAGCAGAAAGAAATGCATGAATCATAATGATACATGTTCTTCGATACAATGTACCGATTTTTGGCTTACAAAAACAAGGCAGAGGTGCCTCATTAATGTTATTGTCGTTCCGAAACACAAGGAGTGGTAAAGATGACGAAACAACTCATACACAAACAGTTTCTTGATGAAGCCCATTTTTAGATTCCCATCATATTGGTTTTGCACATAATCTTTGATATACCTCCAACCTCTCAGCTTCTTATGAGCACTACTGGGATTATCTGCAATCTTCTTTCGATTTATAATAGTCTTTACTACCGCCAAAGAAATAACCTAGAGAAGTGCCCTCGCTGAGCCCTAACTTCTAACATCAACAATTATCACTTGTAATGAACGGAAGATTGGTTGTGCTTTGGTACTTAAGTCAAAGCACCGTGAATGTGGTTAACTTCAGTTGATGTTCCTTGCCCTACAGCAATGATAACTTAATTCACTTACACAACCAAAGTCTGCCTTAGTAACTCCAGCATGCATAGCACACTGCAGAGTTATTTTGTACTTGCAAGTTACAAGCTCAAACTCGTATCTACACTGGTTTGGAACCTACCTCCACCGCTAACTAAAGATCCTATCTTCGTTGCCTATGGAAAAGAATATTATTAGAAAAATTTGAAAGTTTTCATCTAAATTTCTAATGTTTAAGTAAGATGTAAATTCTGAACCTTTTTGTATTGTATTCTTCAGCTGAACGGAGCGATTATAATATAGGAGAACTAATAACAATGTAGACGTATAGTGCATTTTGAAATGCTTTGAATCAATAGATGAGTAGAGAGAAAGGAAGTACAGAATTACCAACAGTTGCCATGGTGACAATGGCAAAATACAGTGAAACAATGTATCGTTTCCCAAGATCAATTTCTCTAAAATTCGAATAACTGTAGTCGCCCAATTTCAGACTTCCTATCCAAGTATATCCTTCCTTCTCAGCTGGCAGAGTTGTTGCCAGATAGTAAAAGATGCAGGCAGCCGTGTGGGTGCAATAGAGTTCAACAGCAAGAAGTTTTACGATCCTAGTGAACAAGTAGTTTATACGAATGTCTTTTTCCATATGCTGAAAAAACTCTATCACTTTTCGCACTCGGTACAGCCTTATCCACAAGAGATATCTCACTTCTTCTTTTTTACCACAAGACTGATGAAAACAACAAATACTTTTAGAAATAAGAATTTACTCCAATTCTAACTGAAGGAATTCTTTAGCAGCAAATTCAGGGTTACCAAAACTGCCTCTTAGATTATTAAGTTAACCAAAAGTAAGCTGTTGCAACCAATATTCAAGTATGAAAGCAGGTCACAGGAAGCAACTAACAAAAGTGAAATAACAATGTAAGATAAACGGACAACAGTCTGAAAAACATACCGCATAGATAAGATCCCATGGACAGCAAGCAAGAAGATCCAAGATGAAACTTGATTTCAAGTAACTGCAGTTCAGTACCAAATTTATTTATATATGTAAAAATAGAACATAAACATTTCACAAACAACACACCACTAAATGCCTTTTCTCTAAGGATGGGGAACAGGAAACAAACCGGAGCGCAATGGTTGTCCTCTTGGAAACCATACGATAAGTTTGTGGGTCTCTGAAAGCTACAAAGAACTGAATGATTATATCTACAAAGAATGCAGACTGTCCAGCAATATCGAGGATGAATAATTTGTTTGGCAAACCCCTGAAGAATCCAAATTCCACTGGAGTAAAGAATGAAGAATAAATTGCCCATATCAGTATGATCCTTGTCCATATCAGATACCACCTGTATTTTTAATTCAACTTAAGTTTTAGAGAAGGGAACAAACAACTATGGAACCCTAGAAATGTAGAGAAGGGAACAAACAACTCACGGAACAATAAAACCCTAGAAATTTAAGTCTTGGACTCCTTCGATTTCGGAAATTGAATTTGAAATTCTGATATGATTGAATAACAATTTTTCGCTTTCAAGAAATCATGATAGAGATGGTGACCCTAATAAAAGGTTTTTTGATGAATTTGCTTCTCTCTGATCTACTGTTACTCTCTCTTGGGCTTTGGCGGTAAATGAAATCCAAAACCGTGATTTCTAAAATTAGTAGCATACCTGTTGTCTGGATGAATGACAAAGCCTCTGATTCCATTAATAACATCTTCTCTACTGATTTTTCTACGTATCTGATGATTATCCAATCCTAACTCGTTTGTTATCAAATCAAATCGGCTTCCTCTTGATGATAGAATGCGATCCTTCAACTTTTCCACCTTAAACTCTTCCGTTTCATCTTCATCTTCAGCTTCTTCTCTCTTATCTCTTATCTCTTTCTCGTTCATGGTGGTGGCGATGAAGATGATGAAGATGATCAGGCATCACCAGCAGAATTCAATTTGTGTCAGAATAATTGAATCAAGGCGATCAGAATACGGGCGATCAAAACCGAAGAATTACACAATTTATTACTCTCTGTTGTCTAAATCTCTGAAACAAATTAGCATAACACCAAATGAAATATACAAAAATGAATTGATTCGTAATTGTCTTGAATTGATTCGAAGAATTTCTAACCAGTAAAATGTGATTATTTTGGATAAAAAAGAAGAAGAAGCGGGAGAAAGGAAATGTTAGACACGAGCAACCTGAGGGAGAGTCAAGTTGCCCGAAGCCAACTCTAGAGAATTATGGCCCAATCATAATCATATATATTTGGAAAAAATGGAAAAAAGAAAAAGAGAGTCAACCTTACAACACGTACCCATGCTGAATGTCCAAGATACCCATGGTGGTTATCAACTCATTAGTCATTACTCGAATGCTACGATTTGTGATCTACTGTTCAAGTGTTTAAGATTTTCATCAAACATGTGATGTTCAACAACTCATGAAGCTGAATTTTTGAAATTATTATTATTAGAAGAAGAGAGTAAAGGACAAATCACTAGTTGTGGAGTTTATATATATGATATCCTGGATTGATTGGGGGCCAGACCTTTTAATTGGGGGCCATGATATTTTATTTCCACCCCAAATTTTTGAGGGGCGTATTTATCCGATATTGAAAAGACTGTTTTGCCCTTTACTAAACACAAATCTTAAAAACCAGTTAACACTAATTTGAAATCATAATTAGGCCCCCATTTAATTTACCCTAAACTAAACAAAAAAAAAAAATCATTTCTTTTTTTTTCTTTCTCTTCTTCTTCTCCTCTCCTCTTCCTCTCCACAACCACCATTAACGACCCCAAACGATTTTTTTTCTTCAACCGATTCATCGTCGATGTTAGAAGATAATCGACGATTACCTTCTTCTTCAAACATGGCTCGTACAAAATGCACCGCTCGCAAAGAACGTCAAATCCCCAATCTCCTCGACGCCGTCAAAGGAAAGGTAATCGTGGGAAGAACCCCAAAACCCCAAAAATCGAAACCAAAAGAAGATATGGGTCCAATTAGAAGGTATGTGAAGTTAAACCCACCTTCTATGCGTTTTTTTGTGTTTTGATTGCGAATTTGAGTCCAGTAACCGAAATTTAGCGGTTTCGGTTAAAGGGTCGTTAGCGATCTGTTTGGATACCCCTAACGACTTTTCATTTGCATGTTTATTTTATGAAAAATCGTTAGCCTATTAGGTTGAAGGTGACGACCCTTATTCTCGCTACTTCGGTGAATTTTGCCCTAGAATAGAGTCGTTAATCTTTTATGTTGCGGATGACGACTCTTGTTTGCCGACCCTTATTTATTCGCTAACGACTCTAGATGGAACTCGAATGACCCTCCTGTTCCAAAAATTGATAGGGTCGTCATCTCATTTCCCCCGAGTCGTCACTTAGGTATGTGCCCTAGAGTCGTCAACCCAAATCGTAGGATCGTTACCGTCTTTTTGACGACCCTTTGTTATTTGACAGGGTCGTCAACATATTACTTTGAGTCGTCACAATGATGCTTCGAGGGTCGGTTGTGTTTTAGATTATCGTATTGACGACTCTTGATCTGATAACCATAAAGTTGATGTCTTGTTGGGTTATTTTTTGTTTTTTTGTTTGAAACCTAATGCGAAACCAAAGGCAAGGTTCCAATGACGATAACTCCACCTTCCAAACCTCCACGCCACGATAAATTCTTACTTGTCGGTCCATTACGCGGTAAGAAGCCGAGTGAGGTATCATTTTCTATCACCGAACCAAGAGACAAAGGTGATGAGTTGTCGGATTCATCGAATCGACTCACATGTTATTTCCGCTAGCAAGAGTGGTGAAGAAGAAGAAATCCAACAAGAGGAGATACAAGAAGATCCTCCGTCGAGGTGAAGAGGATGTAGAGAGTGACAATGATGATGAAGGTAATGTTAGTGGTGATGATTCTGATGATGGTAATGGTGATGATGATGAGCAGGAAGGGGATGGAGGTAATAATGGTGGTCATGAGGAGGAAGAGGATGAAGGGGATGATGGTGGTGGTAAGGATGATGAAGAGGATGATGGTAAACAAGATGTAGAAGCTGAAGAACAGGATGCAAAGACGAAGCCGTTAAAGAGGGTTAAGAAGGATGGAACTGATATTGCACCCAGCGCGAGACACGTTCCCGCGCCTCGTTTGATGTTGGAGCCTCTTCGAAATGGTAAACCAAGAGGAGAACCTAGAGATGGGGGCAAAGTTCTATTTGGATATGCTGGATCGTGGGCTCATACCATCTATGAGACAATCGTAAGAATCCCAACTTTGCTTGCTATATGATTAGTTTGTTGATATTACTTTTGTAATATGTTTTTTAATACTTATTTGTTTATTTTTTTGCGGGATCATAAGAATGCCGCACGTCTCTTCGTGCACCAATCTTCTTTTAAGAAAATGGAGTTGTGGCGTTAGAAGGTGAATGTGCAAGGGTTAAAGAATATGTTGAAAACTTCTGGTTTGTACAATGCCGTTGTGAACTCTCGTGATTGTGTATGACAAGGTCGCAGATCTAGTTTCTGTGAAAGGTATTATCTTTGAAGTCGACACATTCCAACTTCCTTTTGGCGAGATGGCATTGACTCACGATGATGCGAAACAGGATATTAGGGGTGCGGTAGAAGGTAAATCAACCAATGAGAATTTCAAGAGAAGGCCTAGTTGGGATGAAATTTATACATGGACCAAGAACTTGTTTGGCTGGGATAAAGAGAAGACGATGGGCTTTCGTCTTTCGGGAGCTAAGTACCAAGAAAGAGTTCAAGCTTGTGGACATTAGGCGGATGTTTGCTGGTACCGCAGAAGGAAAATAACGGAGGTCTCTCGATATGGAATGTCGTTATGCGGCGGCGGCTTATTTGTTGTACGTCCTTGCATCGGTTGTATTTCCCGACAAAGAAAAGGTAACAGGGTGAGCGCCAACCTTCTTCGACTTTTGGACCCCTTAGAAGATGTGAACAAGTACTCTTGGGGGACCGCCATAGTTGCACATCCGAATGGTCGGCTTTCCCGAGGATCTCATGAACGAACTTCTCAAATTAATGGGAATTTGGCTCTAATCCGGTATTTGGATTGATGAAAGTTGTCTTCTTTTAGTATGTTTTTTTCCTTCGATATATTTTTATGTTTATTTGATTGTTTAAAATAGGTGTGGATTTATGATCATTTCCCTCACCTGTTCAAAGACAATGAAGATGTGAAAATCAACTCAAATTGGAGCCCAGGTAGTCCAACAGGAACCCGTTGGGTGTACTCCGGTTCTCAGGATAGGGAACAAACTGATGCCTTGATAGAAATGCGTAAAAAACTTGACAACATCACGGCGGAAGAGGTAATCTTTAGTCCTTACAAGGATGCTAGAGTTGGCGCAGTGGAAGATGTCGTGTATTACCATGGCCCTTTGTTTCACCCCAACGGTTTTTCAATGTACAATCCTTTGAGAATCATGCGTCAACTTGGGTTTGTTCAAGATTCACCCGATGAAGACGATGTACCTCCGTTCAAGCACAATTTGAACAAATGTGAGGCGGCAAGGCTGAAATAAAAGTGGTTTACGAACCCGCAACGATGTCAAGCATTGGAATAATAGACATTCTAACCTCGTAGACATCACATTTTGGGTGCATGTGGATAAAGGTTACGAGGCAACAACGGATTACTATCAATGGTACGAAGGCTTCTCCCATGGTAGGGTAATACGGATCGATCGAGTTACGGGTAGGAGGACCAAAAGAGCATCCACATCTTCTTCTCAAGTCAAGGTAGAGATGATACTACCATTCTTAAACTAGTGGTGAGTATTTATTTGTGTAATTGTGTTATTCATTTACATACAAATATACGTCGATTCATTAGAATTGTTTTTTTAATGTATATATATAGAGGGAACGAATGAAGCTTTTTGTCAAGGCTTTTTGTTGCTCGGTGACAAAGGGGAAGTGATTGAGCTGCGAAGCAACGTCTGTCGCTGATTGTTGCACGCACATTGAAAATCCCAATGCAAAGAAGATGTTTGCTTTGAGCTGGCCAAGGAAGGTAAGAGGACCCTGAAAACACGTAGCCGAGCACAACAAGGTGGTGAACAGGGCAAAGTAGCCAACATCATGATGAACAAGGTACCGGAGAAGATGGTGGTTCCCCGGGGCCGGTGAAACTCGTGGTCCTCCTCCTAAGAAAAGCCTGGAAAGTTTCCCGGTCGGGGAAGTAAGGAGGAGGTCGAGGTCGAGATGGTGGTCTTTACTCAAGGAGATGTTACCGTCTCCGTCTCCTTGAGATGTTACTTTATAACTTGAACTTATGTGTTTGTTGAAACTACTTATGTGTTTGGTTTGGCTGGTTTGTTCATACTACTTTGTTTTAAGAAGGATGTTTACTAGTATGTTTGTTAGAATAATGTAGTACTCTAATGCAGACAAGATTATATCTTTGTGATAGAGTTAGGGTCGTTATCTATGGTCCATAGCGATTATAACGACTCTATTTGTGATACACATAGTCGTTATGTGTTTCAATTAAAAGTCTAACGACTCGTAGGGAAATGAAGACTGATGTTTTTTTCCGCCTAGAGTCGTTATTTAGTATATGGAAACTAATGACGACTCTAGGTCGAAAACATCCGGAGATGAACCATATTTTCTATGCGTAGAGTCGTTATTAAGTATATGGAAACTAATGACGACTCTAGCATAGAAAACATCCAGGAGATGAACCATATTTTCTATGGGTAGAGTCGTTATTAAGTATATGGAAACTAATGACGACTCTAGCATAGAAAACATCCAGGAGATGAACCATATTTTCTTTGCCTAGAGTCGTTAATTAGAATATGGAAACTAATGACGACTCTAGGTCGAAAAACATCCAGAGATGAACCATTTTTTCCCCGCCTAAAGTCGTTAGCGGTATCAAATGGCGAGTTAACGATATGTTACATGTGTATTAAATCCGGAAAATACATCTTGCGGTATACGGAGTCGTTGCTTTTATATGGGATATATTGACGATTTGTTACAAACTCCAGGAGAAAGTTAATATGGGTATTCTTGAATTTGACACATCAAATGTTCGTCAATGAACCTTCGCGCTCGACGATACAACGTTGTATATTCTTTGTGGTGAATGAACTTAGTATCCCCATTACGTATTGTCCATAACCCATTGAAACGTTCCAGCTGAAATTAAACGAGGAATGTTATATGTTAGTAACGTTGAAGGATGAGGAAAGTATAAATATTAACGAATTACTCACTTTTTCCTTAAGAGGAGCTCGTGGATGATGGTCGTACACCATATTTCTAACTTTTACATACTCTCTCATTGCACTTTTAATGAAGTTGAATCGAAATGCCAAGTCTCTCCATTTTCTAAGTTATTAGGATTCGCGATGTACGCCCGTAGAAGAACTCCTTAACTCTCTTCCAAAACATTGAATAGATTTCATTTGGACGTTCACGAAAGTTACTACCAAACGATTTAACGAGACACAAATCTTCATACGGTTCCCATTCAGCCATTGCAATTGAAAGATTACGTAGTTTGGTGGAAAAACGAATGGTTTTGGGCTATTTTCTCTAGAGGATGGGGTGGTATTATATAGAAGAAAATCCCAACGGTCGTTTTTTTGAAAATCACAACGTGGGTCGTTAACTAAGTTATCAAAGGTGTTGACGACTCAAGAGCAGGTTGTTCCAAAATAAGTCATATGACGACTTAGGTATAGTCGTCACTGCATTAACAAACCGAGATAACGACTGTTCATTAAAATAAATTGAATCTCGATTGAAAGGAAACTTGGAATTGTAGCATATTAAATATTAATTAGAAGGTGGATATTCCTTTGAACACATTACTTGTTGTTCATTTTTCTGGTGCGAGATTCAACTAGCATGGCGGCTTCAATGTGATAAAAAGGCTCTCCTCTCTATTTGGTATATGCGGCCTGAGCAGCACACCTATCCCCTTTGTGCCTCGCGAGAAACTCGTTGTACTTGGTGCACCATTTCATAACAAGAATCGTCCTATGACTAATGTGGGACGGCAAGTAAGGATATCGTAGTTTGTTGTTGTTATTAACGAAAGGACCCGAACCAACTTGGCTCCAAAATATACTATCACGTTCATGTTCTTCGTGGAGATCCTTGACAATGTAATAATTTTTAACCCATTCGGTCTCTTCCTCGACTTGCTTGAATCTTTCACGGAGTTGGGATTGTTCTTGGTCTCGTCGTTTGGCCTCGCGCAACTCTTCTTCTTCCTTCGTAGGATATGGCGCATGTTTTTTAGTAGGTCGCATGTTTTTTTGCGTGTCTCTTCTTCCATTGCCAATATTGATTTGGTTGGTCGCTTGCATCTTCTAAGTATGTTATCAATTGAATTGGGGGTTGATGAAGGATTTGCCATTATTGAGGTGGTTTTCAATTGAATTTGCTCTGGAAGTGTTCCTCTATATATACAATAATTACCAACGGCTATTTTTTTGGGAAAAAGTGTATACAAAAAAAGCCGTTGGGGGTTTTCTTATAGAGTCGTCCATGTATACACTATATTGATGACGACTCTAAGGCGTATAACTAGAGTCGTTGCTTTGTATGTATATATGCTTCACGACTCTTAGTATATAAACATTCAGGAGACCATCAAATTTTTATGGTTAGTGTCGTTAATGTTTATGTAAACCGAGATGACGACTCTTAGTTGGAAAACATCCAGGAGATTTGTCAAATTTTAACATTAGAGTCGTCAATGTTTATGTATATATAGATGACGCATTGTATTGTTGCAAAACATTCTAAGGTATGAGTCGTTAACTTGGATGTTTATATGTATAACGACCTTTAAGCGTAAAAACATCCGGTGAGACTAGCAATTTTTACGATTAGGGTCGTTAAGGTGTGTGTATATATTTAATGACGACTCGTAACATAATTCAAATTAACATAATCCAACTAGGATAAAAGGATAAAACGCATTGTATTCATTAAGCATTCTTGAAATACAAATATCCGGGTAGAAGATACAACCATTATGAAAAAGTATGCTTCAAAATGCAATGCATTGTTTAGAATAAACATCTTCTCTCACGATTCATTTCCCAAGTCTAAGTAAACCTGGGGTTGGGTCCATAGCATTCCAAATGTTCATTCCATACTCATACTTGGTTTGTCCACTCCTTGGTGTACTCTCCCCAATCACCATACACCCGTGGTAGAGGACATTCTTCGGAAATCTTCAAGCCTATGTAATGGTTATCATTGACATGTGCCATTACAATTCTTCTTTTCTTTATCTCCGTCTAGCACCTAGTTTTGGAAGGTACGTACATACAAGAGGCTCCGGGGAAGCCTTTGCTGAATACAATTACTACACAAGTGAATGTGTCCGCCAAAAGTTGGCCACCAAAAGGCATTCAACCATGTATCTAGGCAATAATCGACAACCTTCTTATGATCCGTACTCCAATCATCAATAAACTTTTGAAGATTTGCATAGTACTTTACTTCGGTCTTCGAATGAGCCAAATGGTCCCGGTCTTTGCGAAATCCTCCCATAGATCACCATCTTCAAGATATTTTTCCTTTTCTTTCATTTTCTCTTGACTTTCTCTTTTTTTGAAAGTTTACTTAGACGCTCGTCTTCCTCCTTGGAACGTTGATTACCCTTTGCGGGCTTGATCTTTGAATCGATTCTTGCAATTAGAAAAAATATTCATTTGGATGTGCCACGTACAAAGAAAATGTTGAGCATGTGGAAAAACTTGACGAAACGGCACTCATGACTGCAAAATCCCTATCCGTAATTATAACCCGCGGTGTGCCTTCGCCTCGGTAAATCAACCGAACTTGTTCCAAAGCCCAAACATAGTCCTCTATTTCTTCCTTTTCCATAAAGCACCATGCCACTTGAATGATTGCTTATCCGAAGTATGACTAACCACGTTCAACAACGGCATGTTATACTTGTTGGTCTTATAGGTGCAATCTATGAACAAGACCTGGTAAAAACATCGAGCCAAATCCACCATCCTAGGATGGGCAAGAAAAATGTGTGTCACTTTGTCGCCTGACCCACCCTTGTTTGCATGGCGTAGTTAAGTTTTTCTCGCCAACCACTACGATTGTTGCATAATTAATCTACCATCCCATTCAGTTCTCCCGATCGTTGCTTTGGCAGCGTAGATGGTGGAAATAATAGACAAGTTTGTCTTATCTTCCGCTCTTATTGCATTTAGGATCCGAAGGGGCCTACATCGCTTCATCCGTCGTACCTTTTCCATTTGATGTGGTTTCAATCGGCATATGCCTTTGGGTGCCCTAAAAGAGTGCTAGGTGGAGGATGGTTGTGACGACCATCCGGAATACTATACAACCTCCATAGATTAGTTTCGGGATGCCTTTTGAAAACAATCCTGAAGGGGCATTGTATCTTCTTCGAATTCGTTTTGTAGACCCTGCGTCGTCTTCTTCTCATACTTGTAGTTCTTCCCTTTGTGACTTTCTTCCTTATCCCCGCTCTCTCGCATACCATCTCCATTTGCTTATAATCAACGTGTTTGCTTTGAACAACTACGCACATCTTCTCTTTGCCTTGGAAATAATCCATTCCTTGACATCACCTTTGTCTCCCACGTCTACATCAAAACCAATGTCACGTTCATGATGCAACACTAATTAAACAATTTTCATAAAGATATACATCGATTCAAACATTAAAAACGTACCAAATCGGTCATATAGTGTTGGGAGGTATCCTGGACCGATAATGGAGACGGGTTCGGGTTGAGAGCTCGCCCTGTACAACCAGCTACATAGAAAAGAAAAACATATCATTCGGCCGGTCGTTAATATCTCGAGATGTTAAAATGACGACCCTAAAAAGTCGTCATCTTTATTTACAGGTTGACGACACTAACAAATCGTCAACATTATTTTTGCGAGTAACGACGACCCATTCCTCGACAAATGACGACCCTCTTTATATACAGACGACTCTACATTCCCAAATATAAACCATTCTGCCCAGTATCCACCTTGGGTCGTTACTGTTTATATATATCCCTTGACGACTCTAGACGAACTAAGTGTAGAGAATTTGAAAACCAACGGTAACTTTGACTAGTAGGAGCAATTATTGCGAAAACTTTTTTTTTTTTTTTTAAATCTAGCCGTTGGGTACTTTTATGCTATAAATAGAGACCAATCTCTACCAAACTTATTCACCCATCACTTTCAATCTTCCTAAATCAGTTACTCATCACTTTGAATCACCAAAAATGGCTACAACTCCGTTCAATGATCTAGAAGATGTTGCTATTGTCAGGGCACACACCACTCTCACAAAGCACTCCGTTGAGGAAGCGCAATGGGTGACCAGTAACGAAGACCCAACAAGAGGGCCTTACTTTGGGGATGATCAAAACACCATTGCTTGGTGGAAACGGGTGTTTAAGGTTTTTAAAGCACTAAGCGGAAATCGTTATAGGAGGACGCTCCAGCAAATAAGGGAAAGGTATGCATATTTATACAATGAATGCGTACTGTTGAGAAACGAATTGAAAGCTCGTAAGGACGCTATGCCAAACGAAGACCGAATGAATAGAGTAAGTTTGTGAATCAATAGGCCTCTCATCAAAAAATATTTATTTGGTTATGATTATTCAACAACGCTAACTTATTTGAAAAATTGTTTTCCCAGTATACTTTGGGTCGGAGCCAATACGAATTAAGGTACGGGCATGAGTTTCTGCACGAGGACTGCTACACTCTCTTGGAGGAAGTTGAATGGCAATTCGCCCTATATAATTAAACTCGTAGAGAATCCCTAGGGCGATGTATTGAACAATTTTATGTGTTTTACTTCTATTTTATTTCAACTACATGTATGTTTTTTCTGATTCAATAAACCACATGACTTCAAATATCGGTGCAATAACTATAGTTCATAAAGGGTCGTCATGATTCGTTAAAGAAAAAGTGACGACTCTAAAGATTGTTTGAAATTTTTGGCGTGAGTCGTCATTTATGGAGAAGAACATATTAACGACCCTAAAGGTCACTTGACACGAGACTATTTGACGATAGAGTCGTCATTCAAGAACATTACACTTGAACGACACTTTTTATCATCAAGGGTCGTCACTTGTTTAATATACATAATGACGATCCTTATAGCAGTTAATGTGAATTTTGAATTCACCAAATGTGGTTGAGTCGGGCAACGGTTAAAAATTCAAAAAAAGTGACTGTTGGGTGCTTAATCTCTATAAATAGAGACCCATATCTCACACATTCTTCACCCAAACCATAATTCTCAACCTTCACATTCATTCTCATTCATTTATCATCCAAGAGGAAAAAGAAGAGGAAACACCATGACTAGTACTTACACTTCGGAAGAGAATTGCGCTATTGTGAGAGCTTGGAAAACCGTCACAAACCACTTTGAAGATCTAGGAAAAGACATTGATCAAACATCGGATGCTTGGTGGAACCGTGTTTTCATCGTTTTTGTGGCGTTAGACGGAAATTGCAACTCAAGGTCTTTGAAACTCGTCAAGGAACGGTTCGAGGAGATATTCTTCGAGTGTGAAGTTTTCAAAAGAGAAATCAAGGCCGTAAGGAAGCCATGCCCAATATGTTGGGTGCTATAAGAGTAAGTATTTAAACAAGAGGTAAAACTTATCCAAAGCTTTCAACACTACTAACTGAGTATGTTTGCGTTTTCAGTTGAGGAAGGCGTATGGCTATTACGAGGAGCTTCGTGGGAAAAAGTTTGAGTTCGAAGATTGCTACTTTATCTTGGAAGGCACCATGTATAATTACGCCATTTATGATTAAGTGTATCAGTGCACCGTTATTATCTATTGTATTTCATTTCCTTCAAACGTATCGCTATGAAAGATGTATGCCTTTTATGATTCAATGAAATGAAATCAAAAGTTATGATAATCCAAACTCAAGGGTCGTTAGTATTTTAAATAACACACGAACGACTCTACATAAAAGTTGAAATGGTGGGATAGAGTCGTCACCTTATAGGAATACATATATGACGACTCTAAGTTTTTTTATTTACTGAGAGTTCTGGGTTTAGAGTCGTTTGTCTCTAAACAAACAAAATTAACGACCCATATTGACCAAGCTATAAGAGTCGTCATTGTTTATCACCCCCCCCTAACGATTTTTCATAAACAGGAAAAATTGCGGGTTTGAGTCGTCATCCGTAGTCCCAATTCACTGACGACCTTTGAGAGTCGTTATTGAATCCAAACCCCGACTATAACGACTCTCACACTGACGACTTATACAGTGAGCATGAATCGACCCCTTGGAGCACCATTCAGACAATTTCAAGAGTATATGAGGTTTACCTGATTGTTTTGAGGTGCGGGTTCTTCATTTGGAGTATCGGTTCCTTCATTTTGAGGAGTAGGATCTTCATTTCCACCATTATTCATGGCTTCCTCCATTAACATCTCCTCATCAAACATCCAATCCATATGATTAGTTGAGACAATATAACCATCAACACAATCATGGTTGTTATTTGAAGCTTCACCACCCTCATTCCCTCCACTTGAATCACTCATTTCAAAAACCCTAATTTTTCCACTCAAAAACTTCTCCTCTTCTTCTCAACACATAAAACCCAAAAATAAAATCTCCACAAATTTTTATCCTAAAATCAGATTTTTATCTAAACACAATTACCACACTAATCAAGTTAATTAATTCTTAATACTAATCACTAAGGGGCATTTTAGCCATTTAAAAAAAAAAATTATAAGGGGTGACCCAAATTAGGATTGGGTGACCTTTTTTGTCATCTAGTGCATGGCCCCCAATTAAAAGGTCTGGCCCCCAATCAATCCATATGATATCCCATGGTGACACAGAACAATACAATCTTTTTAAGAACATAGATTTGAAGTTCTATTACGAATCTATACTATGAGGACAACAGAAGATGAAATCCTAATGTTTAGTTGTAAATGGGTATTGAAAACAAATACAAATCAAAATTGAATCAGTGAGATAGAATTATAGCTAAAGAAGGTGAGCAGAATTTGAGTGAAGTACCTGGATTATGAATGGTACAAGTCACATGAGTATATGTTGGATGTGAAAAGTGTTTGATGAATTTAAAGCTTCTGAATCCTGGTGATAGTTACGTAAAGAGAATATAATGGATCAAAACTTCTCTGACAACTCTCGTGAAAAGAAAAAGTGTATGCTCGGACCTTCATGAATATATGCGGATTAGATTATATTTGCTAGCAAGATCTTAGGAACAAGTGGGGCTTTTATTCGGTGCCCTATCCCTTGGTTTACCTTTAATTCTAATTAAGTCCCTCGGAATTAGGACCATCCATGACATTGCACAATTTGGTTTTTTATTCTCAGGAATCGATTCGTATACAATACTGAATTGTGAATTTAAAATTACCTGCGGACTTTTAAAATACCTAAGTTGCATTTTATCATACTCCTTCATATTGGAGAGACATACTATCATTTTATTTATTAGGCATCTCTTTTTTGAAAAAGGATGGAATCTAAAAAGTGTATGTTCATTAAACTCATTTCCAGTCGCACTAGACTCTTTCCCCGTACAAAAGTATCATTGGAATCATCTATTTTAAAATACCTAAGTTGCATTTTGTTATACTCCTTCGGATCGGAGAGACATACTATCATTTTCTTTATTAGGCATCTCTTTTTCAAAAAAATATGGTGCTCATGAGTTTTGAACTCATATCACTGGTATCGGCATTCTTTAATCCAGATTACAAATGTTGTTTGAACCCATGTCACTAGTATCGGCATTTATAAGCCATTCTTTTATCTAGATTACATGTGCTTATTGGGCCGATCGACCGGAGGGCCCGAAGGGAGGGAGTCTCTTTTATGGCCACTTTTTTGTAAAATGAAACCTAACAATTTGATAAAAATATTGGATTTGATTTCCATTTGTTTTTTTTTTTTGTTTTTGTTTTTTTTTCATTAGACAAGATTATCCCTCCCTTTTAGTCCAATTACTATAACTCTTTGTGTATCTTACTTTTTCAGAGGTATAATTGGAAAGCAAACTTTAATATAACATATCTAAAAATCCGTGCCTTAGAATTTTACAAATTTTATCTCGTTGGAAAAGTTATAAAAAAATCTATGCAACGAGTACAAACAACATCAAATTTAAAGTTTTTTACGAAAAATCGGAAGTATTTATCATTTTAGGCACAATTTTAGAAAATTAAATGTATATCCATTATGTAAACCACCACAAAGGATACATAATATTTTATGTAGCCATATTTTGGTTTATGCATCAAATAATTTTTCGTTGTAAGTTGCAACTAATAAAACGACGTACTCTCTCCATTTCAAGAAAAATGATACTTTCACTTTAGGCACAATTCTCGAAAATTGAATGCATAACGGTAATGTAAACCACCACAAAGGATGTCATGCAACCATATTTTGACTTATCTATCGTCTAATTTTCCGTTTCAGAAACGGATCGAAAGTATCATTTTTTTTGAAACGGGACTAAAGTATCACTTTTTTTGAAACGGAACGAAAATATCACTTTTTTCCGAAACAGAGGGAAAATATCATTTTTTCTAAAATTGAGCGAAAGTATCGCTTTTTCTGAAACAAGACACAAATATCATTTTTTCTGAAACGGGACGACAGTAATCGCAGACAAACTCCATCTTCAGATTCTTCTTCGGTCGGCGGCACCGTGGCAACGGTTGTACTAGTATTAGATTCAAAATGGGAGCTAGAGCCTTATCACTTTAAAAAAGTTTTGAACTTGGCTGTCATATAGGTTTCGCCTTAACACCCACATAGGACAACATGCTAATGGAGACGAACTAGATGACATCCTGTTGAGATTATTAGTCCCACATGGTTGGGTTATTTAAGATCCCGCGGTTTATAATCTATTAGGGCATCTCCACTCATTGCCAATTGGTTTTGAGTTGGATGCCCGTATTCTAATATGATATCAGAATAGGCTATTTGTGTCGAAGACCACCTTTACTCGCGTCACCCGATTTAATTGTCCACGTGTTTGTAAGACCCGCAGGCTACACGTGAGGGGGCGTGTTGAGATTATTAGTCCCACATGGTTGGGTTATTTAAGATCCTTCGGTTTATAATCTATTAGGGCCTCTCCACTCATTGCCAATTGGTTTTGAGTTGGATGATCGTATTCTAATACACCCACGTCACTGCACCAATCACGGCCTAAGAAATCATAGAAAACTATAGATAACAAAGGTAGTGTATGTACGTGATCTTTTAATTTTTAGACTTGAAAATGTTGTACACCAAAATCCGGTGGTTTCTATATTGTGCGTAAATGATGCACACAGAAATATAAAACAAAAACAAATGCTCTACGGGTGGACACAGACAAACTAAATCTATGATATGATGATTTGCCGTGGGCCAAAACTCCAGTTTCAGGGAATTTTATCTTTGACCATGGGTTTTGTTGTCTTCTCGCGTCCTTTTCAGGACTATTTCTGTCTAGCGTGGCCACATGATCGGTGATTTGAAAATCATTGTAGTTATATTAAGAATGTCCAAACAACGATGACTCAAAAAAAAACTTTGAGCATAATAAATGTATAATGTCAATCAGATACATACACCGAAATAATAGACAGAACATACTACAAGCAAAATAGCAGGTGGCAGAAAATCCCAGTTAGTCATAACATTGTTTATTAACGATACGCCAAGATTATGGATTAAAATAGAATTTTTTTAAGCGGAAAAAACTCTACTTGTTAAATACTATAAATCTATTATCATACTGACAGCTAGCTAAACAGTTAAGTGATGGCGAATTCCTAACGTCTCATGTAAGCATTTGAATACAAAAATCAGACCTTGTTTCCGCAGTCTCGCATGTGCATGTGCTTGCGGGAGACAGGGTTCAGGAAGTTCCCGTTGCATCTAACAGATTACATGCATGGTTTGATCAGTTTGTTTTGCAAAATGCGAAATAAGTTTCTTATCTACATGTGACAAATGGACACACTTATGTGCTGTCTGTGTCCATTGGACCCAATTTGTTCGCATCCATCACGTGGCGACCACTCATATACTCTAAATTAAGGGGAATTCGACGATCTAAAATTTAATGGTCCGCCTCACTGTATGGTGATGTCCACGCGGAGAGCATTTGAGAGAAAAACAAAAAAGAGAGATTTTAGGATTTCTAAAATTAGTAGCATATTTGTTGTCAGGATGAATGACAAAGCCTCTGATTCCATTAATAACATCTTCTCTACTGATGTTTCTACTATCTGATGATTATCCAATCCTAACTCGTTTGTTATTCTTGGATTTGATGATAATTTCCTTGAGGAGAAATATTCTCCTTGGAAAGAGTATATATAAAACCTTAACATTATCTTTTGTGTTTACAACCAAAGTAAATGAAAATAATCTTTTAACGGTAAATGAGAATAATCTCCTAACGGTAAATAAGGTAACCTGATAATATAATTTCTATTACACCCCCTTAGTCTGAGCGGGAGAGGAACAAACGCTGAGACTAGAACGAAATCAAACAAATAATTGTCGAGGAAGTCCCTTGGTGAAGATGTCAAGATACCGGTTCTCGAGGGGACGTGTAAGACTTGAATGGCACCAATACGAACTCGTTCACGAACAAAATGTATATCAATCTCCACATGTTTGGTACGTTGATGTTGCACAGATCTCCAGACATATATATCGCACTTACATTGTCACAAAGAGTCAATAGTAGCACGACGTAGAGGTAGATGGAGCTCTAGAAGAAGGTTGCGAAGCCATGTTGTTTCAAAGAATCGCATTTGCTACTCCCCGTATTCGGCTTTTAGCACTGGATCGAGAGACCGTTGCTTGACGCTTGGAGGATCGGAAATGAGATTGTCACCAAGAAAGACACAAAAACCGGATGTCGATCGTCGAGAATCGGGACAACCCGCCCGATCGGATCGTAGTATGTTTGTTAAGTCGAGATAGATGAGACCGAGAGAAACAATCCGTGGTTGATGGTGCCTCAAGATAGCGAAGGATTCGCTTGAGGGCATGCGGGTGAGGCTCACGGGGGTCATGCATAAATAGACATATCTCGCCGAACCGCGTATGCAATATCCTACCGAGTAAAGGTGAGGTACCAAGAGCACCGGCTAGGCTTCTGTATAGAGTGGGATCCGAAAGTGCTGGACCAGAGGTTGCACTGAGCTTCGAATCGGTGTCGACTGGAGTAGCCACTGGATTACATTTTGTCATGGAGGCACGAGCAATGATATCATGTGCATATAATGATTGAGACAAAAATAATCCTGAGGATGAACGAGTAACAAGTGATACCTTAAAAATGATGTAGTGGGCCAAGGTCGACATAGCAAACTCTCTCTTCATCAAATCAATGAAGCGGCACAGAGAGCATCGTAGAGGTAGTCAAAATAATGTCATCAACATATAAAAGTAAGTATGCCGCTTCGCATCCCGATTGATAAACAAAGAGTGAGGGATCACATACACTACCCCTAAACCACAACCGGTGATAAACTTGGCAAACCTCTCGAAACCACGCCCGGGAGCCCGCTTGAGGCCATATAGAGATCTACGTAATCTACATACGTAATCGGGGTGAGCATGGTCAACAAATCCCGGAGGCCGATGCATATAGACCGTCTCTGTTAGATCACCATGAAAAAAGCGTTCTTGACATCTAGTTGATGTATGGGCCAAGATCGTGATGTAGCAATAGTGAGAACAAGATTTAATAGTAGCAGGTTTAACAACCTGGACTAAACGTTTCAAAACAATCAACTCCAACTTGTTGAGATTTGCCATTAGCAACAAGACGAGCCTTGTGTCGTTGTAGGGATCCATCAAAGATTATATTTATGACGAAACAACCACATGGAACGAATAACATGAGCATCACGTGGTCGTGGTACAAGTTCCCAAGTATTAGTTTTCATCATGGCATTGTACTCATCTTTCATGGCAGCATTCCAGTTTATGTCCCTAAGAGCATACAAGTGAGAACGGGGAAGAGGAGAGATATGGCGTAAGGCTTGGACATGAAGGTTAAGACGATTGACTGGTCGGAATATGCCACGAGATGCACGAGTGATAGGGCGGGAAGGAGCTGCAGTTATGGGAGGAGCTGTGGTTGTGGGTGACACGGTGGTAGGAGAAATAGAACTGGGGATAGTAGAGGAGGTGGGAGCGGTAGGTGTAGGTGATGTTGTAGAGTTGGGAGTGGAGACAGTAGTGGGTAAGGAAGACGTTATGGGGACTATATTAGGAATGGAAGGTTCTGTAGTGGGTAAGGAAGAAGTTGTGGGGGTTGTAGTGGGGGCAGGAGGTGTAGGTGATGTTGAAGTAGAAGGAAGGTGAGCAGGCGTGGAAGTGGTTGACTGATGCATAGAAGGGAAGTTGGAGGGACGTGGAGTAGGTGATTGGACAGATGTGTAGGAGCTGGACGGACGGATGTGGAAGTTCCCTGAGAGTTCTGAGTTGGTGTGTTAGAATAGTGGGAACGACGGTGGGGAGGAGTGTACAGTCCAGGGAGGGGGGAAGTCTGGACGACATCAGGAGAAGGATAAGAGACATTATATAAAGGATGAGTGAGATAAGAGGGAGATTCAACGTTAGGAGGAATATTTGGATGGAGATTTGTGAAGGGAAAGACATTTTTATCAAAAGTTACGTGACGAGAGATAATGATTTTGTTTGTGGAAAGATCAAGGCAGCGGTATCCACGGTGGGTGGGAGGAAAGCCAAGAAAGACACATTTAGTGGAGCGGGGGGCAAGTTTGTGAGGAGTTGTAAAGGAGAGATTTGGATAGCATAGACAACCAAACGTACGAAGATGGTCATATGTTGGTTGGCGTTGATAGAGAATAGACACAGGAGAGGAAAATTTTAAGACTTTTGTGGGAAGAATATTATGAAGAATATTATGAAGATAAACAGCCATAAGGAGAGAATAGACCCAAAATTTTGGTGGAACGGAAGCGTGGGACATAAGAGTGCGGGTGATATCATTGACACGGCGAATCATGCGTTCGGCCTTGCCATTTTGAGAGGAAGTTTGGGGGCAAGAGAACCGAAAAACTAGACCATTAGTACGAGCAAAATTGTGAAAAGAAGAGTTGTCAAATTCACGTCCCATGTCGCATTGAAAACTTTTTATTTGACGCTCAAATTGGGTTTGAACAAGAGAACGAAATTCCAAAAACTTGTCATAGACTTGGGATTTAAATTTTATAGGATAAACCCAAAGATAGTTGGTGAAATCATCCAGTAAGATAAGATAATAACGAAAACCGGTATCAACATGTAATGGAGAGGTCCATAAATCACCGTGAATGATATCAAATGGAGCAAAAGTATTGGAATTTGATTCATAAAAAGGTAATCGAACATGTTTACTAACTTGACATGAATGACAAAGTTTAGAATGTTGATTCTTATTACAATGAATAGAATTATTGGTACGAAGAACATCTAAAACAAAATTGTAGGGGTGACCAAGGCGGCTATGCCAAATATCCGCGAAAAGACAAGAAGAGAAATGGGGGAAGACTGGGACGATTTTTTGTGGTGGCATGGCAGAGTTGGTAATAGGGTAAAGATCCCCCGAACTATTGCACCGAAGGATAATCCTCCTCGAATTCGGATCTTTCACGAAAAAACCAGACGGATCAAACTCAATGCACACACGATTATCAGTGGTGAACTTACGAACGAAACTAAGTTCTTGATAATATCGGGAACAACAAGAGTATTTTTGAGTTGAAGGGTGCGAGAAGGGAGATTTATGAGCTTGGTACCACTAGCATTAACTGGAATTCTATTGCCATTGCCAACTAAGATAGACCTTATAGTACTAGAGTTGGAAACGTTATGTAAAGTACCCGAATCGGCGGTGAGATGCGAGGTAGCACCGGTATCCATGTAGAAAGCATCATCGGGTTTCAGAGATGCATAGAACTATATGCCTCAAAGAATGTCTCATGAGCTTCAGGTTGTTCCGTCGCCATTGATTTTAATGGTTTAGAGAAAATAGGATCGTAGGAGGGCTGATACCATCTTGGATTTGATGATAACTTCCTTGAGGAGAAATGTTCTCCTTGGAAAGAATATATATAAAACCTTAACAATATCTTTTGTGTTTACAACCAAAGTAAATGAGAATAATCTTCTAACGGTAAATGAGAATAATCTCCTAACGGTAAATAAGGTAACATGATAATATAATTTCTATTAGTTATCAAATGAAATCGGGTTCCTCTTGATGATAGAATGCGATCCTTCAACGTTTCCACCTTGAACTCCTCCGTTTCATCTTCATCTTCTTCCCTCTTATCTCTTTCTCGTTCATGGTGGTGGCGATGAAGATGATCAGGCATCCTTAGCAGAATTCAATTTGTTTCAGAATAATTGAATTAAGGCGATCATAATTCTGTTGATCAAAACCAAACTTATTAATATATATAAAAATGAATGAATGAAATAATTGTCTTGAATTATTAAAAGAATTTCTAACCAGTAAAATGTGTTTATTTTGGATAAAGAAGAAGAAGAGGGAGAAAGGAAATGTTAGACACGAGCAACCTGAGAGAGATTCAAGTTTCCCGAAGCCAACTCTAGAGAATTATGGCTCAATCATAATCATTTATATTTGGAAAAAATGGAAAAAGAAAAGAGAGTCAGACGTTACACACGTACCCATGCTGAATGTCCAAGATACCCATCGTGGTTATCAACTCATGAGTCATTACTCGAATGCTAAGATTTGTGATCTACAGTTGGTTGGTTCTGTGATTTCAAGTGTTTAAGATTTTCATCAAACATGTGATGTTCAACAACTCGTGAAGCTGAATATTTGACATTAGAAGAAGAAGAGAGTAATGGACAAATCACTAGTCGTGGAGTTTATGTATATGATATCCCATGGTGACAAAAAACAATACAAACTTTTTAAGAACAGAGATTTTAAGTTCTATTACGAATCTATACTACGAGGACAATAGAGAATGTAATCCTCATGTTTAGTTATAAATGGGTATTGAAAACAAATACAAATCAAGATCGAATCAGTGAGATATAATTATAGCTAAAGAACGGTGAGCAGAATTTGAGTGAAGTACCTGGATTATGAATGGTACAAGTCACATGAGTGTATGTTGGATGTGAAAAGTGTTGATGAATTTAAAGCTTCTGAATCCCGGTGATAGTGTATGTTCATTAAAAAAGGAGGGAGTATATTTTAAAAAGTGTATGTTCATTAAACTCATTTTCAGTCGCACTAGACTCTTTCCCCATACAAAAATATCATTGGAATCATCTATTTATCTCTTCTTTCTTTCATTTCTTGCAAACCTCCTCTCTTTCCACAAAGCAAAGTCTCAAGCGTTATCTTTACAGATCTCATTTTATGTTTTGTGATTGCATGTTTCAATCTCATCTTAAATAAAATTTCTCAATCTCCCTAATTCTCTGGTTACAAGACTTAAAGCAATCCTTTTTTGCAAACTCGTAGATGGTTGAAGGATGGACATTTTCCGGAACATTTCCTCATGGATTTGCCATCTTTTAATCTCCCACTTCTCTTAAAATATTTTTATTTTTTAGTTTAATTCTCTTTATTCTTGAGTTTATTTATCTAAATCCATTTTATAAAGCCCTAAGAATTGCCATTAATGGCCATTTAAGGTTATTAGTGAAATATCCCGTCTTTTGGCAATTCACGCTTATTTAAAGTCATTTGCCCCTTCTCCAAAACCATTTTTAGTTCTCGAAACTCGACTAACTCCCTTTGTATGTCTCTTAATTATTTTGTATGGTTTTACTTGTCCAAAATCCCAATGATGCGGTTGATAGGTGTCTGAACACCTAATTTTGTATTTATGCTTTCTTTGTTACTATCCTTGCGAATTATGTATCTTATGTGTGAGTTTGAGTTTATTAGGTGCAATTGAGTCGTTTGAAGTGAAAGAAGGAGAAATTAGTCATTTGGAGCGAAAAGCGCAATAAGGTCAATTCATCGGCGATATTTGGAGCAGAGAATTAGGTTGTCCGTTATCTGATACCGACAGGCCAAATAACTTCATGTGGCCCTTATCCAGCCATTGGATGTCTTTATCATGTCCTGTATATTTTGCCCTGAATCTGGTCGAGGAGAAGACAGTTTCTCCCCAATTATTTCATTTCTTTCCGTTCTCCCATTTCCTCTGCTGCTGCTGCTGATTTTCATGGCGATGAGAAATTAGAACAAGGGAAATTATTATTTGTTGATCTCGGTAATGGGTGAGAAGAAACAGTAGAGAAATGGGTTTGCGATGTTCTTGAGAGAAGACGATGGAGAAATTCAGAGCGAGATGGAACTTGAGTATGAATGGGTTCTCGAAATCAGATGGGTTCGGAGCTTCTGAACTGGGGCTGTCTCTGAAACGATGGATCTGTGGTTGTTGATTCATTGGGAAGAAGAACCTGCTGATGTTGAGAGTATGAATTTGAGTTGAAATTGAAGTTAGGGTTTGATAATGGGGTCGAATTCGTGTGCTGTTGATGCTAATTTGAAGAATCAATTACAGTAAATGGTTGTTGCTCGATGACTCGGATGAGAAAGTCTGCTGTTAAGAAGAGATTGAGATGGGAATTGAAATTCTGCTTGGATTAAAGAATGGGTATTGGTTATCACTTGGATTGAGTCTTGTTGTGAGCTAATGAAGGTGATATGAAGTTGGAGCAGTATTAGCTTGATGCAATGGATGACTGAGCTATGCATTGCAGGGATTTGGTGGTTATGTTGGATTGCAACAGGAGCTGAAATGTTGCAGGTTATGAAGCTGTTTTAGAAATTGAAGAAATTGGGAGCTATTCAATTGATTCTGTGCTGGGGGTGATCGCAAGAGGAGGATTGATGTTACAAGAAGCTATAGAAGGAGTTGCAGGCAAAGAAGCTGAAGTTAATGATGTTACTGTCAGTCAAGGTAGGTGCTGCTGTTATGGATTCTGGGTACTAGAACTTGTGGTGTTTGTTATGGCTAGGTTAAGAAGATTGAGATACAAGGAAGTAATGTTGCAGTCGAGTTCAAAGTCGCAGGTGCAGGTAATGGCAAAGCTTGTGGTGCTCGTAGTTCACAGTGGTTGAACCAGATGGAGAGCAAGGAACTGGATGGTATTGCCGCTGTGTTTGCAGTGAGAACTAATGGTGCTCAAGTGTGTTGATGTGGATTATGGCCTGAACTGAATTGCAAAGAGAGATTGGCAAGATGGGTTTGCAGCTGCAGTTAAAGCTACAGAAAGTTGCAGGAATCAAGCTCGTGGCAAACAAGAAGGTGCAGTGGTGCATATGTTGCAGTTACAGTCGGAGATTGAATGAGCTTATGGAACTGAAGGGTCAAATTCTGTGATTATTTCCCCCCGGTACATATCTAATAACAATAGCTTTCCCCTTAAAATGCTTTCCCCCTAAATAAATCAGCTTTCCCTATAACAAAAATCTTTTGAAATCCAAAGATCACTCATAGTCATAGTTATCTCTATATCAACATGTCAGAGGCATTGTCACAATGTCGTGTACCTCATATCAAGTTTCCATTCGAATGAAATACAAGTATTTTCACATTTTCCAGACGAAAATTATCAAGTAAACATCCGTTAACCAATGGGACTGAGACTTAAACTTGGAAGCTAGAAAAGGGAAAAAGGGTACGAAGTCAAAATGAATGAGATGATAAAATCAAAATCATACGAGTAACATAGATATAGAATAGATGTTTTGAGGCGAAATAATATAACCGTCTCACCTTAGCAAGATCATTTGCGATTGGCCAATCAAATCTTCTCTAACTAAGCAAGTTGACATCCCAGCTTCTTATCATCTAGAATATGAAGTCATGAACTTCCACGTATGTATAAAAACACGGAACCTCATTTTGAGCACAGAAGTAGCAACACCAAAAACTTTTAGAACATCAAACTCATATTGTATTACGCAACTGCATTTTCCAAAACCGGAGCTTGTCAATAAACTTTCAGTTGCAGGTCGGTAAAATAAGAGGACGAGATAAATACATCAGCCAAATTTTAGTACATCTATTTTTATTTTATTTTATCAAATAAAACTCACATAATAGCAAATAGAGATCAGGCCTAGGAAAACATAAGAGATTTTTATTTTATTTTTCCAATCAGCCAGCCAAATAAGAGATATTGATCAGTAAATAAAGAACATGCATTAAAATATATGTTGGAATATTTTCAACTGCGCTATCCAAGGGGGATTCTCGGGGGCGTAGCCCCCCAGGCTGTGGTCGACCTGACAGGTCAGGTCGTGGGGTCCAGGGGAGACCGCCCTGGTGGGGGTCTCTAGGGGGCAACGCCCCCGGAAGAATTTTTTGGTGGTACATAACTGTTTCGACCTTTACAAACATATTCAGAATCTTCAAATCCAACAGACGCCATTGATGTCTGATGATGAAGAGACTCATCGTTTCGTGAAGAGAAACCTGTTGGTGAAAATATGTCTATTCCCAACAGATGCGAAAACCTCTATAAATAGCATCTCCCAAAACTAGTTTAAAACATATCGGAAAAAACCTTTTCTGTTTTCTCTCTTTCTAATAGCATCATTAGAAATTTTGTTTACATGTGTTCTTGATTGGATCAAGGGGTACAAACCTTGAATTCAATTTCTGTTATAGGGCTTTCATTGTATCCTGAAGGCATTATTTCACATACCCGTTGTAATTGCCAATTTATTGGGAGGGTAGAAATAATTGTCTAAAAGAAATCTTATGAGCCTTGAAAGTTTGGAGTACAACAATCTCTTCCTGTGTTATTTCATCTTCTATTGCAACCCAGTTTTTTCCAACAATATATAGGATGATGATAACAATTAGTAGATGGTAAACAAATAAGAAAATTAAGGATTTACCACAAAAACAAATAAACATAAATCAAAAAGAGAAGAGATTACCATAAACACAAATCAAATCAGAAACATCCATTATCAAATTTGCCTCTTTTCACTAATAACAAAAGAAAAAAGAACAAAGAGTACCAACACACTTTCAGATGCAAGAAAAACAGCAAAAAAGAAGTCCAAACCCAAGATTCCTATTGGTCTAAACTTCTCTAGTGGGCACAGGAAGGAGGCTTTCTTTGTAAATGAAAGCCCCAAATGGAAGAGGTTCACGATAGGGAGACTTTTGATCCTTCACAATAAACTGCACATCCTTGCTAAATCTCTTCTTCCTCCAATCGTAAAAATAGAATGACGGATCATCCCATTCTTCGGACTTTATGATGAGCAAATCTGTTTCCGGAACCGCTAAAATGGAATCACACATTTTCGGTTTCCATTTAAAAGGCGGTACCATGAAGGTCTCTTCTATCCAATAGAAATCACTAACAGTGCCTGCGCTGCTTGTTGACGTTGTTGCATTACTAATACCTGTCAGTTTCTTGTGTTGAACATCATCGTCATCATATAACACACACATCTTCATCGATGTGTTGTTATTTATTGGAGGATAAGAACACTTAGCATCCGACCTTATCTTCAAAGCTAACACAGCTAAACGACCACCGATTTGTATCAACTTACTAGCATAAGGATAACGAGTTTCTTCAATGATGTAATTGGGAAATGAAATTTCTCTAAATTTTTCGCTCCCGACATTAAATTCAACAACCAAAGGTTCCCTAGTTTTAGTTGCGCGAGTCAGCCAATAAATGCAACCATTTACGTAAAGGGATGATGAAGTGAATTCCAACGGTGAAATTGTTGGGGGGAATAAGAGCTCGCTATCCAGCCTTCTCCATAATAGATTGTTGTTGCTATGTCTGCCGTCAACGGTCATGACCTCACATACAGTTTCAGGAGGTAAAGATCCCCGCCAGTTGGATATTTCCTTGATCCACATAATAACCACTTTGTGTTCTTTAGCAGCAGGATCATACCCAAAGTAATGCCACGGTCCACGAAAATAAGTAACCTTGAAAGTTACATAATCACCATCTTCATCTATAGCTAGTATTTCCTCCGGTGGATTTTCACTTTGTTGTTTAATCATGGATTTTATCCAAGGTGTTGACTGTCCCGTGCTCGGATTGAACACACGAACAGAACATGTGCTGGGTTCTATTACAGAAATTAACCCATTGATAGCTCCAAAAACGTGTACCAGAGAAGATCCTGGTATAGATATTTCCCTTTCAACAGCCTTTACTCTTCCTTGAGACAGTAATAATTCAGCTGAGGAGAAAAGACGAAGTTTATACCAAAACCTAAAAAGGGAGACACTACCATCACCACCAGCAAAATTACATGCTTTTGATCGTGCGAAGTGTAAATCCACGAAGCTTCGATCTGTATGTATCAAGGAGTACCATTGTTTGCATACACACTTGAACCTCATGAGTGGTTTTACAGGGACCCTAGTCAATATCTCACAAAGTAATAACTCATTGCCCATAATAGGATGACTAGTACAACTCGTAAGAGGAGGAGACTTAGGTAATAATTCATTACCCATAACACAATGGGGCATGAGAGGAGGAAATTTAGAAGTATCACCATATCGCTTCATGATTTTTTTCAACTTTATCTCTTTCTAAGCTTTGGTGTTGATAAATAGGGTTTTCTTAGAGATGATCAAATAAAATTATACATACAGGATAATAACTTACTCCACTATATATATAAACATATGTAAACGCGTTTCTGGAAGATACCGCCAGAGATTGGCCTATATCTGGAAACTAAGCCAGACAAGTCCTGCACGTATCGGGTTTCTAACTCCTTCTAAAACACAAAAAGGTACAAGAAAAAGCATCTTTACTTACCTAAAATAAAGAGTTTAGGATCACAGAATCGGGATAATAATGAATCAATTTCAGATCCAAACTTTTTAATTTCTGCCCATTAAACAATCTCAACAGCATAGAGAAAATAAAACGGATACTAAGAAATTAAGCAGATCGGATCAAAACCTAAACATCAAATAGCTATAGCAATCTAATAGCCACATCAATTGGTTATAGGTTTGATCATGTCAAAATCCAGTGTAACAACGGGATCTCATCGTATTCTATTTGGAAAAATAAAAAATTGGGAAATAATCAGACTCTACTTAACTCTTATCACTGGTAAAGTTTCAAACTTTGTAACAAGAGATGAAACCGTAAATCATTGGAATCAAATTAAAACCTTAATTCGACCGAAAAACGACAACCACTCGCAGTTAAACTAGAAATGAAATAGGAGGAACCCTTACCTCAAAATGAACATAGAAGATATGAGAGGCGAGGAGAGTTTCTGGTTCAGAGGGAGAAGTCGAGAGAGAAGAACATATCTTAGAAGTTTACAAAAAAAAAAAAAAAAAAAAAAAAAAAAAAATGCCTTAAGAAAGAAAAGTAGAAAGGGAATTAAAGAAAAGTAGAAAGGGAATTAAAGAAAAGAACCTTGGCAAATTAGGTATACCTTTTTTTTTTTTTTTTTTTTTTAATAGGAAAAGGAATTTAATTGGGCTATCCTCGTAGAAATCCAAAGATTTCTAGTTAGCCTTAAAGAAGGACAAGATTTGAGTTTTGATACGTTGACGGACAGAGAGCTGGTTGAGTCAACTCAGTAGAGCTGGTTGGCAGAGAATCGGCAGGAAATGACGTATAGACCCTTAAATTGTTAACTTAACCAAACAGGATGTGAGTTAACAAATTAATTCAGGTGAACCCATACCCAACTTCCCTGCCCCATTTTTTACCTTCTTTCTCCTTCGTTCGTCCTCATTTTTCTTCTTCTTCTCATTTGGGTTGAATCTGCTGGGTTGCGATGGAAGGGAAATCGAATTCAGGTAACCTAAATATAACTAATGTTCTTGTTCTATGAAGTGTGTTTGCTTTCCTGTTGTTACTTCTAAGAATTTGTTGTTAAACCCTAGTTTAGGTTTTAATTTGGGATAGGTAATCCCTGCCAAAATGCTCGATGTTTCTTTTCATGAATCTAATTGGGTTGTTGGGTTGTTGATAAGAGGGTCGGACATAGGCCTCAAAGGTAAACGGAATTAGAAAGTAAATATCACCACAATCACTTTATGCAATGTTAAGTCGAAGGATTAAGTGTCTCCTAATTTTGCCGAGAAAAGATTGATTTTTCTGTAGTTCGATCTCTTTAGAGGCTTGAGCATAAGAGTATTGAGTCCATTGTTTACTTGTTTGTTGTATAGAAAAAGAGAATTAGAGTTCTTAGAAATGATAAAAAAAAATTTCATGGGAATTGTTGTTAATGAATATTGGTTTTGTACCACCATGTATCTCTTAAATGTGTTATTTTGTTTAATTTTAATAATGGGAGTAATGAAATTTTATATACTTTATTTTGTTTATCTTCTGTGTATCTATGGTTTTGAATTGGCATTAACAATTATAAGTTGGTTTGTTGGTAGACTGGTGCTCAAGTAGTCATTAACTCCAAATACGCCGGAACTGAAGTGGACTTTAACGGAGTAAGCCATCTTATATTGAATGAAGATGACATTGTTGGAATTCTCGAGACCGAGGATGTCAGGGATCTTAAGCCCCTGAGCGAATGTGTGTTAATTAAGGTCTGTTCCCACTTCACATTGTCAGATTCTTCATAAATCTAGAGAAATTTAAGGTGCTGATATAAGTAAAGAATGACTCGGGAGAGTAATAAATTGGAAAAAGAACTGCACAGAAGTTTTACAGGGGAGGGTTGGACCTTGTACTATGAGGCACTATAGTAGTATTGGGTTCATGTGAACATGGTTTCTTTTAACTAAACAGACAATCTTTTAGATTGGGGAGTCGTTAGTCGTTGAATTATTTTGGTTGTAGTATAGTTTGTGATTACGTATTTGAGTGATTGCCTATTTAATAGTGCTTCTTACACATGATCGTGTTCAGGTTGAGGAGGCCAAGAAGGAAACTGCTAGTGGGTTACTTCTAACAGAGGCTAGCAAAGAGAATCCCTCTATTGGAACGGTAAGCAAACTTCTGTTTAACGGTTTTGAGTTACACATGCATTACCTGCTCGGTTCATCTCAGTCAATATCCATGTACGGCCTATCTTTGTGTTGTATACAACACATAAATGTCCATTTAGAGTGCTTCAGAGTATACAATTGAATTGTACAAATTCTTAAATATGTATATAAGTTTCTATTTTTTTTTGTACATGTACTATGTAAGCTGATGTGACCTGTGACATTATAAGCAATATCCATGATAATTTTACACCTATCTTGACATTTACTAGGGCAATTCCCCCCTGTGCTTTTTTCTCATGGTTTGTCATCATGAGTAGTCACTGTTTTCTTATAATTCTGCAGATAAAAGGTCCTTCATTTCATAGTATACAAACAAGAATGCGACACCTGAAAAACAAATCAAGCTATCAAAGAAGAAAGTCATGCATATCTCTTTTAACCTTGCATAATGATTATTTGGTTAGTTATTCATGAATATTAATTGGCGACTAACCAAGAACTCATAAGAACATGTGTAACTTCAGTTCAGGTTAAATGCTCATATTGATTCATCTTTAAAATACAACCTATTTACCAAGACAAGGAGTGCAATCATAAGTGTTATGTATTCACCTAGTCGTCGTAAACCATGAATCTAATGTCGGGTCTTTACAAAAGTTTGAAGATTGGTTCTGCTAGATCATTTATGCAGACCGACATTTCTTTTTCTTTTCTTTCTTGATTGGCAAAACCTACGGTCTTCTCAGCATCTTGTTTGTCACTAGTGTATGCGCATACCCATTTTACGAAGCTTGCTCTAGTCACCATCTTACATAATCTGTATATACCCACAAGGCATAACTAGTATTCATTTCTGCTTAAAGGTCTGGACCTGAATCAGAAGTAATTCAATTGCAGCGGGAGCTTCAAAAAATCCTTCCGACCAACTTGAGGTGTGTCACTCTCTCCTAGTTCATATTCCTGCTTCTGTTATCTGTTGTGTTTTCATACTTTTTCATATTCCTGCTCTTTCTAATTTAGTCATTCTGTTTTGCATTAATATGAGAAGTTTCAAATGGAGCTACAAAAAGCTGTTGGAGGAGAAGAAAGTTGGAGAAGCATTAATGCTTGCAAGTAAGTCATTATCTACACAAATCTGGCAGTCAGTTGAGTGATAGAATAAATGACTTGTACTGGTGTGAATTTAGAGTTTTTATTAGTGTTTTTTCTGATTTTGAACATAAGTGTCGATTGAATTCGGCTGTAAGTTGGATTAAGAGTAACTTGACACAAAAAACATTGTTTAGGGGAGAATTAGAATTACAATTGGGCATATATCTATTGGATTAAATTCATTATTTTTTTCGAACCCTTGATGCAGGATGATTAGTAAGCTACCTAACCAATGAGCTAAGCTAGCTACTTATTCAAATGAACTTCCGCAACATTTCCCAGATTCTTCGTCTACTACCCAAAATCCGCAGCAACAATTTTATTTATTTGGACAACTTCTCACTCATACTTCAGTTCAAATATACATTTCAAACCTTGTTAAACTTTCATTCAGTAGTTGCAAAGCTTATACTTCAGTTTAAATATACATTTCAAACCTTGTTAAACCTTTCATTCAGTAGCTGCGAAGCTTATGAAAGGTTTAATAAATATTTAAATTTAAATTATGAAAGTCCCCAGGGTAAACTGACTTCTGTTAGAAAGAAATGCTTCATCTCCCCTATGTAAAACCCGTATTAGATTCGGGTCATTTAAGATATCCATATTACAAACCAATTAAAATGTAACTATGGTTGGCTCCTATTCACTATGATTGCAGGGTATATATGGAAGAAAAATTCGAAACTTAAGAAATAGGAACGGACAAAACGGTTTTGTCCGTCTCTTAAGCAAAATTCAAGAGTTGTCCTTCTTTAAGGAAAGTTACAAACCTTAGGATTTTTTTGAGGATTGCCCAATTTAATTCTCGTCACTTTGGATTAAAGAAGTAATCCAAGTTGGCCTATTAACATTCCAATTTGTTTTAACTAAAAGGGTTCTTGCATACTTTGCCAAAGAGTCTGCAATGTGATTTGCATCTCTTATGGACATAGTTACAAGTCCGTAATTCAAAATCAAGCAACTAAATAAAACATCTCTAATTATTCCACTAGTAGTCCACTTCACCGCCGTTAAATGACCCCGGATAGCTTTAACCACATTCATACAATCCCCTTCAAGACACAACGATTCCACGTTCTTAGCCCACAAAACCGCTCCAAGACACTCAGCCGCCCCGCCTTGTTCCGATCTACCGCATAGTTTGTGATACATCGCACTCCATTGCATTCACCTGCATCATTCCTTAAAATTAGACCAGTTCCAGCTCTAACATTTTTATCAATAAAAGAGGCATCAAAATTAATTTTTTCTTCATGAGGAGAAGGTGGGTGCCAAGAATGAGTAATATGAGTTGCAGTTCTCAAATTAGATTGAGAACTAGCCAGATAGTTTCTCCATTCCTCTAAATGTTTTTGAATGTTGGAGGCTATTACTCTAACATTAACCTGCACATTATCAAAAACCTTGGAGCATCTTGCTTTCCACACATACCAAACAATGAATCCAACACACTCAATCACATTATGATTAATCTGTATACATGTAGCATTAACATTGAAATAAGAGCACAACCAATCATGAAAATTATGGTTACCGATAGTCATATGCAGATTATTATTCACAGAGTGCCAAACTCCACTAGCCACAGGGCATTCTATAAACAAATGATGCATAGATTCATTACTATTTTCACAGAGAGGACAAACTGAGCATTGATGACTAGTAATTAAGATAACTTGTCCTTGGTGAGAAGACAAGAGTGAAGACACTTCCATAAAAGGTGTTGAATCCTGGGTGGAAGCTTGATATTCCAAAAAGCTTTCCAATTTATATTGAGGTTGTTCTTAGTAGGACTGTGAACCAAAGCTTCATTCAAAATGACTCTATATGAAGATTTCACAGTGAACAGACCATTATGAGATGGTTCCCATCTTAGCTTATCATTACCAAAGAAAGGAATCCTAATTCTGGTTATTTTTTGGACTATACTTTGGTCAAAAAGAACCTGTAAAGTGTCTAACTTCCAGGATTTAGTATCCTTGTCAATAAGCTGGCTAACATGGCTCATATTTATAGAGTAATTAGTAGAGGGAGGAGGATCTGTTACTCTCGGGATCCAAGAATCCTTCCAAATGGAAATGGAAGCACCATCACCTATTTCCTGCACATAATGCTTTCTAACAATTTCTATGCCATGACAGATTCCTTTCCACACCTGAACCCCGAGATATAAAATCGCTTAAAGGATTAGATTGACCAAAATATTTACAAGATAAAATTTTAACCCAAAGATCATCTTGTTGAGTAATCATCCTCCAAGCTAGCTTTGTAAGAAGAGCTAGATTTAGAATGTCATTTCTTTTAACATTAAGGCCACCTAAAACTTTAGGAAGTGCAATGTCTACCCATCTCTTAGATACACACCTCCACCGTCTCTTTTTTTCCCAGTAGAAATTCATTTGGAGAGAGTCCATTTTATCAGTGATTTTCTTTGGCATGGGGAAAATAGCCAAATGGTGATTAGCCAAATTACCAAGCACAGATTGATTAAGAACATTTCTACTAGGAGGAGCAAGATAAGTAGTTTTCCAAAGGGGAAGATACTTTTGATAACTATCAATTAAATGAGCAAAGGACTGGGATTTATCTCTCTGCAAAAGTAAGGGAACACCTAAGTATTTCTCTTGAAGAGCCATCCTTCTAATGTTCAGGATATTAGAAATAGTTAACTTGATATTCCATGGAACTCTAGAGCTAAAAGCTACAACAGACTTCTCAAAGTTTACAGCTTGACCAGAAAACTTGCTAAATTGGTCAATTATAGAAGCTAAATGATTGGCTTCTCTAACTCTAGCCTTTATGAAAATGAGGCGCTATCAAAAAAAATAAATGGCTGATAGCAGGACTGTCTTTAGTGACTTTAAAACCATGAATTAAATTAGAATTTTCAGCCGAGGTTAAGGATCTAGATAAAGCCTCCATGCACAAAATAAATAGATAGGGAGAGAGAGGGTCTCCCTGTCTAAGACCTCTCTGGGGGTAAAAAAGTTCACCTGGTGCACCATTTAGCAGGATTGAGGTAGACACTGTAGAGAAGCATTGTTCAATCATATTACACCAAATATCAGAGAAACCAAGAGCTTTCAGATTAGCAATTAAAAAAGACCATTCAACTCTATCAAAAGCTTTACTCATATCTAATTTGATAGCTATACCACCATCTCTAGCTTTAGTTTTCTTAAGAGAATCAATCATTTCATGAGCTATGATAATGTTATCATGAATCATTCTACCAGATATGAAAGCTGCTTGGGTAGGAGCTATAATTTTATGTAAAAGTTTCTTTAATCTAGAAGCAAGAAGTTTAGGAATAATCTTATAAGCAACATTACATAAACTTATAGGTCTAAAGTCAATAGCACTTTTAGGACAAGAAGATTTTGGAATAAGTGTAATGAAATTATGGTTTAACTGTTTTAGTATATTTTGTGTCTCAAAGAAAGATTTAACCATATTCACTACATCATTCCCTACTGTGTCCCACATAATCTGATAGAAACCTGCAGGAAAACCATCTGGACCAGGGTATACCCAATGGGGCGCGATCGGCTGACAGGGTCTAGTTTCACTGACTCTCACAAGGAGACGGTGATCGTCATATCCTGAAATTTAGACGGATGAGATTATTCTAAAATTATATGGGTAATCCGGGTTACCCGTGACCCATGTGAAAAAAATTCCACGATATCTAATCTTTTGCTACAGAATTCCTAATCAAAATTGAAATTGAAACCGTTGTTTCTGATTAAACCTATGATGTTTTCACGAATTTCGTAAGTATTAAACCTATGATGTTTTCTTGATGCGATTAAGAAAAATAGAAAATCCTATATATCAAATATAGCAAAGAGATGGAGATCTACATTTTAATCCCACTAGATTGACATTTTGTTAGATGATAACAAAGATGAACTTTGCTTGATTTGATTAGTAGTCTTTTTGAACAATGGAATGAAAGTAGCATGAACCCCGTAAACAAATCTCAGAAAATAACATTTAGGTCTTAGAGAAGAAGACCATGAATTTGTAGAAGTAATCCACAAAAGAAATTAAACCACTAGATCGATCTTAAACCACATGAAAAATCATTACCTCTAGAGATTGATTTGATAATACTGCTCCGGAGAAAGAAAAAAAAAGCATCGCATTTATGTTCCTCAAAAACAAGAATCAAATTTTTGTCTTCCTCTAACATAAATGGGGAAGAATGACAACTAGTAGAAAATATGAAGTTGTTACGGCTCATGGGACGGACAACCCGGATAACCCAGATAATTTAAAATAATCCCATCCATCTGGATTTCAGGATCTGACGATCACCGTCTCCCTGTGAGAGTCCGTGAGACTAGACCCCGTAAGCCGATCGCGTCCCATACCTAATAAAAGGCAAAGAGAAATTTCCTATTTAGTCAAAAAACCCGACCCGGGATTAGTGTGTAGTCCAGCGGGATAGAGAAATTATCCGGTAGTCCAAAAAGGTATAAAAATACCTAAAATTACTAGCCTACCCTCATTACTCACGTGTAGACCGTATATCTCTTTCTTCTTCTTTATTTTTCAGACGAAAACTTCATCTACTTTTTCAAAAGAAAACTATTCTTGTTTCTTCTTCTCAATCAACAATGCCAACAACTAATTCAACCTTAAACCCATGCTTAATCATTTCTCGAAACTCATCATCATCAGCAATAGAAACCAAATTCATCGGAAAGCTAGAAGGATAAGCTAAAGAGAAAAACCGAAAACAAATCTGGAGAGAAAACCATGGAGAAAGAGAAAAACCGAAAACATGTGACATTATTCACCTCGTTTTCGTTGGCGGTGGCGATTTATCAAACAAGGAGTAGTTTTGGCATGGTGGTGATGGCGGCGTTGGAGAAACTATGGTTATGTATCTTTGTAACAACAATATTTGTACTTCTTTCTTTCTAACATTTCCATTTTTTATTTATTTATGTACTGAACCTAAAATACATATTAATATGTATTTGAAGAATTCATTGATTTTTGTATGAACCTTTTTGTTTTGTATGATCCTGTAATACGTATTGATATGTACTGGTACGAATATCAATAGTTTATATTGATCCGACAGTATATTCGTATGTATTGTAGAAAAAAGTGATTGATTGATATGTAGGAGGAGTACATATTAGTATGCATATGAATATACTGCAGTACATATTTGGCTGTACTGACGAAACTGGATAGTTTTTTGACAGCAAGAGCAACGACAATGGCTTAAGGTTTGGCATTTGAATGTTTTGCCTAAATTTGAATATGTGCTAGTAAAAATTGCAGTACATATTTGGTTGTACTGACGAAACTGGATGGTTTTTGACACTGGGAACTGCCGGTACATATTTGAATGTACTGTAATATGTACTGGGAAAAGTTGGGTGCTCCTATGATACATACAAATATGTACTAATTAGAAAGAAGTTTTTTCTTTTTCATATTTCATATACCTAGAATCAAAATCAATATGTATTAATTTGAAAGATTTATTTTATTTTTCATAGAGAGATTAGAAAGAAGTCTTTTCTTTTTCATATTTCATATATCTAGAATCAAAATCAATATGTACTAATTTGAAATGAGAACGACGATTTACCATTATAGACTCCTTCGGATTTAGTTTGTAGAGAGAGTTGGAATCTCTTGTTTTTTTCCATCAATCTCCATCGCCATCGCCAGAGCTCTCCAATTTGTGAAGAACGAACTGATAAAACTGAGTTAGATTTGACTAGAAGGGTTGTTTAGGCATTTAGAAAAGTACACATCATAGCTTCCAGCGAGTAAAATTATTTTAGTGTTGGACTACACACTAAACGGTTCTTTCTAAACTGGATTAACCAGTAATTCCTAGTTTTGTTTTTCCCCTCTCCTTGGCCATTTGTAGTGCGCTTCTTTGGTGTAAATAAAAAGGGATTTCTGGCCCTTTCTAGTTTGCGTTCACTTTATTCGCAGAGTATAAATCTGAGTGGAATTTCGGGGACCATGCCAAAATAGGGTCATTCTTTAGCAAACCGAGCTATCCCCTATCTTCTCACTCTTTCTTAAATAATCTTGAAACTTATTTTTTGTTGGGGTTTAAATTCCATGCTTAATTGGGGTATACCCAGATTTATATGGACATAGTGCCCTTACTAATTAGGGGAGGCCAAATATGGGTAAAGTTACAAAACTACCCTTTCCCTTTATAATTCTTATTACCCTAAATCAGTTTTCTTTTATACCATTTCATCTTCTTTTCTTCTTCTTCTCCTACACCTCAACCTTACCGGCTCCTCCTCCCCCACCACTGAAAACTCGTCGATTAATTCGTCGTAATCGTCGATTCGAAAATTCCGATTAATCTTCAACCATGGAGCCGCCGAGGGGTAGTCGTATGAAAGGAGCAAATAGAAAACCCAATGAATATAACCCTGGAATTGCAAATTTAGTTCAAAGGAAAGTGAAGAAAAAAACCGTCGAAGAAGAAGAAATCAACGCCGCTGAAACCGAAGAAATGACGCGATTGAGAAAGTAAGGGCCTACTTAAACTCACTCTAGTACTTCAATTTCATGTTTGCATGTCAAATTAGGTTAGAAAATCGAATGTGTGAATTTGCAGTTATTTGGCCGGCAAGGTGTTTGTTCCACGACCTTGCCGACTTTTTCATGTTTAGGGTTAGTCGGCAAGCTCTTAGGTTGAAGATCTTGCCGGTTGTTGAATACATGTAACTGATTTTACAGAACCGGCAAGTTAATCAACCTAAGAGCTTGCCGGCGTTAGTTTTCTTTTTTAGTCGGTGGGTTATAATTTTCAAAATATTTGAGTTTTTATAACCCGACATGTTATTTGAGTAAGACCCTGCCGACTATGGTTTAGCCGGCAAGGATTATAGTTATTGACTCTTCCGGCTATTGAGTCGGCGGCAAGGTTATATTTGTCGACCCTGCCGACGGTTGATTTTTTTAAAAATTGTTCTTGTTTAGGTCGCTTAAGGGAAAGAAGAAAAATGTTACTCCTCCTTCAAGACCTCCCCGTGTTGGTGAAAAACTCTTGACTGCAACACATCGAGGGGCATTTGTTGAGCCGGGAACGCTCAAGATTCGTGTACGGAATGATTCTCAACCACCACCGGAACCAAATGATTCGGATGAAACTCCAGATAAAGACCATAATAAACATCACGCGTCTACCGATTGTGAAAATAGAGAAACTCAAAATTCAATTTCCATTGGTTTTTGAAAATTTTGAATTTGGGGCTACTACGATAATCGGTAAATAAAAGAACATCACAAGACAACCGATTCTACAATGGGTAGATAACAAACATCACGAAACTACCGATTGTGCAAATAGAGAAATTCAAAATTCCATTGGTTTTTGAAAAATTTGAATTTGGGGCTACTACCATAATCGGTAGAAAATTAACATCACAAAATTACTATTTTAATTACCGATTATAATTTTCGTAACACAAACCAACATACTTTGATATAAACTACCGATTGTAGTATTGTTTACTGATTATGGTAGTTCTCAAATTCGAAAAACTTGATATTTTTTCAAATATCAATTTTGGGTCAACTCCATAATTGGTAGCTTAGGTGAATTTCATACCTTCCGATTGTAGGTTTTTTCAAAATAACAAAACTCTCAAACTACAGATGTACAAAATAACCTCCGATTATCCTAACATCTACCGATTATGGAGGGAAAGTACCGATTATAGTTTTATCTACCGATTATGGAGGGTATAATTGCCATTTCGAAAAAGCATCGATAAGGGATGACTTAATTTTAGGTTTGGGTGACTTTTGTTTTCTTTTTGTGTCTCCCCTAATTCTTTCAGGGTATCCCCTAATGACGCCAGGCAAATTAACTTAGCTATGTTCGATAACAGGACGGATGTTCTTTTGTATGACCCATCGGTTGTCCAAAACAGAAAATATACCTGGCTTAACTTTATTATTACATGGTTTTAACATTTAGCAGTCAAATTATATTCATTTAAAAAAAACACTTTTGGGTTCTGTTTTATATTTATTTTCTGTTGTGATGTTTTTCTTTTTGTAAATTGTATGAGTTGGATAACACGGGATATATCGAGCATCAAGAGGTACAGAAGTAGGCATAGTACACTATGTACATCTTTTTTCTTTTTGGTATATGGAAATATCTACTTTTTTCCTGGATCCTGAATCGCTAACCCGTGCTAAGCACCGGGGTTTGTATTTCTGGTCAAAATGAAAACTCAAATTCATTTTACGGTGCAATTGATTTTGATATCTCAAGGCCATGACAACCTATTTTGTTCATGCTTATTGAAATTTAAACATGGATTTACACAGATCAGAAAACCATTTACAGAGAAACTATTTTCATTGGTTTGTTTTTTATACCCAAACTAATTGGGGTATACCCAATAAGACAAAATCTGGTCATTATGAAGTAAAACCAAGCCACCCCTTAACCTTGTATTTTCTAAATGGCTAATATGCCCTTGTTTAATTAACACTTAAAATTCTGATTAGGTTAATTAATTGAGTTTAGATTGATTGAATAGATTAAAACTTAGGAATTGAAGTTATGAAATTTTGTTTTTGATTGAACTTTTGTGGGATGATTTTTGATGAGATTTTTTTTTTTTTAGAATATCTCTTGCAACGAAAATGAAGTACACAACCGAAACACTTCTAAAAGGTGATTGCAAATATGTTGTATGAAATCATACTCAAAATCAAAGAAAAAATCCATACTTTCAATTCTGAAAGTATGAAAGGTCGGCAAGGTCGACTAATGAAGATCATGCCAACCACCTTAGGCCGGCAAGGTAGACGAATGAAGAAAGTGTCGACTTAGTACGGCCAGTCAGGTATACGAATGAAGAAGATGCAGGCTGTAATATTTTTGACACACAAGAGACTGTTATAAATGCGTATGTAGTCGGCATGGTATTGATTTTTTACCTTGCCGGCTGTCTTTAGTCGACATTTATTAAATTTCTTACCTTGCCGGCTAGAGTTTAGCCGGCACTGTAGTAATCTTATAACCTTGTCGTCTTTGGTTATCCCCCCAAAAAAGACTGAATTCTATAGATGCAATTCATTTTATTCATGCAATTTTGGTTACTACATTGATTGAAACATAAAATACAACTCCTTGTCGACGGAAAAACGAATGCACTTAGCATGTGCATCAAGCCTTTGAACCCCTAGGCGACACTAGTGGACGAGTTATAGTCTCGTGAGGGTTTACATAGAGGTATAACCACAAAACCTATACAAAAACTTCTAAAGCCATCAATCTTCCTCCGACGAAGACGATACAGCATCCAAGTAGTCCGGGTTATCCTCCGGGATAGCTTGCATCGAACGCGAATGCTTCCCCCTTTACCTCCAAGTAGCGCCCTTTCACGACTTCATGCTACAAAAAAAAACTTATATTTGTTAGTGGTGTTTCATTGGAAGATAAAACAACTAGGTTACGTAAAAAAAAAACCACAAAATAACTTACAAATTGTGCAGTGGACAAGGTGAAGGGGCGAGTGTTAAAAATCCGAGTTTGGAGAGCTAAATAAGCAAGTATTGCATTTTCTATGACTAGGTGCCTATCGTGCACTTGTTGAACACTTCTTATCATGCCGGCTATGATATGGCCGGCAGGGTAGGAAATTTATTACCATGCCGACTTTATGCCTTTTAGGTATCAGGAGAACATGCAATTTTTTGTTTACCGTCGGAAGGGTATTTGGTCACTAGCGTGCCGGCCATGATGTGGTCGGCAAGGAACATAATTTATAACCATGCCGACCTTTGATGATTTAAGGCATCAGTAGAAGGTGTTTCTGCAACAAATAGCCGGCATGGTCTATAATGTAATACCATGCCGTCTGCATGACAACCGGCATGGTTTTCATCTAATTACCCTGCCGACCCTGGTATGAAAAAAATTTCTGGTGTCGGGCCACAGTCCGATTACAGCTTCAAAACCCCGCCTACCCCGATGTGGTCAAGCACTCAAATTAAAAAATCTTGCCGGCATAAACATTTAAACTTTACATAGCTAAACAAACCATTCATTCAACAACTAGAAATTCAACACTTTTTGTCCAAAATACGAAAACATGTCCATAAACCTTAAAAAAACATTTGTCCACACCATTAACTTAAACATTTGTCCATCACAACATAAAGAAATAAACTAGGAAAGCATTCATTCACCACCACGACCACGACCCCGTTTAGGAACACTACCACTACTACTACCTTCACCACCACGACCGCTACGAGCCCTCTTTTTATCAGCATTCATCTTGGATTGTGCTTCCCTCCTAGCTTTTTCTTCCATATTTACTTCAGCCTCAAGTTTCTTGAACAATTCATGGGCATCCTCATTGTCAACATTGCAAGCATAGTCAATGTGCTTGCTTTGCTCTTCAATCGACAAAGGCTCTCATCTGTCTTTCGCGCAACACAATACCTTCATCTCTCCTTTGGATTAAACCTTGATTGCTAGAATCTCGATACAGATCAAATATCACATCACCCGCAGTCAATTTGTCGATGGCGATTCGGAGTTTGATAAGATTTTGCGGCATTTCCTTATCCTGAGTACCCTTAAAAACTGTACCTTTGCATTCTTGGCTTATCAACCGCAACATTCGCATCCACTTTGACGTTGGAGTTGGTTTTGAACAAAGAAGGGAAATGCTCATATATCCAAACCTATGAAAAAAAAAAGTTTAGTAAAAATCTTATCTTACGAGAATTTTGCAAATATAAATGATTTAGACAATAAAATTACCTGGAAGAGACAGGTGTTTCCGTTAACTTGCGCAGTGAGTGCCCTAGAACCCTTTGTCAACTCATTGTTCAAGAAGGAGACCACCGCAGTACCCCAAGAATACTCACGCATCTTATCTAAGGGATCCAATAGTTGCAACTAACTAGCTTCGACCAAGCTTCCGGAACTCTCAGGGAAGATACATTTGCCTAGGACGTATAGCAAATAAGCTGACGCGGTAGCATTGACTCGCACCGGTTCACCCTTCCTTCCTTATCAAAGATTTACTTTGTCTTCCATAATGTGTCCCTCAACTTCTTCAGATTAAACTTCTTGCTTAGACGACCATCCTTCTTCTCAAGAACAGACTTCATCTCAATCTGATTCCAACCGAATAATTTCTGGCTGAATTCGTAAATATCCTTGAAAGAAAACTTATTATTGAATCCCTCACTGACTGCTTTTCCATCAACCTCGAGGCCTAGAATTTGTTGAGCATCATCGGCAGTTATCGTCATCTCGCCGAATGGGAATAACATTGTATCAGTCTCTCCGTAGAACCTCTCACAGAATGCAGATACGGTAACTCTATCATGCTCAATATTCGAACTCTCCACCGCAGGCCACAACCCGGAGTTCTTGACAATCACTTGAACCTCCTCACATCCCAGATCAAGATCCCAAGTATTAGTCATTGAACACGAAGCTTGGCGCCTCATGATACGGACGGCATGCTTGTGTTCCTAAATACCAAAAAAATAAAATGAAAAGAAATACAAACACTTGACGCAAATTTAAGATAGTTACACACTTGAATAAAGAACAAAGGCGGATTGAGATTACTGATGCGTGTCGTAGGTGCAATCAAATTAATCAATGTTTCCACTCAATTAAAAATAATATAATGGAAGTCAAGTTCGTTCCCACGAGGAGCAAGAGATCTTAGTTGTAGAAGTTGTCACGAAAGGGGGGTGTAAAAAATACAAAAGAAAATAAACAAAGCAATTAAAATCGAAAGTTGAAAACAATAAGAGAGACAAGACCAAGGAATCCTTCTTCGTTACGAAACAATGAATCAAGTTATGTTCTTTTCTACTTGTTATTAGTCACAAATTATCACCAACCGTAGGTAAAGCAGCCTAGCTCAGTGCTAAACCCCTAAATCCCTTGTATCACCTGGGACACGGAAGTTCTCGACTACCGGATTCTATTTACCAAACCACCTAGTAGTAGCTCACTCTAGATGTAATTTAAATAAACGCATTAAGATTTATGAACTTATTAGGTTAATATTAGTAGTTAGACTCTTAGATCAAGGTCTACTTGCTAACGTTGTTTCTACACACAATTGCTCCACGTAATCCCTCCGCAAGGTCTCGTGTTTTGCTACTTATGTAAAGAGTCAAGAAACGATTACTTATCTCCTAACTTTCACTAGCTTTAGATCAAATTAACAAATCAATTTAGCGTGCACTCCAAACAATCTATCAATCAATCATGAATGTCTTTAAGATCATTCCTATTAGTAAAAACAAACGATAATTATGTGAAAAACTTCAAGATAGAATTGAAAACAAAAACTTAAATCATATGTTAAGAACTAGGAATTCATCCTCAATCAATAAGAAATTTAGCTACTCATGTTAAAGAGTTCACACAAAGAATAAGAAAAGAAAAGTGTTGTGTGTGTAGAGAGGTGTGTATAGAGAGGTGTGTAAAAAGATGTGTAAAACTTCTCTATTTATAGGCTTCAATATTCTCCAAATCTTCCAAGGAATAGAACCCTTTTCCTTTTGCAATTCAATTTCCAAATCCAAGCTTTTCTCAACTCTTCCACCTTCTCTTTCCAAATTTGAGTCCAATTCTCCATCTAATTCCAAGCCCAAGTCTTCACACCCATGAGAGAAGTCCATAGAAAATTCTGGAATTTTTGCTCGCCGGAAAACTGGGATTGTGGCCGGAATCCGGCCAAAATAAGTCGCCGCCGGCCACCTGAGAATTTTTCCGTCACAGGAATATTCGACGGAATATTCCGTCAGTCCACCGTTAGGACTAACGGTCAAACGGGTCAACCGTCAGTCAACAAATCAAGGGGAAGAGTGAGTTAGACACCGAGTCACTTCCCGGGCCAATCAGAATCTCGCCTGAATGGTCTAACTTCAATGAGTGGATCTTTTTATCACTGGGTTGACTCGCCGGCAGTAAAACCAGTTCTTACATGTTCGTTTCATCGGTATTTACTCGAAGCAAATTCAGCCGTTCGTCTTCAATTCCTGTTAAGAGTCCTAGCACATACATCTATTACCACAACCACCATGCCCCGTAATAATGCGGACTAATTCTCGATCCACACCGCCATTCTCTTAGCTTCAACCAACCTGGGGAGCTAACACTACATTCCACTGGACCTGCACAACTCCGGGCCTAGAACCGCTTCTTGATTCCATTTTCGCATTGCACAAGCTCAACCCTTGTGCATTACGTACCCATTAACTCCATTGCTCATTTCGACCCTAATCGCGAACTGCACTTCGCTTTAATAATGCCATCAAGCTTCACCAATCAATTCGAGCCTCAACTCTTCTTCCCCGTTCATATCACCACTTCCCTTAAGCCATACTCCCTGCCTGCAACTCATCACTAAACTGCAGCTACAGCCCAGAGCAAAATAGCTGCAACCTCATCTTCTGTTACAGATTCAGCAGCTCAGAACCCCATCTGGTCATCACTAAAACCAGCTCCATTACGCTGCCATTTCAAGTCTTGTTCCCTGACAAACTCTTAGCAACAAACTGCTTTCCCACACAAAGACCACGTAAACTAATCTCTTCTTCACTTCAATTTCATGACCCAACTTCTTATAATTGCTTCTCGATTTCAACTAGCTACCAATTATCAACAAATACTTTCACTTCTCTCCTTTCTATCTTAACCAAATTCACATCTCTTGCAGATCGATCTCATCATCCCTGAGTTCTTCTCATTCATTAAATCCTCCATGATCTCGTACAATACCCCTAGTTCAGCTCCATTATGCTCATTACCTTCCATCTGTTCTTCATCTCACAGCGGCAGCCATTAACATCACCTCCAGATCGAACTCATCTTCGATTTCCTCTCTCTGCCTCACAACAGCAGCAGGAACCCATCGATGGCAGAATCATCTCTATCTTCTCGATCTCTCACAAACCCATTCGAACCCTAGCTTGAATTCATCAATCCCATAATTTCTCACAAACGATTGTACTCGATGTCGAGTCGTCTCTAATTCATCACTAAAGCCACGACCCATCTTTGATTTCTCTCGATTTCTTCTTAGTGATTATCAACAAAGACTAACTCACCCCGTCATCTCTCTGTAGTCCCTCGATTCTCGATTAGTAACGGGCCGCGCCATCTCTTCTCTCTTGGTTCGGGTGAGAATGAGTGATAGAAGAGGAAGAAACCTCTTCTCGATTTAGGGTTAGATGAGGGTAGGTTATTCAAATGTCTGGTCACAAAGATAAGGGCTAACTCGATGGATCCCCCTTAACCTCATCTGGACTGCATTTAGTATTCCTTCCAAAAGAGCTGCCCCTTAACCTGGACTGGGCTCCAAATAGTGTTCGCCCCTAAAATGACAATTCTGCCCTCTTTGCTCAATTTGGATCATTTATTCTTCTTTTCCTCCGTGTGACTCCAAAGTAGCTACAAAACTCAAAACACGCGTAAAATACATAATTTACAAGAAAAATAGCAAAGAAAGCATAAACTACTAGATAGTAAATTAGGTGTATTCTACACCTATCAAATTCCCCCACACTTAGACTTTGCTAGTCCTCGAGCAAATCAAACTAAAAACTCACAACTTCAAAGCGTTCAAGCGTCCCAAGAATCCAAAAAGCTATGAGGACATAGAGTTTCTGCATGCTAGTAATAAGAAGTTAGAAATACTAAAGAACATATTCTCGTTCTTAAATGTTGAGTGAGAAATAACCACACCATAATGAGAGAACACGTGTTTGAGAAACGATCAATAAGCATTTCGCCTGGAAACTCGCCTCACCAAAAAGGATTTTATGATAATTGCACTCAAAAAGACGGCTTTTTATGGGTCTCACATGTGTGCAGGTAGGAATGAAGAGAGAATTCCTGCGACACGTTGAATGGTGGGAAGGACAACTTCCGAAAATATTTTTAAAAACCCACATCTTTTAATATTTTGAAAAACCATTTTTCTGACGATCTCTACGAAAGGAAATCAACCATTATTATCGAGAATGAGATTACTTACTCACCTTCACATCCGATCGCCAATTAAGATAACACCACTCTCACGGCATCCAATAGAAACGTCTTCCGCTCCTCGTCTTTAACTTCTTGGTCTTCGTCTTTGGTTTCAACTATTGATGATAAACCCTCGAATTTCATAAATCCTTGACAATTTTTAACTCTTGTACCTTAAATCCTTGTCGCTTGAAACTTCCTTATAGATTTTCCTTCCCCACGGCTTATTAACAAAAATAAGAACAAATATTTCTCTTGTTTTTTTTTTTCTTTTCTTTTTTCAATTTTTTTTTTCTTTTTTTTTTTTTTTGAAACAAGAGAAATTAAATACAACCATGGCCGTGGAAGAAGTATTTTACCGCTTGATTCTTCACAACTTGTATCGTCTTGAAATCATAAACTTCAAAAATTCTCACCTTTTAATTTTCTTTGCTTTCATGAATAAGTCTTCATACTTGAATATAAAATTACGCTCATTGTATTGTAAGTCCTCAACTTATATATAAAATCCGCTCATTTGTATGTTGCTTTACTTGTATTTGAAATTTGCTCTTTTTTCTCGTTTTGTTGCTTATAAACCTTGAACTTTTCCAACTTTCCTTGTATTTTGATGTCGCTCCTTGTTGATGATGAATGTGTTTCTATGGATCCGTTGTTGTCGCGAGAGAGAATGGTGCTAACTGCAAATCGAACTACAAGAAGGAAGTTTTCATCCATGGACGTCACCCTCATGATTGACAAAATTAGCACTCAAGAGATCAAGAGTAGTGCTTTTATTGGTGGGAGGTTGGGTAGCTCACCATTCTACCCGGAATTGACTTACGGTGACACACACTCAAAAGAAGCTCTTTAGTAAATGGAAAATTTCTGGTCGGTGCCTCACATGATATGAATACGGGTAGTCTCCATTAATGATTGATCAGCAACTCTAATAACGCTCTTCTCCCTGCACCAAATTCGCATCACCGGCATGATTAAATCCATTATTTAACACTCTAACAAACAAGAAATCCGAATGTAATTCTCTAACATTTCCAAGTTCAATTATGTCGGTCAAAAATCTCTATGTAAACATACCTAGAAGTATGCTAGTGACTCTAAAATCTTTAAAAGTTGGAGTTTTAAGTAAAAAATTTTTTTTCTTTTTTTCTTTTTAAATTTTTTTTTGTAATTTTTGTTTTAAAATACATGCTTAACCACTCCCCCACACTTAAACCTTACATTGTCCTCAATGTAATTGAATCCTCCTAGTAAAGTCAAGGTGGGAAATTTTAACATGATAAGAAACAAGAAAAAGAAATAACAAATAAAAAGCAAAAGGATAGAAATACAAAACCTATGGGTTGCCTCCCATTAAGCGCTTGTTTTAAAGTCGACGGCCCGACTTAGCACTTGCAAGATTCATTCCCCATATACTAACAATCTGAAAATTTGAGGATCCACCCATAATACCTGTTTTGAAAACAATAACTCCATACAAATGTTAGCACAAGAAAATAATAGTGAAATTATCGCTCGATTGAAATTTCCCCCACACTTATTCTCGTCCACACTAGGAAGTGTATAAAGAACATAGAATTTGGGAATTTCCATGTGTTCCTCTTGGCAAACCTGCATAGTGTTAGCATCAAGTGTTTCCAATGGTGGATATCTAGAAACAAAATCATCCAAAAATACTTTTGAAGCACATACATTCAAACCAATAAGAGGTAAAGGAGAAGAATCAATATGCAAAGGGTTAGACAAACCTTGCACAATTTCTTGTATTATAGAATCCTCTTCATCCTTAAAAAATTCAAGTGAATTACTTACCTCTTGTATATCGTGGTCCTCTATTAAACCTTGCAACCATTCTTCGTCGTTTTCTACCTTAACCATAGTCTCGGTATCATCAAAATCATTCGCAAGTTCAATTGGGTCTTCCACAAAATCAATGAATGTGGTTTCATCCTCTAGCATCATCTCTTCAACATTCTCATCATCGGAATCGGGCCATTCACTAAAATGATTTTCATCGGTATAGATTGTAAGATCTTCTTGTGAGGGTGTTACTTCGTTTACAACAATAGGCAAGTGATATCCAAACTCCTCCTTTTGAATAGGTGAAGGATCTTTATTATGATCCGGAGTTGGAATAACTTCCTCATTGTTGCAACACTCATACACTTCCGCGGACTCCCATCTTTCCCTAAGGAATTTTTTCCAAGCACTAAATGCATCATCTTCAAGCTCTACCTTTTGAATAGGTGCTTGATCATTATTAAGATCAAGGCTCGAGTAAGCTACACTAGCGTCTTCAAAAGTCTCCAAAGGTTGATCCTTTTCAACACAATCATCTTCATTTTCAGACTCACCATAAAAGAATCTTCATCGGTTTCATAACCTTTATCCCGACGTCGTTTAAGTTCCATATGAATGTTCCTACTAATTTTCGCGACAAGCTCTTCCGAGTCTCCATCATCTTCCAATTTGTATAATTTTTGTGCAAGTTTCACCGACGTTCACACGCTTACCACCGTTGATAGAGTTTCTAGACTGTATCTCCTCTTTTGGAAAAAGTGAAGGAAAAACACGATGAAGAGGAGTATATTCCAAATTCTCTGTCTGCACATTACTAGAAAACAAATTATTAGATGCATAACTATCCTTCCATCCTTGTGATTGTCCACTTACATACCCGTCATAAGGTTGTTGATATGTATGAGAATATCCATAAGGTTCTCAGAGGAAATTGATCATAGCCAAAATATTGGTTTTGATTGTATCCTAAGGATGGTTGGAAGTTGTCATAATGTTGAGGTTGAAAACCGTATTGATTGTTGTAATATGCTTGTTCTTGTCCACCGTACATGGAAAACCAACTTTGAAATAAGATTCAAAAACCAAGTTAGATACGGAATAAAATCCAACAAAGCAAGAATAAAGCAAAAGAAAAATAAAAACAACTAAAATCATCCGTTGCTCCCATTGACGTGCGCAAAATTTGATGCGTGTCGTAGGTGCAATCAAATTATCAATGTTTCCACTCAATTAAAAATAATATAATGGAAGTCAAGTTCGTTCCCACGAGGAGCAAGAGATCTTAGTTGTAAAAGTTGTCACGAAAGGGGGTGTAAAAAGCAAAAGAAAATAAACAAAGCAATTAAAATCGAAAGTTGAAAACAATAAGAGAGACAAGACCAAGGAATCCTTCTTCGTTCTGAGAAACAATGAATCAAGTTATGTTCTTTTCTACTTGTTATTAGTCACAAATTATCACCAACCGTAGGTAAAGCGACTAGTTCGGTGCTAAACCCCTAAATCCCTTGTAGCACTGGACACGGAAGTTCTCGACTACCGGATTCTATTTACCAAACCACCTAGTAGTAGCTCACTCTAGATGTAATTTAAATAAACGCATTAAGATTTATGAACTTATTAGGTTAATATTAGTAGTTAGACTCTTAGATCAAGGTCTACTTGCTAACGTTGTTTCTACACACAATTGCTCCACGTAATCCCTCCGCAAGGTCTCGTGTTTGCTACTTATGTAAAGAGTCAAGAAACGATTACTTATCTCCTAACTTTCACTAGCTTTAGATCAAATTAACAAATCAATTTAGCGTGCACTCCAAACAATCTATCAATCAATCATGAATGTCTTTAAGATCATTCCTATTAGTAAAAACAAACGATAATTATGTGAAAAACTTCAAGATAGAATTGAAAACAAAAACTTAAATCATATGTTAAGAACTAGGAATTCATCCTCAATCAATAAGAAATTTAGCTACTCATGTTAAAGAGTTCACACAAAGAATAAGAAAAGAAAAGTGTTGTGTGTGTAGAGGTGTGTATAGAGAGTGTGTAAAAAGATGTGTAAAACTTCTCTATTTATAGGCTTCAATATTCTCCAAATCTTCCAAGGAATAGAACCCTTTTCCTTTTGCAATTCAATTTCCAAATCCAAGCTTTTCTCAACTCTTCCACCTTCTCTTTCCAAATTTGAGTCCAATTCTCCATCTAATTCCAAGCCCAAGTCTTCACACCCATGAGAAAGTCCATAGAAAATTCCGAATTTTTGCTCGCCGAAAATCGGGATTGTGGCGAATCCTAGGAATAAGTCGCGCCGCCACTCGAGAATTTCTTCGTCACGGGGAATATTCGACGGAATATTCCGTCAGATCCACCGTTAGGACTAACGGTCAAAACGGGTCAACCGTCGGTCAACGATTAGTCAACAGTCAAGGAAGAGTTAGTTAGACAAAGTCGGCTCCCGGTCGATCGGTAACTCGGTTGAATGGTCTAACTCATTGAAATGGATCGGCTTATCGGCTTTGGTTGACTCATGGGGTGCGAAAAACCCGTAGGGTTACGTTCGTTTTTTGGTATTTACTCGGGCCAAATTCGGGCCGTTAAATCTTCAATTCTGTTAAGAGTCCTAGCACATACATCTATTACCACAACCACCATGCCACGTAATAATGCGGCACCAATTCTCGATCCACATTTGCCGAGTTCTCTTAGCTTGACCAACCCGGAGCGGAACACTACATTCCACTCGAGACTGCACAACTCCGGTTCTAGAACCGCTTCTTGATTCCATTTACGCATTGCACAAGCTCAACCCTTGTGCATTACAGACCCATTAACTCCATTGCTCATTTCCAGCCCTAATCGCGAACTGCAGCTTCAGTTTAATAATGCCACTGCTTCACCAATCAATTCAGAGCCTCAACTCTTCTTCCCTGTTCATATCACCACTTCCCTTAAGCCATACTCCCCGCCTGCAACTCATCACTAAACTGCGATTCTGACCCCGAGCAAAAGCAGCCGCAACCTCATCTTACATTCTGATTCAACGGCTCGAGAACCCCATCTCGTCATCACTAAAACCAGCTCCATTACTGCTGCCATTTCAAGTCTTGTTCCACCGACAAACTCTTAACAAATAACGTTTCCCACAAAGACCACGAAAACTAATCTCTTCTTCACTTCAATTTCATGACCCAACTTCTTATAATTGCTTCTCGATTTCAACTAGCGGCCAATTATCAACAGCGCCTTTCACTTCTCTCCTTTCTATCTTAACCAAATTCACATCTCTTGCAGATCGATCTCATCATCCCTGAGTTCTTCTCATTCATTAAATCCTCCATGATCTCGTACAATACCCCTAGTTCAGCTCCATTATGCTCATTACCTTCCATCATTCTTCATCTCACAAATGGCAACCATTAACATCACCTCCGGATCGAACTCATCTTCGATTTCCTCTCTCTCGGCTCACAACGACGGGGAACCCATCGATGGCGAGAATCATCTCTATCTTCTCGATCTCTCACAAACCCATTCGAACCCTAGCTTGAATTCATCAATCCCATAATTTCTCACAAACGATTGTACTCGATGTCGAGTCGTCTCTAATTCATCACTAAAGCCACGACCCATCTCCGATTTCTCTCGATTTCTTCTTAGTGATTATCAACAAGCCAACTCGGTCCGTCATCTCTGTAGTCTCTCGATTCTCGATTAGTAACGGCCGCGCCATCTCTTCTCTCTTGGTTCAGGTGAGAAATGAGTGATAGAAGAGGAAGAAACCTCTTCTCGATTTAGGGTTAGATGAGGGTAGGTTATTCGAGTGTCTGGTCACGGTGATAAGGGCTAACTGATGGATGCCCTTAACCTCATCTCTGGACTGCATTTAGTATTCCTTCCAAAAGAGCTGCCCCTTAACCTGGACTGGGCTCCAAATAGTGTTCGCCCCTAAAATGACAATTCTGCCCTCTTTGCTCAATTTGGATCATTTATTCTTCTTTTCCTCCGTGTGACTCCAAAGTAGCTACAAAACTCAAAACACGCGTAAAATACATAATTTACAAGAAAAATAGCAAAGAAAGCATAAACTACTAGATAGTAAATTAGGTGTATTCTACACCTATCAATTACTTACGATAGTATTATGGATCGTACATGCCCATGAGTCTTTGTATCCAAAAAGAACTTTTCCACCATCTCTTGGGGTCCCCCTTGGAAGCTCACCTTTTTTCAGTGTAAGCATCAAGTGAAGGGGAGGCATGTGAGAATTATATGGTTTAGTGATCACCCTCTTCTTCATTCCGGTTTCAGTTGAAGCTTCGGTTTGTTGAACATTAGCTTGACTTTGTTCTCCATCGCCTTCTTCTTTTTCTTTTTCTTCTTCTTCCCACTGCCTCTTCAATAATTTATTCTTCGATTTCCTTATCTTTATCTCCATTACCATCATCATCATCATCATCATCATCATCATCATCATCATCATCATCATCATCATCATCATCATCATCATCATCTCCTCCAACATTAAGCATGTCTTGATCACCATCATCATCATCATTGTTACCTCCTCCAGTAGCCGAAGTGCTTTCATCAACATCATCATCATTACCTCTTCTACTAGATAAAATTAATTGGTCTTCATTTGGAGTCTCGTCTGAATCATTGGGTTAAGATGGTGGTTTAGAATCATTCGGTATACGGATCTTTGTCATTCCCGGCACAACGTATGCCCCTCGATGTGTTGAAGTCAAGAGTTTTTCACTAACACGAGGAGGTCTTGAAGGAGGACTAAGAGCTTTCAGAGATTTCTTCTTTTCCTTTTCCAACCTGAACAAGAATGATTAAGACACAAAATTATAAGTCGATCGGCAGGGAAGACAAATACAACCAATCCGGCGGAACAATGGCCGGAAGGGTCGACTAAAACATATATGCCGGCTAAACTATAGTCGGCAGGGTATCATTCAAATAACCTGCCGGCTTATAACAAATATGAACACAGAAGATACAAGGATTTTCCACATTACAGGTCGTCAAGGTCCATTACCCATACATTGCCGGCCAACTAACAGTCGGCACGGTTTTATACAAATACCATTCCGGTTTTAAAAATTCAAGGCATCAGAAGACACAAAAAACTTCAAATACAGCCGGCAAGGTAAAAAAATATAACCAATCCGGCTAAAAGAAAACTGCCGTCGGTAGGGTCTGAGGTTGAATAACTTGACGGCCCTACAAGTAGCAGTTACAGGTATTCAATAGCCGGCATGATATTCAACCTAAGAGCCTGCCGTTCAAACCCTAAATATGAAAAGTCGGCAAGGTCGATAACATAATACCTTGGCGGCGACAATAACTGAAAATCAAAGAATCGATTTTTCTGACCTAATTTGACATGCAAACATGAAATAAAAGTAATGGAGTGAGTTTAAGTAGGCCCTTAATTTCTTAATCGCACCATTTCCTCGTTTTGAGCGGGTTCAATTTCTTCTTCTTCAACCTTTTTTTTCTTCACTTTCTTTTGAACCAAACTTGCAATTCCAGGGTTATACTCATTGGGTTTTCGATTAGCTTCTTTCATACGAGTTCCTTTCCGCCGTGGTGGATCCATTGATGAAGATTAATCTGAGTTTTCGAATCGGCGATTTTAACGAATTAATCGACGACTTTTGATGGTGGGGTGATGGTTGTGGAGGAGAAGAAGAAGAGAAGAAGATGAAAAGAAGAAGATGAAAGGCAAAAAAAAACTAATTTAGGGTATTAGGATTATAAAGGGTAATGGTAGTTTTGTAACTTACCCATTAGGACTCTCCCTAAAACCCTTAAAAAGAGTCCCTTTAAAATTGGGTATACCCTAATTAATCTGGGTATACCCCAATCTCGCCAGTTTTTTTGTTGTTGAATTTTTGGTTCTATTTATGCAACCACCGCAGAAGTTGAGAGATAGTGACGGGTAAGACAGATTATGCCTAGCAAATGCCTAACAAATCGGTTATGTTTAGCAATTACATGTCTGTGATGCACTTATTAGAATTAAAACTAGACAAAATTTAGCCACTGAAATTGCAAACAAAGTTGAAAGTTGATATAATAGTATGTCAATAGGAATATATATGCATCTCCTATGGCAGTTGGATGATCCTCACCAACTAGGATAACTGACTGAGGTTTTATTTCTTCGCAGGAGCATCAAGTTTTTCTTCCTCACCTCATTAAAGATATATTTTGAGTTTTTTTTTTATAAAGTCAATTTGGTCGACATGGCAATAATGGTGGCAGTGTTCTTGCTACTGTAATGGCGACATACTTCATGGGTAAAAACATGATTAAAGATAGATGATAGTGTTTTTTGCATTGAAGAAAGCAAATACTCATAGATTTTTGAATTTTTCTCTATACAAGTACACACTTTCCCTTCTCCAATGCAAAACATATTATCTCTCATATTTTTTTATTGATATTTATCATTTCCAATGCCAATGATTGACTCTTATCTTGTGCATGTGTGCACAAGATAACAAAACCCAAGATGTATTAAAGATATATTTTGACTTTTATTTTTTATTTTTTATTTTAAGTCAATTTGGTCGACATGGAAATAATGGTGGCAATGTTCTTGCTACAGTAATGGCGACAGACTTCATAGGTAAAAACATGACCCGCAACATTTTGCCCTCATTTTGATATATAATAAATTATTTATGAAATAATGAACTTTTGGATTAAATTTATTTGCCTTTATTGTGCAAAGAAGAAACAAAAAACATAATTAATTTCAGCCTTTATTGTTCTACAGTAATAACCAGTTAATGGCACCAAATGTTAATACATGCGTGGCTTTGGACTACATGTAACCAATTAACCATACAAGATGCTTGAATACTTAAACATTGTCTGCATTCCGGTTATTAAGTAATGTATGGTTGTGTTGATTGTGCATTTGATTGTTTAGAGAGTATAGCATAAGTCGGTTTAGTTTGTTTGTTGTATTTGGAGTCATTCATTAATGTGATTTGCTGCATTTTTGAGTGCAGCGGAAAAAACCTTTCTTCGGTCTTTGATTTTAAATAAGTTGAGCATAGATCATTGTAGTTAGTAAGGTGATTATTTGTATCTATTTTCACATGAGCTTAGAAATTTTGCAGTAGCGGTTGTATTGTGAATATTCATGTTTTTTTATTTTTCTGTACGTTTACCTCTGTGAATTGTTAATTTGTGAAGTTGTTGCTCTTCTCTGAGGTGACAAAACCAAAGGAATTGTGGGAGAAAAATTGGAAGATTTCATATAAAATTATTTATACTCTAAGAAAGAGATACAATGTATGCCATTTTTGAATTTTAACGCAAGTGAATTGAAGAACTTTGCGATGCTTGACTGGATTTTGATACCGACAAAGTAAAAGCTGAACATGATATATTGAGAGGGAGTTTGAATTCAATACAGGAAAAAGTATACAAGGATGTCATGCAACATGAATAAAGGTGCCAGTTATGCTAAATCCAAGTTCCAGGCTCTGCAATTGTGTTGTTTACTACCGAAGCTCCAAATTTCTATATTTACTCCAAAACGATTATTGTGCTGGATTTATGCGAAATGGTAGACTGTTTGTAGATAGATGTGTCTCCAAGTGAGGCGCAAAAACTTGCCTAGGGATACCACCGGAAGCATTCATAGACAAGGAGTAGAAGCAAGGAAACACATGCAAATAATAACACTATACTCTCGAAAACCGTAAAGAAGAGGCAATCGTCCAATAAAACAGTAATTTTCCCATGGATTTTTAGTTTATGGCTTTGTTAATTTTGAAAACTACTTTTTTTTTTTTTCGAATGAAGAATTAGAAAAGAATAGAATGTACGGTTCTATGAGAGATAGATAGATTAACAAGAAACAAAAGAAAACTTTACACAAATACAGAGTCCCTGTAACACCCCGTGTTTTTAGCATGGCGCATGCAAAAATATGCGCCATGGCCTGAGATGAAGCTTCATCCAAAGATTTTGTTGCGTAGGAAAAGGAACATTGGCCCTTGGCCAATGCGTTGACAATGTTCGGCCAACATGGCAGGACATCGGGTTGGCAGTGCACGTCCAACATGGCTAAACATCACAGTTGGCCAGGGTGGTGAGGTGCAGCCATTACGGCCTGGGGAGTTGATGAATGATTTTTGGTCCCCCAATTTAAGTTGTAAAAATGTCAAATTAACATATATAGGGAGGGGTAGTTGGTTGAAGGTGCATATGCGGACTATGCACCAAGTAAGCTTCATAGCTTAGCCGGAAGAGTGTAAATGATGCCTAAGCCTCATTTATATCTGTGTAACCTGGCCAATGGAGCATATTAAGCATGGGCATCACTTTGCCATGCCGCAGACCAAGTATTAAATACTTGGTATGCGGCATGGCAAAGTGATGCCCATGCTTTTGGCCAGTTATAATGCGAATCGAGTTGAGCTTGTTCAAGTGTTGTGAGTTTTCCTGGCCTAAGTGGCACCCCACTTACGAGTGGATATCCGGAAGACCGTCTGGGACGGTGGGTAAACAATGGGACTGATCATCCCCACACGTTGGAAACTGGCCAACGATGTGCATTGTTAGTCCCGGCTAGCATCCCACTTACGAGTGGTAACCTGGATGACCGTCAGGGACGGTGGACAACTGGATACTGTTCCACACAGTACTGCGCTAAGACCTTGTCATTTCGATGACTTCACCAACTTTGTGAACTTTAGGGACTCTTGAGTGTGTAGTATGTGATGCACATTCAGGATACCTTGTTGAGATATCCTTTTGGCACTGGCCAATTGAGATTCTTGTTAATGTTGTGGACTCTTTTTGTATTACAGAGAGAATATACCCACAAAAACTATCATTATTTAAATTCTTTATTCTTCATCTGATGATTCGGAGGATGAATCTTCAAAAGGGGAAGGGTTATACACTGAGAAACCGTTTTTCAGAATCACATAGTAGTTAAAAAATGTAAAAGGTTTCCTCTTCTTTTTTAAGTAACTCTCCAAAGCATAATGCTCCTACAAAAAAAATAAATAAAACAATATCAATTCACAATTCAATTATTCAACAATTCAGTACACATACACAAAAAAATTGTTGGTTAAGTAACCGGCAAGTTTCTTACGATTTCCGAAGGTACTACTGCCCTCCATAGATATAAGGATCTCTGTGTCGATACATATACTTTCACGTTTGAAGTGATAACGTTTAACCATCTTTTCATATACCTAACCGTTCTTTCATTAGGATTCCCATTATGTATAGTCAACCTTTGTAGCAACTGCTCCAAAAGATTTGTGTTATTTAGTTGTTCATCTTCTTCTTCATTCTCTAGATGAACATCAACCCATAAAGTAACTATCAATTCGTCATCCTCCGGAGTTAAACCGACCATAATTAAGAAAGAAAAGTGTTATCGATAATAACTTAGACAAAAATAAGTTTTTACAGTTTAAAGATGGAGAAGACAATAGAGTTGCTCGAACTAATGTGTTCATTAGTAAACAATATGTAAATCTTTTATACATGGTGAGTATACATATGCATACATCGTACAAAGAGATTTCACGGATAAGTATACTAATCCGTATTCTATTCGAAGAGATTTCATGGATATGTATACAAATCCATATACTATACAAGGACTTTTAAATAATTTAAACCATATTCCATCAAATATAAACCTTAATCATTTGCATACATAAATGAAGCCCAACAAAAATTTAAAGTCTGGTATTACATATGCATGTAATATTCGAAATCTTCAAACACAACAACATTGAAATACATCCTATGCCTCAACATCATCCTCATCATACATACCCGCATCATCGTACGTAACCTCATCGTCACCATCAAAATCCTCATCATCATCGTCCTCCTCATCGTCATCGTCCTCATCATCGTCATCATCGTCATAATCCTCCTCATCGCCAGAATCATCATCTTCATCTCCATCATGTTCATATTCGTCTCCCACATGACCGTCTTCATATACATGTTCAACTGCATATTCAAAGTCATCTGGAATTTGATCATTGTAATCCCCATAATAATTAAATGCTCCATCCTCAGTTTGACCAGGAACTACTTCTTCATCTAAGTATGTATCATTATAATCTCCTTCTGATGATGGAAGTACCACGTATTCCATAACTGAACCCTCCAAACTAGACATGTCCCCTGCCTGACCTCCTCTACCAGGACGTGCAGCTATGTTCTTGACAAGATCATCTCTTAGTTGTAGGTGTAATTCTAGGTTTTTCATAGATGACATAAATACACGACCATTGTTGGTAGGTTCCGGAAGCGGAATAGGAACAACTTTGCCCCAATCCGTATCCCGACGTTCATGCTCGATAATCATGTTGTGTAAAATAAGACAACATTTCATAATTAGGTTCAAGTCAGATTGATGCCAATACTTACATGGAGATCCGACAATTCTGAATTTACCCTGGAGAAATCAAAAAGCACGCTCGACATCCTTTCTTTTAGCCATTTGATACTTGTTGAATCTCACATAGTTGGGAATATCCAATGTCTGAGAGAAAGATTGTAAAATTGTAGTCAACTTTGGATAGATACCATCGGCTAAGAAATAACACATATTGTACTGGTGACCATTGATGACATAATTGCATGGAGGTACTACACCCTTTAGCATGTTATCAAAAAGAGGAGAGTGTGCCAACACATTCAAATCGTTGTTGGATCCAGGCATTCCAAAAAAAGCATGCCAAAACCACGAATCGTATGATGCCACCGCCTCTAATACCAAACTACCCTATTTATCTTTACCTCGGTAGTTCCTTGCCAAGCTACCGGACAATTCTTCCATGGCCATTGCATACAATCAACACTACCAAGCATTCCATGAAAACCTCGGTCCGCATTCTCTTGTAACAACCTCTGAACATCTTCAGGAGTGGGTTCACGCAAATATCTTTCTCCAAAAGTCATGCAAATGGTGTAGACAAATCTTTTTAGATACATGTATATTGTGGTTGCACCCATACGAGTGTAATCATCAACACTATCAGATGGCATACTTTTCCATAAACATTTCATCACGGTAACTAATTTGATATGCGGAGAATGCCCCATAGTACCGGTTTCATCTGAACATTGTTTCCATTCTGGATCAACTTCAAGCAATTTTCCTAACAATTTGTAGAATAAGTCTTCCCTCGACGTTGTTTGAATTGTCTTGAGGTATAACCAGTTCCAGGCGTAAAATAATCGTCCATCATTTTGGCATCATGCCACACTCGATCACGCGTTATTACACTACGTGTCCGTACCTCCCTTGGTACAAAATGTCTAATAATACACAATCGTTTATCAAAACATAGTTGTGTAAACATTAGCAAAGTTTTATCTTCTTCATCACTAGAGGAATCCAAATAGATTTCATATTTAACTCTCACATAAGCACGCTTTAGACTCATTATGAACCTTTGCAAACAACAAAAACAATATCAATTTGTGTATACCATACATAAATACAAGTCAATCAATTTTCTACATTGCATATTCTAGTTTTCAAACATTTCATTCAACATAAATCAAGAAACACAACAATTAATCATGTATTTTTCACTAAATATATGTTTTCATTACATTATTGAATTGCATACTACATAACTAACTAACTTAATATCTACAATTTCATCAAAATCAAAGTCAAATTCAATTGAAACCCTAACATTAGAATCACTCACCTTAGATGATTTTTTGGATGAAATTCGAAATTGAAGAATTGATTTGTTTCACCTTGGAGTAACGATTAAACCCTTTTAATTTATGCCATCGAATCGCAATGAATCAATATGAAAATCGAAATGGGGTAGTAGGGGTTTAAAAGGGGTTTAAGAGGATGAAAACCTAGAGAAGAATAAGAAGTGAGGAGCGCGACCCTACTTATGATGACTAAAACCTATAAAACGGCTACTGAGTAGCCGTATTGGTCAAGTAAACGAGTTGACTCATACGACTACTCAATAGCCGTTTGGCATTGTTGATACGGCTACTGAGTAGCCGTGTGATGTAGGGAAAGGATAGTGAGCCCCCATTGCGAGATTTGCTTCCATGTGTCATCCCTTCCCTACATATGAGGGATAGGGAAGGGATATGGTGCACCATAGTGCTAGCTCTTAGTCTCTTACAGATACTTTGGATTTTTGACTTTGTGATCAGATTTTATATACAATTATTAGTTTTTAATTTGCACCCCATGAATTATTAGTAATACTGGATTGCATTTACTTAGACTGATGAATAATATGTATGATTAACCAAACTGCAGATTTTGCTACGAAAATATTTTTGGTGCAGCTTTATTTTCAATGTTATACCCAATTGTTTGCTTTACCTGGACAGTGCTTGAGTTTTTCTCTTGAACTGGTATTTTGTTGGGTCTTTAAATTTTGATAACAGTTATTTGAGTGATTATAAGCAGTGAAGATGATTATTTTAGTTGAGATGATGGCATTACATAATCTTTACATGTTATGCAGAAATTAATAGATGCATGAACCAAAATATGGTTGCATAACGTTTTATGCATCTTTTGTTGTGTCTGCGTTAGAGAAGTCAACCCGACCCTAGATTGACAAGTCATGGACGGGTTAGGATCATCCCTAGCGCTAGTACTGTTAATGTACAAGCCCAAAACCCCAACCCTAGCCCTAGACGGGTTGGCTCTGATGGGTTGTGGGTTGGCTTGTCAAATGGGGGTGGCTGAAACGTTAAATCACTTAAACGTATAAAAAACTTAGTGGGCAGAGGGATTCGAATCGAACTCATCCCACCTTGGTTCATATCTGAAAACTATAACCACTCTTCCATTTCATGGTTATTGATTACTTTTGCTTGTTATTTTATATATAATGGTATATTTATGTTGGTCAATGCTTTACAACACGCTAAGAAAGCACCTACTACTCCGTAACCCTAAATCAAATGAAATTTGGATCGTATTAAATCATTTAAGGAATATATAAACTTTGATTTCTAGCACAAAACCCTAAAATCATCCTAATATTCCTAAATTAGCAACTTAAAATTCCTAAACTAGTAACTTACAGGAAATTGACGGGTTGGCGGGTAACCCGCGGGTTGACCCTAGCCCGGCTTGTTTTTATTAGGGCTAGAATGACAACCCTAGCATGGCTTGTTTAGACAACGGGCCAGGCCGAGCCGGGTTGAAACAAGCCAAGCTAGGTCCAACCCGCGGGCCAGGTTAGTAATGTGTTATGCTTCGTTCTTGGTGGCTGCATAATGATTATGTACCAAATTTTCGAAAATTTTGCTTTAAGTAACGATCGCCTCCAATTTTTTTCGTGAAAAACTTAAATTTGGTATTGTTGGTTGTACTCTTTGTGTAGCACTTTTAAAATGCTTTCCAACGATATAAAATATGTAAAATTACAACGCGCGGTTTTTTAAATATATTATATCCAAATTGCGTTATCAATTATAACCCGGAAAATTTAGGATGCATAACCATGCAAACATTTTTCAAAATTTCATATAATTATGGGTGTCCCGAAACTAAAAATAATCTGACAATATTTTTATTTTTATTTTTTTTTGAGCCTACTCCTAATTTTTTCCCTAGTGATAAAGCACATCCACACTGTTAACCAACAAGCCCAGAAGTGGCCAGAGTCTTGTTCCAATTTGCAGCACAAATATCTCGGGCCTAATCTCGGGCCTAATCAGATTTTTCCTTCTTTTTCAGAACTACGTTCATCCCGCATACATCCCGAGAATCAATAAAGAGAAGGGTTGACAGATAACTTTGACTCCGATGAGGAAGGTAACCTCTATGAAGGGCGAGATGATACTCAGGATAACAATGCTGCCGCCTTAGCAGCCATTATGAAAGCACAAAAGGTGCAAGAAGACTGAATGAGAAAGTTAGAACAACGTAACAAAAAATTGGAGAAGAGAAACAGAAGGTTGAAACACCAGGCAAAGGACAAAAGACCACCCACCATCCCAAAGGAGATTCTCTAGGAGGAAAATCCTCTCGAGCAGTTACAAGACGATGATCACATTGACATACCAGACACCTCAAACGGTTCCCAGGAGGAAGTAAGGTTACCAGAAACAAAATTTCATAACTCGAAAAGAGAAAAAAATTATGATTAGACTTGAAGGTAACACTCGGGAAAACTTAGGATGGTGGAAAAATTAACCATTTAAGACCTGAAATGATGGTGGAACCATGTATAACCCTAGATGCAACCAAAAAACTCACTAGTCAGACCTATGCAGGGAACAGTTGATAATAAAATACTCCAATGTATTTATAAAGTACTGAGTTGCAGAAATCAGAAAGCAGTACATACTGGCCTATTCCAACAAAGGTGTAAATATGTTTAAAGGTTTAAAGTCGGAAGAGCTTATAAAGTTGAGGCCTACTGATAAAGCACATCCACACTTTTAACCAACAAGCCCAGAAGAGGCCAAAGTCTTGTTCCAATTTGCAGCACAAATATCTCGGGCCTTGTCAGATTTTTCCTTCTCTTTCAGAACTACGTTTATTCCGCGTACCGTTTCCTCCGACCACATTCTTGAAAGATCCTTCTGAATCACCAATAATACAAATAATTACAGAACAAGCCAGCAAAACTACCAGACACAAGCTCGTTAACTGAATTAATTAATAATTACAATATTCATCAAATTTCAGTTTACCTCATCCACACGTAGGAGTGTCTGGAATGCCATTCCCAGCATTGAGGCTGACATCGCATCTTTTACTTCAAGCAATGTCTGATAATAAGTAGCGCCACGTTCGACTAGCGACTCCAGTTTATCATCCGCGCGAGAGATCAGCCTCATGAGCTCCTATACGATGAGAAAGCAAAGAGGAAACAAGATAAATATTTAGTATCAGCTGCAAATAATCATAAACGATCGACCATATACATGCTTTTACTAATACCTCGAACTCTTTCTTTCTTTCAGATAAGTCATCAGCCTGGAATTCATTCTCTTTGTGGTAAATAAACCCACAAAGCTTTTCTTGCTTTTGTCTGCGTAAGTCGCTCTTAACATCTTCGTCCACCATTTTCAACTTCGTAGCCCAGTAAGTAGTAAACTGTAAGTCATCCAAACAAAAATGCTCAGAATTTTTGTCCTCCGCCAGTTGATCGCTGATCCAATCTCTGTCGATCTTATCAAGTGATGCATCAGATAACATGTTCGAAAACCAATGAAGCATCTGTTCTCCGGCAATCATACAAAAACTCATGAGTGGTCTTTCACAGAAGTAAGGTGCATCTAAAGATAGGAAACAGAAATCAAGTAAAGGTAGAGTATCCTGATAACCTTTTTCTTTTCCTGCAGAGCTACGTGAAGGTAATACTCATCAGCATAGTGTCCAAACGGAAGCTTATCCTGTCCCTCTACCAATCGAATAAGAGCATGCTAAAAATGTAAAGAGAAAAACCAAAAACTCTCAGTAAGAATAATAATTATGTAGTATGAATCAGGCAAGCAAAAAGATGTGGGTAATTAAATTATTACAGTGAAGATTTTGTAATCTTCATATACTTCTTGTGCACTTTTATAACCACCATATACTGCCTTCTGAATCGCTTGAGAAATATAGGGACCAATAATATTTTCCACCTCTTCAAAATTTGTCCACCGCAGCAAAGCCTCCACATCAGAGCTGGAATAGAGATAGGAAAAAAATTAATTTAGTGATTATATACTAGTCTTTCATTAAACTAAATATCACTTGGATTTAAAATGAAATAGGTCAAAGAAAATAAGAAAAAACCAGCAAAAGAAAGGGCATCACACCAGATATGGGTGTTAAAATTACTGTAATGTTTCCTAGAATAAAATAAACATATAAATAAGGAATTATGGGATTTGTTCGTGTCACATCCGTTGTAGTAGTACTACTACAGTCTGATGAGCAGTAGTAGTTACTATACGTGTTCGTGTCACATCCGGCTGACATAGCTAGTTACGTTACTCATAATGTTCCTAAGTAAAAAACACCATTCAGAAATTTCAATCCACAATCTAAATCTCTATGAGTCAGCAACTTTCAGATGTACTAATTGTACAGTAATGTAGGTGAAATGAATACAGGTAACATTAATATCAAGGGCTATAACTTATAAGGGAACTGGAGGTCATTAACATGGATGCAAGGAATGAACGAAACAAAAAGAGAAGGAACTTTCATCTGGGAGAGCAGTTGTAACCCACAACTTAGGTATGTACAGTAGCGTTGAGAACAAAAGCAGCAATAACATAAGATGAACAAGAGCAAGATTAAAAAAGATGGACAAAAATTTGGCCATAAAGAAGAACGAATCCTAACTGCAACAAAAAGAAATTGAAGAATATAAGATTGAGAAGAGAGGGGGGTTGAGGTACCTATTTTCACGGCTTATTTCTTCGGTGTTGCCTATTTCAGAGCTACAAGGTTCCGCCTTTCGTTCCGACATAATTACTGATAAACGAATTACAGACAAAGTTATTCAGAATTCATAACCTAATTAAACAATAGAATACACATTTTTATTCAAAATTCATAACCTAATTAAACAAACAGAATTTATAACCTATTTAAACAAACGACCGAGAGAGAAACCCTAGATTACCTTGGAGAATTCATAACCTAATTAGATAAGTGAAAAATACTATAACCACCTAATTATATGGGTTTAACATATAGAAGCCCACAAAATGGATCCTTCATTATCAACTCCATTCTTTCACATTTTGATATTTTTAGGCCCAAGACTATCATTTTTGGGGCTTGATAATAAAGTGACATTTTCGTAATGTCAATTTTACCCTTTTCAATATATACAAGAGAAAAATCATAAGATCCATTAATTTCTCTATTTTCTTTCTCTCTCACCTGTCTCTCTCTCGGTAGCAGAAAAAATAGTTTTTAGGGTTTTCATTTTTCATTTTCAAATCGTGAACGTCGTTGTTTTACGAAGAAGAAGAAGACGATTTTAGCTTCATCGATCTCATGCTGATGATGTTTATGGATCTCTGATGGTGATGTTTAATCGATTTAACAACTCAATCAAATAATCTATTGAACTTAATAGATTTGATATACATCTGGATTTTTCAGTTGATTCGAAGATTTCTCAGGTATTGATTTAATCGATTTATAGATCTGAATGATTTGATTCAAATTTATTTTAACAATTGATTCTAGTTTGTTGTTTCAAATCTACTCCATGTAAAGTTTTCTGATTTGAAGTTGTTGTTTCTTTTGATTTCGGAGATCAAGAAGAATCATCATTGTTTTGGAAGAATAACAACATAATCAAGGTACGTTTTGATTTATAGTTATTGTTATTGTTTGTAATTATTTTCGATTCAATTTTAATTCTATTTTCTGTTAAAAATTTAGTATGATTTCATTATCTGTAATCATATACTAGACCAAATCTTGGAATTTCTAGCATGGAAGTTATTTACTGTTACAAATATTAAGTTTAGATCTACAAAATACAAATACTTTGCAGATCAATTTGAATCTTGTATATTTTTTGAATCATAATAATGATATCATTTCTTGTATTTTAGTTTCATTTTGAAGTATGAACCCAAATGAGGGAAATACTGCAAATCAGGAAAACTAGTTCATACTTTTCATCGACGGACAATCGTTTTGAATCCGTGTGGAATTTCTTTTGAGATTCACCAATTTTAATCATACTTTTGCATCCTACAGATCTTATCCTAGAAGTAAGAACCACTAGTGATGGCAGTCAGGGGATTATTATTGGTGCCGGGTTATAGAGTTTTTAAATTACATCCCTGAACCATTGTTTGAGTGATATATACTTGTGATGCACTGGTTGCCCATGATATTGTCAGGTTGTCTGTGTTCTGTTATTTCTTCATATGCATCATGCTTTGCATTTGAATGAGTGTAGAATTGCGAGTTGAGAATTGAAACTAGTAGGATACAGTGACCATGCAGCAGTGGCCTATGACTAATTGAAGCTCCTGACTGGACATCTTGAGATAGATTTTTCACGTCTATAATATTTTGAAGCTGTATTTTTTTGCTTAGAACCGACAAGAATTGTTGCCTGTATTTAAATAAAAATTTTGCTTGTTTAGAAAGGTTGGCTACACATCTGCTATACATATATGTAAAGTGAAAACTGTTGGAAAAATGCTTTTTTTAGACTGCAGAGAGGTACGGGAGCATATTTCTGACATTCGCCTAAGGCGACCACCTTTTAGTATTGCGCAGACTCCTTGAGTTGGTGAACTTAAATTTCTTGGTTTTTGGCTTTTATACGCTGCATTATTATAAATATGTGATGATTGGTTTATTTTGGATTTTGGCATATTAATATCACTCTGGAGTGCTTAATTGGTGTATAATCCACCAACTGTGTTACCATGATGTCTTCTCTTGCTGGGTGCTAACGACATGTGCTTTTATAGCTTGTTTTTTATTGCTTCTTTTTTTGTGAACCTAACTATTAAAAGGACTAACTAGCTTTATGACTTTATCATACATGGAGGACAATTGACTGGGCATGCATGCTTTTTTCGTTCTTCTTTCTTTCTTTTGCTGGTCATAATTTTTATGTTCAGTTTAACCTCTTTTGATTGATACTGGGTAAAATTATCTCTAGCTATTTTTAGTACAATCTCCGCTTGATCTTTAAATCCATATATGATTAATGTGCAATAGGACTTGGATCTAAGTAGAAGCACTTCCATTTTTCGATTGTCTGGAATTATGTCCTGCTACAAATTTATAACTATAATTTGTGTGTATACTTCTCTCATATCTACTGACGGTAGCATTTACATTTATTTTGGGATAATATTCACATTTTCCGTAAGATCTTCCATGCAACATCTATTTACCTTCTTAGTACGGAACCAATATGCATGTGTAACTTCCGAGTACACAAGTCATGCGGAAGTGTAACTCCTAGTTACACATGCTATATACATGTGTAACTCGTATTTACACAAGTCAGATACATGTGTAACTCGCAGTTACACTCCTAATAGTCGTGTGTTTGTCACTTTTTCCTGTGATAAGTCCCAACGGAGCCCAAAAAAGCACTGAGAAAACAGTAGAAAAAATGCTTGCATGAATAATGAAAATAGCATAACTAGTATCATTTTAGTGTCCTGGAGATGTTTACTATGTTGTCTTTGATGACTGTTTTTGATCCTGGGTTGTGCTTGGATTATGGTTTTTCCTTGCTGCAATTTGTATACAAATGGATAAAAAAAGAAGTAAACACCGAAATTACAATGTTGAGTCATCTTGTACCTGTATGTATAATTTCTCCAGCTCAGGATTATCCATTGTTATATGTGCTCCTTTGTATGGGTCTGTTTTTATGGCTGATGTGAATGTTGTTGCTTCCAGTGTAATTCTCAGTTACACATGACATATGCATGTGTAACTCCCAGTTACACTAGAAGGATGCATGTGTAACACCGAATTACTCATGGATTTGTACGTGTATCAGCTGATTACACCTGCTTGTTTAGGGGTGTTTCGACTATGGTATTCCAATGTTTCCATGGAAGTAATTTCTGAATAATTGTAACATTTTCTATATCAATTGATGTTTATGCAAGTTTAGATGTGGTTTGCGCGCACTGATAAGACACTAACTTACCAAGAGAACCAAGAACATTTATCAAAGCTCTGGGATATTCTTACAGTTTATGGCTGGATAGATAAGGATGTTGGCTAATGTCCAGGTGAGCTGTGATGATTCTTAGCTTTTTTATAGTTGAAAATGTGTGCTTTATATGGATGTGTAACTCTTAGTTACACAAGTCAGGTGCATCCGTAACTCTCAGTTACACATGATATGTGCATGTGTAACTCCTCTTTACACTAGACAGATGCATGTAAAATGAACAAACTTGCAACCAAAAAATTCCACATGCTAGGTATCCAAGTCATATGCATGTGTAATTGTCAATTATGCATGACGGATGCATGTGTAACTCCCAGTTACACATGCTAAGATAGGTTATCATGTGTTGTTCTATAATTTTGCCTTACAATTGTTCTATAATATTTATTTATTTTTGCTTTTTGTTCATCCAACCTAATCTATGGATGTTTATTTCGTTGCAGATGTGCAAGCATTTTGGAGTGCAGAAGACAAGAAGGAAAGACAAAGATTTAAACTTCATAAAAGTTAATTGCTTAAATGTGGTAATGGTCTCGCTGGAATTGGAGTTGACGTTGAATACACAAATCAGATGCATGTGTAACTCTCAGTTACACTAGATAGATGCATGTGTAACTCTCAGTTACACTAGATAGATGCATATGTAACTCTCAATTACACAAGACAGATGCGTGTGTAACTTCTAGTTACACATGCTATGAAATTATTATAAATGAATATTAAAGTAATACATGTATTTTTAATAATTTTGGGCTTAGTTTTAAATTTTATTTAATTAGGGGCTTAGTTTTAAGTTTTATTTAATTAGGGGTTTGACAATATATGTAAGGGTATGAATGTCTTTTAATAATTCGGGGCCTAGATATAAACTTCTTTTAATTAAGGGCCTCATATTATGGGTTATCCATGGGTTGGGCCTTAGCCTAATTTTCCCATAAGATAACCGAATACACACCATATTTACGAATTCAATTAAACAAACAGACTTCAAAACCTAATTAAACGAACGATAGATAGAAGAAACCCTAAATTACCTTGGAATTTCTTTAGATCGCAGAACGAGAATTCAGAGAAGAAAAAACACGGCTGAGAAAAATGGAATGGAAGACGAAGGCTAGATGTTTCTCTATTTATAACCAAAAAAAAAAAAAAAAGGAGATGCGCCAGGACCGCCTTGGGGTTAATTTTTAGAGCGTTGGTCTTATGAGCATAAGGTCGTGGGTTCGAGCCTCGCCGGGACTATTTTTGATAACCAACAATTCCAAACCATGAGGAGAGCGATTTCGAGGCAATTTTCTGGCGACTGAAAACCAGACTCTTCTCCTACCTTTTCACCGTGATTTCTTCTCTTACATCATCTTCATCTCCCTTCTCTCGGCTACTAGTGCCTGCTTTCAGAGATGCCATTTAGGGTTCATAGTTTTCCACTTCGAGAAATCTCTGTTTCAGTTTTGGACGGTTACAGTTTTTTATGTTTGGAAAACTATGCCTAGACCTCGCAAATCCAATTCATCTAGAACCCCTACATCCTGCACCTGACTCAGAATCACCATCTCAATCTTCCCCATCCTCTCAGGTTTTTCCATGTTCCTCTTCACAGAGAGACAGGATTCACTGCCCCTTCAAGCACTGTGACGGTTGCCTTGATGGGATTGGCGGAAGAGGATATGTTAGAATTGCTTTCTACCGTCATGCGTCAGATTGGCACTTTCCCACTGACAGAGACAAGGATGTATGCAGAGACAGGATACGGAATAACGTGGAATGCTTTGAGGTATGGGAGAAATCTTTATCGGACTTGCGGATGTGGCTTTGCAGTCGATGCCTGCACATTCATGCAGATGTGGCTTTGCACTAGGTGGTGGCCCAGATGCCCGTTTGTTGAACAATTATTACTAATTGCAGAAGTTGAAAGCCGATCAGGAACACCTGGAAGTTGCGGAAATTGAAAGCCGATCGATTTTCAATTTGTAGTCCCTTTTCCCATGATTCTTGATTCGGACTTCCAATAACATCGCAAATTTTGTGAAGCTCATCTGCTTCCGTTGTACCAGGAAAAAGAGGAGAGCGCGTAAACAACTCGGCTAGGATTGCACCCATTGGCCACATGTCCACTGTAGCGCTATACGAGGATGATTTTAATAAAACTTCAGGTGCTCGATACCAACGCATCGAGACATAATCTGTATAAGGTGGCTGAGAAGAGATTTCTCGTGCTAGACCAAAATCAGCCACTTTTATTGTACGCTCATTTTTTGTTACCAATAAATTCTCCGGTTTAAGATCCTGATGGAAGTATCCAGCACACTGGTGCATATAGGCGAGAGCTTGAAATACCTGAAAAAATACCAATCTCTTATTTGATCCTCCGAGAAAGGATTTGCCCTTTGCTTCATAAGTTGGCACAAGTCACACTCCAAATATTCGAATACGCATTATAAGATGTTATTTTCAATTTTTATTTTTATTTGTATTAACTTGCGCACCTTGATAATATTATTTGTTTTTGTATTGACTTCTTAATAATTTTTGTCGTCCATGGTTGCTCAGGGACTTCAAATAAAACTATCTAAAATGTTTGTTTGGTTCTTATCACTATTTTAGGCACAGTCAAATTTATTGTACTTGGTACATCATTACTCAATAGGAATCTGGAAGTCCCATGTCGGAGTCTTGAAACATCTCTAAGATGATATTGTGCATACATTTTTGCAGTTGATTGCAACTAATAAATTGGTCACTAAGGCTTAGATTTTTTTCTTAGAGGAGTTGACAAATTAAGATTCAATTTTTAATTTTATTAGCCTCGGTTTTGTACATCTTTAGAGAAATCAGGAAATACATTTTGAGGTTTGGGGGAGTAACGATTGATAATGGGCTAATATATAAGGTATAGATGCTTGCGAGTATTTTACTGAGTGTATGCTACATTGAACGAGTTCCAAATTGTATAAGGGCTTCTCAAGTATCATTCCAATTAGAGGTGTAAAATGTGTCTGCCTGGCACAGCCCGGTACACGAAGTCGCGTGTTTCACGTGCCATGTGCCGTGTTGTGCCAACGATTTAAGCGTGATGTGCCTGATAGACGCATTTATGTGTCTAGTTTGTCCGCAATGTTTCGTATTGTTAGTACTTGTTTTTGTCCTTATTATGGTGTTTTGTGTGTTTGTAGGTATTTTTTGGAAATAAAGATTGTTGGAAAATTCGGCTCGAAAAGTTGCTCGGAACACCCTCGGAGGACATTTGCTATTCGGACTCCCACTTTGGATAAGGGGTAACCCAATTACTAAGGGGTACCCAACTGATATTCGCACCCCCAGCTGTTGGATAAGGGCTGACCTTCTTCTTCATTTCAAACTTTGAGAAGTGGCGGGAAAAAAAAGTTCTCGCCTGGCAGATTTAAGGTTGAGAATTTAAGCATGTTTCGGTGAGACTAAATGGCTGAGATTGTTTGGGTAGCTACCTTTGGGCCAAACAGGGTTGGTATGGGTCGATTCGTCGTCCAAATTTGGCTGGATAACTCGTGTTGGAGCAAAACAGAAAAGCAGATATTCACGGGATTGCGTGAATTACAGGGAGTTCTACACGTGCTTGGAAGATTTGAGTCACCATTTGGAGCGTGCAGAAGATAAATAAGGAGATTTGACAGCTTCATAGCGTGTGAAAATCAAAATCAGAGGTGAAAAAGGAAAAAAATATCCCGTATCTTGCATGGAGAATAATCAAAAATATGTTGCAATTACTCGAGAGATTTGGAGTTTTTGTGGCTTATAAATAGGTGCTGGGATATCAATGAGAGGATACGGAGAGTTTGGGAGAGTTTAGAGCATCAACAGATCGAGAAAATCAAGTTACATGATTATTTTCTGCTGCTGCTGCACCAAGAACACGAAGAACATAAGACGCACAACAACAGTCGTTCATGCTACAGTGTTAACGACATTTATTTGAGGGTCGCAGCGCTACAAAAAAAACAAAGACGATTTATCTTTATCTTTTCGTTCTAATAAATGTTTGCAACAATTATAAACGTTGCAAACACCCGGTTTTAACCATTTTCTCCTATTTTATCATTTGTACACCTCCTTTGAGCAATAAAAATGAGTTTTGAGCGTGTTTCTAACATGATGAGAGGCTAATTCTCCCACAACCAAGGAAATGAGGAAGTTATTTACGCATGAATAATTAGTAACTATTTTATTTTCTCTAATTTATAATTAATAATTCACTCAATCACTGCTTTTGCAGAGTATTTAATTGTTTGCATAATTTTCTTCATTAGTTGTGATTCAATTAGATAGGTTATTCTTTGTATTAAGATAATCTATGCTTATGGGATACAATTAATTTTTGAGAATTTGCCTGATTATTTGTGAATTAAGAAACAAGGGATTTAAAAGATAATTAGAGTTTTGGGTTATGTACCGTTATTCATTCATGTGTAATAGTGGAATCAGTGTCTTGGTTATTCCTAATATCTTGAAATCAAATTTTGAGTTAAGTTTTGTTTATTTTTAAGTTTTATAAGTCTAAAATCTTTTGCTTTCACAAGTCTCAACGAACCTTTTTACTACAACATTATTGATTCACAACAGTGACGTGCTGTACTTTACTAGTCAAAAGCTAAGCACAACACAGTCCATGGGCACAGCACACGAATAAACGTGATGTGCCGTGTTGTGTCGTGTTGGCACACGTGTTATAAACAATTTGAAATCACTTAATGTATACATTAAGTCGGACATTATCACGAGAATTTAAATAGACAACATATCATTTGAAACTATTTCAAGTAAAATTAACAAATTTATTCAATAAAAAGAAATAGCCTATCAAATATAAAATCGGATCATTGTCATGTAAATTAATATGTTCTAGTCAAATATAAGTAACGACACTATAACAACAATATTGGAATATATTTTCCAAATATTTAGGTATTATATGTGTTGTTATAAAAATAAGCCAACATAAAATATCAAAAACTAGCTAGAATAGTGACTCTTTTGTGAAATATACACAAAATGTAATGTATTATGCCTTGTTATATGGTATACTAGCTCTTTACCCGTGCTGTAACGGCACGGGCCTTGATGTTGTTTATTTTTAATATCGTATAAAATGTGTCCCTAATACTTATCAATTCCTTGTGGTCCGATGCATGTTAAATCTGGCTTGGTCATAGATATCATAAAGATATTCCATGTTTTGTTTTCTCTATTCTATTGGGTGAACAACTAATGTTGTTACCACACTCGATTAACTCAGAAATACATTCTAAAATTATACGCGTTGTCGCCATATTAAATTCATAAAAATATATACTATAAATAATTTTACAGGGAGTTTGTACGCGTTTAATATCTTAAATTAAGAAAATGAGTTCACCTCCGTGATTTTCTATTTCCTTCCCTCATTTCCGATTTAAAAAAATTATACATAATCGGTACTTTCTCGGACCTTTTTATTACTTATTGGAATATATATATATATATATGCTATTGAAATTTTACTTCTGGAAATAGATCTCTTGATTTAAGACCATATATACTCTTATGTTGTGAAGTCTCTTTGGCATATAAGTGGATATGGTCATCTCCAGAATCGTCAGCCTCTTTTGGCAGCCGTTTTCCGTAACCATTGCATGGCTTTTTATGGTCGAGGAGTATGCGGTTTAATTACAATATGTATTTTTTTTGGAGAGAAAGAAATTTCAAAATCGACTAATATGTAACTGGGGAGGCAAGATCGAAGTTCCCTTATTGTCATGCATCTTTCAATGATCGAGTACATCTTTATTGTTACTGAGCTGATTTGTAAGACCATATACTTACCTTGCGAATTCCCTCATACAATCTGGTGATCTCTTAAACTTGAAAATAGGTGCACATTGTCGTTGCTAAAATCATCAACCTCTTTGGTAGGCGTATGGCATAACAATCTTCTGTCTTTTCAATATGGTGCAATATGGTGACCAATTGGTGCGGTCTCGCTTCTTTTAATTTATACTACCTCCGGTATTTTTGTACACTCATAAAGAACAAATTATAAATAACCTGATCTGTCGGCGTTTATGATGGTCATCGTAGTGACATTTTTTGATTTTTCAATCTTTACCGCATATCAATCCGGAGAATTGCTATAAATGAGAAGAGTAGAACACGAAGACGTTATAATCTATTCAAAAAAACTGAACAATTGTAGAGTAAAACACATAAGTCAGGGTGCATTATCCAAAACCATAACATTTGCTGGCGTCTTTGATTATTTATTTATTTTCCAAAAGTGCAATCTTATTGATTTAATTTTTGCCAAAAGTGAAATCATCTGCTTAAGAAGTTGAAATATGTTAGCTTGGTGATGAAAGTGTCAGAAAATTTCCTTGAAAAGCACTATGGATTCAGATCAAGATTGGGAACATAAATTAGATTATCATATCAACACGGTTATAAAGGGGATAGATCAGATCCACCAATGCCATTGTAGATCATGACCAAAAGGACTAATACTGAAATGCAAAAATTAAAAAAAAAAAAATACACGTAAACAAAATAGTAAGGGAAACACACCAGAATAAAATGCAGAAAGGGAAACACACCATAGGGAAGAAAAAAAATGCATACATACAAAGAAACATGATTAACTATTCCTAGGTGTTGTTTCATTTGGTGCAAGGCTTCATAATGCTTAATCTTTGGCAATGGTAGATGCGAGAAACCTCCGGGCATCTTACAAGGCGGGGTTTCTTGTGAGGTGGATCATTATCGGCCCTGATTTCATCTTGAAGACGGATGATTCCGGTATTAAGGTAGATATGGTTGGAGTTGGTGCTGCAGGGCGCAAAGGCAGCTTTGCTACAGTGAAGCTTGGGGTATCAAGATTTATAGGATAGAGGATTTTGGGTACCTGTACCAAACGATTGAGCACCCACGGTAAAACTTGAGCAATACCGGACTTGTGACTTGATCAACACCAGACTTGAAACTTGATCAATACCGGACTTGAAACTTGATCAACACCGGACTTGAAACTTGAGCAATACCGGACTTGTGACTTGATCAACACCAGACTTGAAACTTGATCAATACCGGACTTGAAACTTGATCAACACCGGACTTGAAACTTGAGCAATACCGGACTTGTGACATGATCAATACCGGACTAGAGACTTGAGCCGGTGTTTGGACCCAATCCCAGCCTTGTACATTCCAAAGTGAATGCAGTTCGCGCACGTATCGTGTGTTTTTTATACAGTCTTGACTCTGTCTTTTTATTGTAGAATGAAGAAAAGAACTCTGTTGATATGTCTTACGGAGATAATGTTGGTGCCAAGTCGGGAAGTATTGGCGAACTTCAAAGATATGCCGAACATTGCTGATGAGTTGTTCACCTTGTCTTTTCCAAACATTAGGAAACATCCCTCTCACAAGATAGTCTTGCTTTCCGATTCAGAAAATATGGAAGCTGATCCATCTTCTTCTTCGGCACTTGTGATGAGGTTCTGTCTTCGAATAAATGAATATCCGCCTTCTCTTATCAATTTCAAGACTTGTCATACTCCACTAGCTTCTTATGAAGGATGGATGAGACGCATTTTGAATAATAAGGACGTTAAATCCAATTTGATCAAAGCGCAAATACTCAATGAAGTATGGCATCTGCTACTCTTGAAATTAAGAAAGATGCTGCAGGCTTGATTACTTTCATTTCTCGGTGGCGTCCTTCTACTCATACATCTATATCTAGATGGGGAGAGATGACTATTACTCTGGAAAGCGTAGCTGCATTGATGAACCTGTCTGTCGCTGGAAATCTTTATTATGAGCTTTCTGACAAGGAACAACGTGATTATGACACCATACTCCAAAAGGTGGCAGAATTCGACGATCTGGACAAGGAGGAGAAAAAAGATACAAGATGCTTTTACACCTGGTGGGTATCAGAGTGGTCTCCTGTAGACCCCGGAGCCGGATCGGGGAGTTGGAAAACGAGCTCGGCGTGATTGCATTCCTTTCTTTGTGGCTATCCAGGAGATATATATGACGACAGTTGGAAAGAAAACCATAAGGGGTGTTAAGTTAAGATTGCTATAAAGCTAGCAAAAGGCGAAGTTCTTACCTTAGGTGCCTTGTTCCTTGGATCATTGTATTCTCATCTGGACGCCTTAACAATGGATATGCATGTTTCCAACGGGTACAAGAAGGTGGAGTCGTATGTCCACTTCTCTTTTCTTCAGGCATTCTTGTGGGAACATTTCAAAAGTTATGCTCTTGTTCCTGCAACTTCGCTCGGCAATTTGTATGGTGGCTTGAGAATACTTCGTTGGCAGAGGAGGCGTCCCGAGGCGGTGCGAAACTCGTGGATATCTTTGATAATGTGTCTTACGTAAATTTCCGTCCATGGGGGCCAATCCACTCTTCCATTGCTCACCAAGACTTTTGCTATTGCTTAATTTGGTCTGATGTTGCGTTGCGTCGATGCCAACACTATGAAGTTTGGAGAACTTATTTATCTGCACAGCTGCATTCTGGGATATATCCCATCTTTATTCAACGAAGCTCTTACTATGACTCCATACAACATTAACAGGGCTGCTCTCCAAATGGGATTTGACCAGGGGGTGTTTGATAGACACATTTTTGTGTCTGAGTTGTCCTCAATTTTATGTTTTGTTGGTACTCGAATTTGTGTTTATTATGGTGTTTTGTGTGTTTGTAGGTATTTATTAAGAAATAAACATTTTTGGAAAAATCGGCTCGAAAAATTATGCGGAGCACCCCCGGAGGACATGTGCTATGCGGACTCTCATTTCGGTTAAGGGGCACCTCAATTACTAAGGGGCACCTCAGTTGGGCACCTACTATTCGCACCCCAGTTCTGGATAGGGGCAACCCTTTTCTTCCCCGGATTTTTGGCGGGAAAATATTATTTGAAAAATTGATCACGAGCGTGAAGAGCGTGATTATCGGCTTGGATTTTGGAGATATTTTGGGAGATATTCTTGCGGTTTAGGATTGATACCATCCTGTTCCACCGAAACATGAATGATATGTCTTTTGGTTCCATAAAAAAAGGAAGTTTCCACGTATTAGACCAAAACAGGGAAGAGAAATATTTTTGATATTCTGTTGAGAGTTATTTGGGAAATGCGTGAAGATATAGCGTGTTTAACAGCTTCTGAAACATGTAAGGAACGTGTTTGGATGGATTTTTTCCACTGCAAACGCGTGAAGACGATATAGAAGGAAAGAATCACGTGACTCCGTACAACAAAATATGACTCACCTCTCCCCTCTTCTGACGTGACTACCTTAATCAATTTATTTTTTTGATTTTGTGGTATTTTCCTTGCGAATTCAAAAAATCTGAACAATTTCCTATACTCTTTTCTTTTGCAGAGTCCGAGAAAAATCTTCACTCCTCCATTGCCACTTTGAAATATGACTATGCCAAAATTCGCAAAGAAAATGGATTACTCGCTGCTTACCTTGCTCGTTCTCGCGATCGGGCAGAAAGAAGATTCGACTATATGTCTGACTGTAAAGATATAGAGAGTAGGAATCATCAGAAAGCACTCCTTCGCCAATTTCATCTCAAAGCCGAAGTTCTTGTGAATGATGTTTTATTGTCCAAATCTCTCGATCATGTATCTGTCGAACCTCTGGAAGTAAGCGATGATGAAGTTCCTAACCCTCATGACAGTGATTATGATTATGATAGTGGCGAAGAGTTCGCAAATGAAGAGGTGATCCCTCCTAATGAAGTTGTCAATGATAATCTGGGTGAAGGAGGATCTAGTAAAAATACAATAACTGGCGAAAGTGTGGAAGTTGGTGAGGCTAATAAAGTTGTTGAAGAACATCTAGTATCTCCTTCTGGCGAAAAAATTGATATTGAGAATTGAACTTCTCTTGTAATTTTTCTTCTTGCACTGTTACTTTTTTACATACTTCAATCATCTTTGAGATGTATTTACTCGTTTATTATTCTCCTTTCTTGCAAAGAAGACAATTTTTGATGTCTAATAATTCCCATTTTGTTTTCCATTATCTTTTTTGCGATAAAAGATCTCTGTTGTTTATATGTAATCTGTTTATGTTGAATTTTGTCATTGCGACAAGATCGCAGGACGTCTTTACATTTTCATGTAATGACCCATTGATCTTGCCTTATCATTGCTCTTGTGTGGTCTTATTTTGCCTTCCTAGTTAAAGGTCTTATTTTGCCACCTCTCATTATTTCGACAAAATCGCAGGACGTCTTTACACTTTCATGTAATGACCCATTGATCTTGTCTTATCATTTCTTTAGTATTATTGCCTTTGTAGGATATTTCTCTTGAGAAAATATGACAGCCTAAATATCCATGCGAATGTAAAGCCCCATGACATTGTCGTCTTTGCGACGAAATCGCATGACGTCTTTACATTTGCATGCAATGACCCATTGATCTCGTCTTAGCTACTCTTTTGTATTTTTGCCTCTTCAGGATTGTTGCATAAATATGACAAGCCTTGATACTCCCGTGAGTAAGAAGCCTCATGACATTTACGTCTTTTTTGAAACTATCAGCTTCCTCCTGGTTGCCCCTTCAAGGAGGCGTACTTCTGCCATACAAGGCTAGATCCTCCCATCCGGTTTGTATCAACAACCAGTTGTTTTCGCAGACTTCTTATCCCTTTTGCCTATATGGCTTATGGTTACGAGACTTCACCCTAGGTGGAGTTTTCTTGAGCCGAAGTGCGGCATAAGCGAGACTTGCCAAGAATGGCCGAGACACTTCAAATGCCCTGGCACCCTTGGCTCAACCGTACCTCGGCGCCTTGGTCAAATGCGACTCCTTAGGAGAGACCCCCGGTCGTCCAACCTAAGGCATAAGCTTAGATTGAAAATCCAAGGTACCTCTCCTGGATGGGTGTTATTATCCCCAATCTTCATGACTCAGGTTCCAGGGGCGGTGTAACCTTTTCCCTGAGCCACGTTACAGAAACCCCCTTACATGACGCACTTTAGGTACTTTGCCTCTTACGAAATTTTATTCGCGAACTAGGGTGTACGCCATGAAGGTTCATCCCATTCTGATTAATTTTTTAATTCTTTATTATATGTAATAGGTACCCCCTACTATGACACACTTTAGGTACTTTGCCTCTTGCGAAATTTTATTCGCGAACTAGGGTGTACGCCATAGTAAGTTCGCCATTTTCTTATTATTTTGTTGATTCTTTTGCAGATGTAAGCTCTGTGCGTAGTATTCACATGTTCTTGAAGAATAAAAATGAAATATTTAATTCTTTTTGCCTCAATCATATACCATTTTGTAGTCTACTTCTTCACCAAATTTTTTTATGGGTAATATCTCTTCAAGTATAATCTATTCCATGGTCTATCGAGTCTGCGTCCCACATCTCTGCCTTCAGGATCCATCAATCTATATGCCCATGTTCCAACTATCTCCTTAATGATATAAGGTCCATCCCATTTTCTCGCAAGTCTTCCGCCACTTTCTCGTTGATATATCGGTGTTTATCGCAGCACCAAATCGCCTGGTTGAAACTCGCGTGTTTTAACTCGTTTATTGTATTCTCGGGCTAATCTTATTGGTAATTTTCCATATCTTTGCAAAGCCTTTTCTCTTTTTTCTTCTAATTCATCTAATTTTGTTAAAATAATACCCGCACTAAGATTTTTCTCCCAAGCTTCTCTCTTTGTTGTTGGGATAATAACTTCTGTTGGTAGCACCTCAACCCCATATGTTAAGCAGAAAGGTGACATTCCCGTGGCTTCTCGCTTTGGTTGTGTTGTTGTTGATGGTGGATTTTCGTTTAAGGTTAAACTTGTAAATAACCAGAAAACTCATGCGCTGACATCTTGTAAAAGATAAAGCCATTTATAAAGTGTTGGAGACTCCCTCACTTAATTCACCAAGAACGGGACGTGTAGCAACAATCCCATTCTGTGAATACATAAAATTCCTCCAGGTTGGAGTATGTAGCAACAATTCCTTCCTGTGAATTTCATATCGACCTTGTATTTCTGTACTCATTATCGGTGTGGCATGACGGGCGAGTGTTACTCTTCAGAGTAACACGAACCTCCAAGCACTATAATGAATCATTATCGATGTGGCATGACGGTAGAGTGTTACTCTTACATAGTAACACGAACCTCAAACACTATAATGAAACCATGTACGAAATACCCAAATGCCGATTCTCGGTGTGTTATACTAGCCCGAGCCCTCTCGGTGTGTTATACTAGCCCGATTGAGCCCCTCTCGGTGTGTTATGCTAGCCCGATTGAGCATCCCAGGACTTGGTATGTCGGTCTCGGATATGATCTGATCGCGATCATCCAACTCCACAAGCATGATTGGATGACCACAGATCAATTCCATCACCCTAAGCATGGTATGGAATACCCACGGCCTTAGCTTGCCGAGATATGATCGATCGCGGTCATCCAACTCCACAAGCATGATTGGATGACCACGGATCAATTCCATCACCCCAAGCGGTATGGAATACACACGTCCTTAGCTTGCCGGATATGATCGATCGCGGTCATCCAACTCCACAAGCATGATTGGATGACCACGGATCAATTCCATCACCCCAGCGGTATGGAATACACACGGCCGACCCCGCATGGTGACCATTGGCCTTAAGCTTGCCAAGAAACCGTCCATACCAAGCATTATGGACGGAAAACCCTAAATTAGGGTTTTGCGGCATATTACATGTGCCGCAAAACAGCCTCAACCATCCATCTTCGCGGTATAGATGGAGGGTGTAGATGTAGACTCAAAAGGCCCGGAGCATGTCGACACAATCACCATGTGACCGCCTACACACTTGACCAATCGGTCAAAACCAACCATGATTGGTTACAACACATTCGCCCGCCTAAAAGAGCATGGTCGCACGGCTTTGAAAGCCAAAATTAGGGTTCGAGCCATCACGCGCGTCCATCTTCTCCGGCACGAATGGAGGGTCACGAGATCAAATCGGCGAGTCCTGGTCATACCAGCATGACCACCGTGGGCCCATCTACCTCTCCATGCGGTCGGCCAAGGCATATCATGCCTGGCCAATCCAAAACGCCCGCTCAAACATGCGTGGCTACACTTCCCAAGTTGCAAATCGATCTCGACCACTCAACTTCGCCGGACGAATGGGTGGCTTAGATCACGTTTTCATGGGACGGTGAGACATGGGCGTGAACATCAGCATACCATCTTCACGCCAAACCAACCGGCCAAGACCGGTCAAGCCAGGCCGTCTTGGAAAACGCGCCGAAAAAGAGTATGGCGCGCGGCTTCTTGCGGTATCAAACTTCCATCGCAAAATCAATCTCGACCACTCCCCTTTGACGGTCAAATTGAGCGGCCCAGATCGCGCTTTCATGAGGGAACGGAATACAGGCACCTACACCATCATGCCGTCAACACGCATGTATGGTCGGTCCTCTCAAAATCCTTCCCACGCTTGGTTTCGACCAAGGCGGAGAGTGATGCTTGCGCACCTCTTCAAAACCTAATGTTCATTAACGGTCGCGGATGAGTGTCTCAAGGCTCATCTCATCCGTCCAACTTCACCGGCTTGGTTACACAACCACAGTCGGGAGTCAATTGGTCGATGGCGTCATTACCCATCGCCTTACCACACCACAATGTGCGATGCACATGAAATACACACGATACTTCACAAGTATCGACTTTCTGAATAACGCAGTTATTCAATTCAGCATTACATGCTATCCTTCGTGGGTCCACGATCCACACATTCCAGACATCAATCATGTCATAAATTGGGGGATACTTTTACTTTGGGTATTGGTGCAGCGGTTTACGGCGTGCGGCTATGAACGCGCCATCACAAGAACGTGTTAGGAAGTCATGGACGGTTAGAGATGAGCAGGAAAAGTGGGCAAGGCTGGTCGTGTGTTACCGACACACAACTCCACTACTCCATCATTCCACTACCTCCACTTCCCACGAGAAACGTGAATGAGGCTCAATGACTTGTATAAATAGGTTCTCATCTATTTCAAACAACAAGGAAAGACAGAACAACACAAGTTCGGTCGTGAAAACCAAGTGTTAATACAAAAATCGTATTCAAACACTCGAGCCTGCTTGCATCAACCGTAAGCTTGCTCGTCCTTCTTTCACAAGTCATAAGCAAGCCAACACATTCACAATCTCAACACCTTCTTCGCTTCCCTCCCTAAGATCAACCCCATCTCCTTCACTTTGTGACCGAAACAAGTCCAGGAAGGCCATTTCTTGGTTTAGGCCGGACTTGCACAGATTGATCTCTCGAATCTACAAGCACTCACCGCGATGCATTTGTTGAAAGGTTTAAATTCATTCCTCATCCACACCCCAAATTACCAAATTCTGCAGGAGTAGTTTTCACCCATCAACAGTTGTAAGCCCATACTTCATTATGTACCTGTTCGCACCATGTTTTATTGTACCCTTCTAATTTCTTCTTCAATATATCTGCGATTGTATTATTAGTTGCTTCTGCCTGTCCATTTTCCTGAGGGTATAATGGAGTTGACTTTCCACATTTTATCTTAAATGCATTAATTAATAATTCTATATTCTGTCCCTCGAACTGCTTCCCATTATCTGATACCAATTGTGCGGGAATTCCAAATCTGCATATGATATTCTCAAATATGAATGTAAAAATATCTTTGTCGCGAATGTGTTGTCTTGCCTTTACTTCTGCCATTTTGTGAAATAGTCTGTGACGACGATCAGATATCTCCTTTGTCCAGACCCTGGTAAAAATGGTCCGACAATATCTAATCCCCATCTTCCAAAGGGCCATACATTTGTTGAAGATGTTAATGGTGTTCCAGGTGCAGGTAATTTCTTTCCATGCCTTTGACAATCTTCGCAACGTCTCGATACACGTTTCGCATCTTCATGCATATATGGCCAGTAATAGCCTTGCATTTTCGCTCTGTATGCCAAAGATCTTCCGCCGCTGTGATTGCCAGCATCCCCACTATGCAACATTTTTAACACTGCTTCTCCTTCTGTTCGTGTCAAACACCTGAGTGAAGGTCCATTAAAGGATCTCCGGTATAGTATCCCATCTCTTAATTCATAATTCGTAGCATGGATTTTTAATTTGTGTGCCTCCAGCCTATTTCTCGGTGTTTCTCCTTTCGTCAAATATGCATGAATTTCGGTTCTCCAATCTTCGATAACAGGTGTTTGCTCCCCACCTTCTATGATCATCACGTCTTCCTCTCCTTATACTTCCTTATTGATTGATGGTGATAAAAGCGCACAATATATGCATCTCGCAGTTGGGTCTGTCATCATACTTGAGATAAAGGCAAAAGCATCTGCGAGTCTGTTATCTTTTCTTGATATGTGTCTCCATTTTATTTTTGGGATTCTCGCTGACAATTCTCCAACAAGTTTCTTGTATTTCTTTAAAGATGGTTCATTTGTAGTGTACTCTCCTTTTATTTTTCGAATAACTAGATGCGAATCACTGGTGATTCTCACATTCTCCAACTGTATTTCTATTACGAATTTCAAAGCATGTATTACAGCTTCATATTCTGTTTCATTATTGGTGGATGTAAATTCCAATCTGAAGGAAAAAGCCATTTTAGTGCCTTCTGGCGAAATCAAAACAATTCCAATTTCGTTCCCTTCTCCGTTTGATGATCCATCTACCAACATTTCCCATCTATATGGTTCTGTCAATAGGTCCTTTGGGTTTCCATATTCTTCTTCTATATCCATCATTTCCTCCACTGCTTCATCATCTTCTAAAGGAAATTCTGCTAGAAATTCTGCGACAACTTGTGACTTAGGTGAAGATAGTACTTCATACTTGATTTTGAAGTGTCCTATTTGTGCATTCCATCTCTCAACTCTAGCTGATCTTTTTGAATTTTTCATTACTGATTCAATGGGTACCTTTGTCAATACCCTTATTGTATGTGCTTGAAAATATATGCGAAGCTTGAATGCTGCATAAACTAACGCCAAAATTAACTTTTCAATTTTTGAATAATTTTTCTCTGCGGCATTGAAATTTTACTAATGTAATAAATTGGTCTCTCAACTCCTGCATCTATTCGCAATAACACAACACTTAATGCGTATGATGTTGTTGCAATATATAGTAATAGTTCTTCTCATGGTTCCGCTTTTTGCAGAATAGATATATTCACCAAATAATCTTGTATTCCTTGCAGAGCTTTCTCGCATTCATCCGTCCATCTGAATTTGGTCCCCTTTTTTAGTATGTTTAAAAAGTGTTTGCATTTATCTGATGATCGCGAAACAAACCTCACTAGCGAAGCTAAGAGTCCGTTTAACTTCTGCACATCTTTTATTGTTGCTGGAGTTGGCATATCGTGAACTGCTTGCACCTTCGCCGAATCAACTTGTATTCCCTATTTTGATACAATGTAGCCTAAAAAAATTCCTGACGCAACCCCGAAAATACACTTCTCTGGATTTACTTTGATGTTGAAATGTCTCATTTGTTTAAAAATTTCTCTCAAATCTTGGACATGATCTTTTGCTTCTTTACTTTTTATTAACATGTCATCCACATATACCTCTAGTGTTTTATGTATCCATTTCGCAAACACTTTCTCTACCATTCTTTGGTATGTTGCTCCAGCATTTCGCAAACCAAATGGCATTTTTGTATAGCAGTATAATCCTCTTGGAGCGAAAAAAGCAGTGTGTTCTTGATCTTCTTCAGCGAGAGGGATTTGATTATATCCTTTGTATCCATCTAGAGAAGATATTCTATCGTTTCCTGCTGCCGATTCTACCAATTGTGGGATATCTGGTAGTGGAAAACTATCTTTTGGACAAGCTTTATTTAGATCAGTGAAATCTATACAGATTCTTATCCCTTTATTCTTCTTTGGAACTACTACCATGTTTGTTATCCATTCCGGATATTTAGCTTGTCTTATGATTCCTGCATCAAGCATCTTCTTCAATTCTTCTTCTATTTGGGTGTAGTTGCAGGAAATCCCACACTACACACCTCATTAGATTCAACGTAATTAACTCTTTGTAAGATGATTAACTTTGAACTTTATTGATTATCTTCTTGAAATGTTTTACAAATGCAATTAGAATAAAACCAAAGCAATTACAATTACTCTCCGTTTTCTCTCTCTTAATGACTTGCTTTACACTTCAAAAAAGATCTCTCCTACAACAGACTTACTCGACCCTTTATATAGGGTATTACATAATGGATGACAGCTAAGCTGTCCTTTATTTTCGGAATCGACTCGCGAATCCTCGCGAATGTGTAACTGCTTGTCCTCGTGACACTCCTAAATCTCGCCAAGTATTCACACTTTCCTCATGTTACATTTTGTCGTTATCTATTACGTCATTTATTTACTTCCATGCGACTCCTTCGCGACGCGATGCGTTTATTAATCTCGCGAAGTATTGGAGTTGCGATATTCTGATCCTACATCTTGCCTCTTTTTCCTTGAATATTGCTTGGAGAGCGATCTTTAAGGAAAAATTTGTTACTGTGATAATCTTTGATCTTTGTTGATGAAGGAACGAGCGGAAGAATACTGGACTTGAAAAGTACGTACTTGCCTCTATTCTTTTGCGAAGTTCCGAAGCTTTGCGAAGTGAACAAAAAGTATTATCTCTTTAATTTCCCACAGAAATCCACTTCAATTTGATTCCTTGAACTTTGGGATAACCGTTTACACGTGTCTAAAATTACTCTTTTTACCGGTATACTTAATGTTATCCGGTCACCATTTTTTCTTCTATTTAAAGGAGAATCTCCTGTGAAAAACATTCTTTCTCTTCTTCTCTATCTTCTTCATCGTCTGCAATTATTTCTGCTGCTCATCTTCATCACCTTCTTTTTCTTGTCTTTCTCTTTTTTTTCATGGCATCCGGGTTAGTTAATTTTATTGATTTTGACTATTCTCTTGATTGATCTTCCTTATTGAAATTACTTCATCTTGATTCTATTCTTCTTTTGATATTTCTTCCGCCATTTTTGTTTTCAGCAAGAATAAATCCAGTTCTAAGTGTACCGTGGTGAACCCTAACATTCCTACGGGTTCGCAACCAAAATCCTCTTCGCAACTGAAGTCTCTCGCTTCCAAAAAACAGCCTGCGAGTAGTAAGGTATTTTAGAAATATTTACTTCTTCAATAGTAATTTTGTTGCCTCTGTTTCTCAATTGATTTATTATTCGCAGGATGATAAGAATGATGATAGATCTCCCAAAAGGTTTTGTCATAATAAACCTGATGTTCCTGCTGCTACTCCTACTGTTCCCTTTTCGGGATTTAAACTTTCTGCTTTCCCTACAGTATCTTCACAGGATAAATCAATCCCTGAATTTTCTGTGAATGAAATTCTCAACGTGCCTCTCTCCACTTTTACTTTTGTCTCGCCCCCACCTATTGATCAGGTTTCTCCAACTGGTGATCTCATAACCACGGGTGATTCAACTTTTCCTTCTTCCTCTATTATTTCTTCTTCCTCAAAATCTATCTCTCTTACCAAAGAAAATTTGGAAGGGATGGATATAGCTTTAGGATTTTATCGTATACCATGAATGATGTTAAGAAAGCTTTCCACTGATCCCACCAACTAGTGTTTACGAATCTTTGGGTAAATATTATGGTTCCGATACGATGTCGCAACTATCCTTGGAACAAGAAATTAAGACTTTGAAGAATAGTCTTCATAATACTTTACTGGATCGCGATAACCTTCGCAAGAAAAATGAAGAACTAAAAGGTATCTCTCCTCCCCCTTTTTTTTTTTTTTTTTTTTTCAAAAAAACTTGGTTCAGCCTCTCAAGTTTTGCACCGAAAACGTAAGATGGAGATATATCAATTGGAATCTATTGTGGAAGAATCTCGCACGGAAAGAGACGCACTGGATGGAGCAATATAATCGTTTAGATAACCTTCATACATTTTCTGTGGATCAAATAAATAATCTTTCTCAAGAAAACATCTGCTTAGTTCAAAATCAAGAATTATTAAGTAATGAAGTGTCGCGTCTCTCATATTCTTTAAATAAATCTAATTTGGAGTTGGAAACCTTATCAGATGAAAATGGAACTTTATCTCAAGAGAAGCGAGCTTTATTGGATAAGGTGGCGGTATTCTCGCAACAACTTGATGCTTGTAAAAAAGCATTGAATGAGCAAGAACAGTCTATCTGCCTATTGAAAAATAAACTTGAAGATACTACCACTGAAAGAGATAAACTTATTCAGAATAGAATAAATCTAAGTGTTAAAACAAACCAACTCAAGGATGATTATACCAAGTTAAAAGAATCCCATTCTTCCCTTGCGAATTAAAATAAGGTTTTGATTTCTAACGAAAAGAGTTTGCGCTCGCGGTTAAAAGGTCTTGTTGGCGATGGTTTTGATAATGCCATGGAAAATTTGGGGAATAATTGCTTGGCCCTTACTCAATATCTTATCTCGCAGAAGGAAGGTAGTCATGAGATTTGACTGCCTTTTCCATTATTTTTCTTTTCTAATTTTATACACCACTTTTCATTTTATAATTTTAATGTCTTTCTTTACTCTTACAGAGTCTGAGAAAAATCTTCACTCTTCTCTATCTACTTTGGAAGTGGCGCATGCTAAGATTCGTAAGGAAAATGCTACTCTTGTTACTTCCCTTGCCCAATCTCGCGACCGAGCCAGAAGGAGGTTTAACTACCTTAATCATCTTAAAGAGATCCGGAGTAGAAATCAACAGAAGGCACTTCTTCGTCAATTTCACCCCAAAGCGAAGTTCTTGTGAATAATATTTTACTTTCTAAATCCCTTGATCCCGTCTCTGTTGAACCTTTGGAAGTTAAAGATGAAGTACCCAACGCTCTGATAGTGATTATGATTATGAAAGCTGCGAAGATCTCGCTAATAATGAAGTTATCAATAAGGAACCTTGCGAAAAAATCTCGATGAAAACCCTTTAATCATGAGGTGAGACTGACAAGATTGTTGAAGAATCTTTACCATCTCCTTCAGCTGAGAATATTGATATTGAGAATTAAACCTCTTTGTAACTTTGTTGAATTTTCCTTTTTGATTGCAAAAGATTAAGTCCTGTGTTGAATGAATCATTTAGTTTCTCTTTCCTTCTTACTATAAGAACTCATTTCGCCCCCTTATCAAACAATTCCTTTATTTTCCATTAAGTCTTTTGTTGTAGTCTCATGAGCATTGCCTCAGTCTCATTTATATGTTTAAGCTTATCATTTAATCATTTTCAAAGCTCACCAAGCTTACCATGTACTCTTTCTTGCGATGAAAATTTCTCGATTGCCTATATTCAAAATGTTTAAAGATCTTTCTTGAATGCTGTTATTGCGACAAGATCGCAGGACGTCTTTACATTTTCATATAATGACCCATTGGTCTTGCCTTATCATTATTTGTGTGGTCTTATTTTGCCTTCCTAAGTAAAGGTCTTATTTTGCCACCCCTCATTGCGACAAGATCGCGGCCCGTCTTTACATTTTCATGTAATGACCCATTGACCTTGTCTTATCATTTTTTAAGTATTTTTGCCTCTGCAGGACATTATATATGACGAGGTTTAAATGTTCTTGCGACCATAAAATCCCATGACATTGTCGTCTTTGCGACGAAATCGCGGGGACGTTCTTACACTTTCATGTAAAAACCCATTGATCTCGTCTTACCCTCGTGTTAGTATTATTGCCTCTGCGGGATCATTGCACAAATATGACAAGCCTAAATTCTCTTGCGAAAATAAAGCCTCATGACATTTGCGTCTTTTGACACTTATCGGCTCCCTAATGGAGGGTGCCGCCCTTATCTTCTCCTGGTTGCCCCTTCAGGAGGCGTACATCGGCCATACAAGACTAGCTCCTCCCATCCGGTCTTAACGACAGCGAGTTGTTTTCGCACCTCTTATCCCTTATACCTATAGGGTTTATGGTTACGAGACCGCACCCTAAGTGGAGTTTTCTTCGGGCCGAGTGCAGTATGTGCCAAGACTTGTCAAGAGTGGTAAGGAAGTTCCATGCTCCCCGCACTCTTGACTCAACCGTGTACCTCGGCGCCTTGGTCATACACTGACTCCTTGGAAAAGACCCTCGGTCTCCCAACCAGGGTATAACCTTATATATATAGTTGGGAATCCAAGGTATCTTTCCCGGATAGGCTTTAATGGGCCCTAAATCTACATGACTCAGGTTCCAGGAGCGGTGTAACCTTTCCCCTGAGCCATGTCAAGAGATACCCCTTATATGACGCACTTTAGGTCTTATATTTGCCTCTTACGAAATATCATTCGCGAACTAAGGTGTACGCCATAAAGGTTCGTCCCATTCACTCACTCATTCATTTTTGTTAATTCATTCAAGCATTCATTCTGTTTGCGAAGCTATCGCATAATCTTGCTTTATTTCCATTGATCTCGCAACCTATCTGTCGCGAAAACATTACAACATAGGCTCATTCCATTTCTCCCATCTTCTATGGGTAATATTTCTTAAGATATAACCTATTCCATGGTCTATTTAGTTTTTGCCCTACATCTTTGCCTTCAGGATCCATTAATCTATATGCCCATGTACCAACTATCTCCTTGATGATATAAGGTCCATCCCATTTTCTTGCCAGCTTGCCACCATTTTCTCGCTGATATATAGGTGTTTCTCGCAATACCAAGTCACCTGGCTGAAATTCACGTATCTTGACACGCTTGTTATATTCTCTGGCCAATCTTCGTTGATAATTCTCCATATGTTGTAGTTCTCTCTCTCTTTTTTCTTCTAATTCATCTAACTTGATTAAGATGTTACCCGCACTGAGATTTTTCTCCCAAGCTTCTTTCTTCGTAGTTGGAATCTTAACTTCTGTCGGGAGTACAACTTCAACTCCATATGTTAAACAAAAGGGGACATGCATGTAGCTTCTCTTCTAGTTGTATTATAAGCCCATACCGCATTGGGTACTTGTTCGTACCATCCTTTATTGTATCCTTCTAACTTTTTCTTCAAAATGTCTGCGATTGTTTTATTTGTCGCTTCTGCCTGACCATTAGCCTGCAGGTATAGAGGTGTTGATTTCCCACATCGTATCTGAAATGCATTAAGTAGCAATTCTATATTTTGTCCTTCGAACTGCTTCCCGTTGTCGGATACCAATTGTCTTTGGAATCCCAAATCGCATATAATGTTCTCAAATATGAAAGTAAAAACATCCTTATCGCGAATATGTTGTACCGCTTTCACCTCTGCCGACTTTGTGAAATAATGCATGTAGCGACGATTAAATATCTTCTCTGTCCCGTTCTGGTAAAAATGGTCCTGAATGTCTAAACCCCATTTTCCAAATGGCCAAACACTTGTTGAAGAATTTAACGAAGCTCCTGGTGCATGTATTTTCTTCCCATGCCTCTGGCAATCCTCGCAACGCCTTGACACTTGTTTCGCGTCCTCATGCATATATGGCCAATAATAACCCTGCATTTTTGCTTTATATGCTAAAGATCTTCCACCGCTGTGATTACCGGCATCCCCACTATGCAACATCTTCAATATGATTTCTCCTTCCTTTCTTGTTAAACATCTAAGTGAAGGCCCGTTAAAAGATCGTCGGTATAGCACTCCATTTCTTAATTCATAATTTGTTGCACGGCTTTTTAATTTGTGTGTCTCCAATCTATTTCTTGGTGTTTCTCCTGTCATCAAGTATGCATGAAGTTCTGCTCTCCAATCTTCTTCGCAGAGTGTTTGTGTTCCGTCTTCTACTACCATTACATCGGTTTCTTGTTCTTCTTCTTTATCAATTGACGGCATCAAAAGTGTTTGTATTTTAATATTTCTCAATTTGGATCTGTCATCATGCTTGATATAAAGGCAAAAGCGTCTGCGAGCCTATTATTTCTCCTTGATATATGTCTCCACTTTATTCTTGGTATCCGCGTCGACAACTCGTCAACAAGTTTCTTATATTTTTGCAAAGACAATTCGTTTATGGCGTATTCTTCTTTTATCTGGCGAATTTCCAATTGTGAATCACTAGTAATCCTTACACTCTCCAGCTTCATTTCTATTGCAAATCGCAAAGCATGTACTATAGCTTCATATTCTGTTTCATTATTTGTTGATGCAAACTCCAATCTGAAAGAAAGAGCTATTTTATTACCCTCTGGCGATATCACAACAATTCCTATTCCATTTCCTTCTCCATTCGATGACCCATCTACCAATATTTCCCATCTATTCGGTTCTGTTAACAAATCTTTTGGATCTCCATGTTCTTCTTCCACATCCATCATCTCTTCCACTGATTCATCCTCTTCCAAAGGAAATTCTGCTAGAAAGTCTGCGACAACCTGTGATTTTGGCGAAGATAGTATTTCATATTTGAGTTTGCAATGACTTATTTGAGCATTCCATCTCTCAACTCTTCCCAACCTCTTTGAATTCTTCATCATTGACTCTATTGGTACTTTTGTCACCACCTTGACAACATGCGCTTGAAAATATATACGAAGCTTAAATGTTGCATAAACTAATGCCAAGATTAGTTTTTCAATTTTTGAGTAATTCCTTTCTGCAGTGTTGAAAGTTTTGTTGATGTAATAAATTGGTTTTTCTACTCCTGCGTCCACTCGCAGTAACACTGCACTTAATGCATGCGGGGTTGTCGCAAGATAGATCAACAACTCTTCTCCTTCTTCTGCTTTTTGCAAAATTGATATATCCATTAAATGTTCCTTTATTCCTTGCAAGGCTTTCTCGCACTCATCCGTCCATTTAAACTTCGATCCCTTTCTAAGGATATTGAAAAAGTGCTTGCATTTGTCAGATGATCGCGAGATAAACCTCCCTAGCGAAGCTAACAACCCATTTAACTTTTGAACATCTTTTATTGTCACTGTTGGCATATCGCTGACCGCTTGTACTTTTTTACTGGGTCGACTTGAATTCCTTCTTTGGATACAATGTACCCTAAAATTTTTCCAGAGGCGACTCCAAAGGTGCATTTTTAAGGTTTACTTTGATATTAAATTGCCTCATTTGTTCAAAAATTTCTTTCAAATCCGTCGTGGTCTTTTGCTTTTCTACTTTTTATTAACATATCATCTACGTATACCTCCAATGTTTTGTGTATCCATCTCGCGAACACTTTCTCCACCATTCTTTGTGTAGTAGCAGGATTTCCCACACTACACCCCTTACTCGATTTTGCTTAATTACTCCATTGAAGATGTAAGATCAAGAACATTTATTGATTAAATTCATGAAGTGTTTACACAGGAAAGTAGAATTACACTTAGAAATTAAAACACTCTTAAACTTTCTCTCTCCTAATGACTTGCCTAACAATTCTAAAAAGATCTCTCCTACAACAGACACTCACTCGACCCTTTATATAGGGTAATACAGAGTGGATGACAGCTAAGCTATCCTTTATTTTCGGGAATGTCTCGCGAAGTGTCGCCCGTGTACAACTATTCAATCTCGCGACACTTCTTAACCCTCGCCAGGTTCCATGTCTTTCATTTGTTTTGTGTGTCGTTTCTCATCGCGTCGTTTATTTTAGTTTCCTGCGACTCCCTCGCGGTACCGTCGTTTATTGATCCCGCGAGCCCTATGCGTTGCGATATTATGATCCTACATCTTGCCTCTTTTTCCTTGAATATTGCTTGAAGAGCGATCTTGAAGGAAAAATCCGTTGTCGTAGTAATCTTTGATCTTTGTTGATGAAGGAACGAGCAGAAGAATACTGTACTTGAAAAGTACGTACTTGCCTCTATTCTTTTGCGAGATTCCGAAGTTTCTTTGAGATGTATATTTAGTATCGTTTCTTGTCTTTCCTCATGTTTCTCCTGCGAAGGGAAGAGTACCATGAGAGTGATTCTACTGCTTATCTTTCAATTTTGTACTTTTACACGGATTTTGATTATTAATGTCTTTTCTTGACACGTCTCTTTCAACCGTTTATTCTTGACCGTTCATGTCTCTTCTCGCATTAAATGACCTCGTTTTTCTCGAGGATCTTTTTCCCTATATATAGTTTTCTTTTCCTCCCCTTTTCATTCTTTAGTTTCTCTCTGCAACTTCTTTGATTTTCTCCTTCCGCAATTTGCGCTTCTGCTACTGCAAATCTTTTCTTCGTCTTTTCTAACGCTGATCCTAATTTTTAACCTCCCATCCATTCCCATACTGATAATGGCTGCCATTAATCGTGCATACAAAGCTTCTTTTGATGAAGTTCAACAGAAGTTGCTCGAGAAGGGTTTCACTCTATCGACCATTCCCGATCAAGAACCTTCATCTATCCTTTCTGTAAAGCTGTTTTCTGATCATCAATGTGATGATCAAAGGATTATAGTCTCGCTAGGTCAGCTTCTCGCGGGACTTCCCATTCCCTTATACGATCCAGAGTTGCCTTTATTTTATGAAATTTTGGCCCATGAAAAATTCTCTCGGGCTTTATTTATCAATTAAGTGGTGATTGCATTCGCACGATGCTTGAGTTCGCGAACAGTGGTGCGGGCAAAGGATCTTTATACCTAACTCTGTCAGAAATCCCAAATTCGCAGATCTGGAAATAGCTGCGGAGAAGTACACTGTGGAAAACTTTTTTGAAAATTACACAGTGATAACTATGGTGAATGTAAAATCTCGCTGGGGCGTTCGCTTGAAGAAAAAGGATAATGTCCCTGAAGATAAATTACTCATGCAAGACATCGATTGGCACCCAGGCAATAATACTTCTCCTCGTCATTCCAAAGATGAGAAATGGTGGGTCGTACCCTTGATCTTAAACGGCCCTTACATCGCAGCTCGCATATTCTTCCGCTAATCTCGCAGGGTATCATCCTTGGGAATTCAAATGGCCTGAGAAGAAGAAAGAGGTATGTTTCCGTCTTCAAATTTTGCTTTCGCAACTTCCTTTCTATAATTGCTGAGTTTGTGAAATCTTTCAGATAACCAGATTGAGAAGAAGCTACAAAAGGATCCGTCGGAGGATACTCTGACATTGCTTCGATCGCTTACGAGTGAAGTAAGAAACACTTCCTTTCTTCTTATTTAAAACAATATTGTTGCCTCTGTTTCTTATCTTTACGCGTATGCGGGTTGGAATTGACGAAACTATTCTTTGTGAGGACTAAAAGTAAGGGTAAAATGCAGATCGCTCGCAAAGATAAATCTTGACTCCATTATCGAAGAAGCGAAAGGCTCAGTCTTCTTCTCGCCTAGCTCAAACTCGATTCTTACGATAATGATGATGATACAAACCCAACTTTTCGAGATAAGGCTCAACTCTACCAATTCTCCTATGAACCAAGCTGTCCGGCATCTTCTCGGATTCTTTCCGAGAATGGGAGATGCTCCCCTAGCATCCCTTTGTGGAGCTCTCGCGAACGTGTGTAATCTTTGCTTTCTTTGGAAGGCAACAATTCATTCAATGGAGTCTCTAGAGTTGTGTCTCCTAACCTTTTGAATGCACTTGGATCTTTGGTACGTATGCGATCACATTTCCCTCTTTAAACTTTTAAATATATGTATATTAATGATTTTCTATCTTCTTTTATAGGTTGGAAGAACTTCCTTTGTAGTTGCCTCGGATCTCGAGAGAAGACGCAACAATTTTGAGAAGAAGAATTCGCAATTGAGCAAGAAGATTCAAGAATTAGAGGCGAAAGGCTGCGTCATCTCGCGATAAAGACGAGAAATTCAAAAGTTAAACACCGAACTTGACTCTCAAAGGGATAGGGTGTCCACTCTTGAAACGCTAATCAACAACTTTATGGTATAAGATTTTACTTCCTTTTATCATTTCTATTTCATTTGCATATTGCTGCCTAACTTATTACCTTCAACAGATGTATATAATCTCTCCGATGAGGCTATTCTTCTCCATACATTTCCTGAACCTATGGATGATGACCTTCTTCTTGCTCATCTCAATCAATCTCTAAGTAGTTCCTCAAATAAAACTAACCTCCTTTCATTAAAAGATCTTCAATCCAAATATCATCTCTTAGAGATCGAACACAGATCTAGTTTGAATTTAACTAACCGCTTTAAACGAATGTACCTTGACTCCGAGAAGAATATCAAGACTTTAAGGAAGAAAATTAGTAATCTCATAGATGAGAACGATCATATTACTAATAGAGGTGCACAGGCGTTAGCAGAATTCCACAAATCTCTTCTTAGTGTGCAAGTTGAGCGAGATGAACTCCTTCATCAAAATACCATGCTTAAGCAGCGAGAAGAGCAAGTTCGCTCTCTTCTTGTTATTAATAGTGATGATGAATTCGCCTGGGCTGCAAAAGTTTTAGATAATGCCAGGAATAACCTAGGTGTTGATGTTAGTCTTCACGCCGAGCATACTTCCTTGATTAAAGATATGATATCTGATAGAGAAGGTTATTTATTACACCTTACTGCTTCTTACTTCTGTAGTATTGCTTGTAAATTATTAACTTGTTGTTACTTATTTGCGAAATGCGAGAAGAGGCTTCGGGTTAGAATTAGAGAGCTTGAATGCGAGAAAGAACAACTCGCCAGGAATTTTCCCGCGAGGATTGAAGAACTCGAAACTGAAAAACAACAGCTTGCTAAGAGTCTCTCCCTTCGCAATAACAAGTATTCCAAGTTGAAGAAACAATTTGAAACGACAGTGGCGAATTTTAATAATGATGCCGTTCGCTACCGCAATGGAGCCATGGAGTATGTTTGTAAAGATCACAATATCCTATGTGCTCATATCCACTGGCTCCTTGAAAAAGTTCTGAGAATCTTGCTGTCTCGGACGTTTCGATAGCGAGAGGCGAAGAAGAAGATTACTGCGATGAGAATAATAAGGCGAAGAATCGAGATGGAGGAGAAGAATCACCAAAGAGATAACTCTTTTTGTTTTCTTTATTTGTCTGTAATATCTGTACATTTCCATTGTTCATAAATTCAATCTTCATTCGCCTTTTTTGGCAGTTCTTTCTCGTAACATTATCGGTTAGCATTGTTGATGTATAACTCTTTCATCGGAAGATGAATAACAATATTCCATCTTTTCCATTCCCATACTTGCCTCTGTTATTGATCTTCAGAGGAAAGATTTCAATTGTCTTCATGTATTTGGTTGGATAATGGTTTTATTGTTGTTGAAATGTATTATTGCGACGAGGTCGCAGGTATCTTCATAGATCAAGAATTTTACTTGCCTTGTCTTATCTTCATAAATGTATTTTATCTATTCTCATTGCGACAAGGTCGCAAACCGCTCTTACATTTTCAAGCAAGGGCCCATTGACCTTGCCTTGTCATTTTTGTGTGGTCTTCCGAGTTAGACCTCCCTAATTAGAGGTCTTCCCCTGCCACCTTTCGTTGCGACAAAATCGCAGGACGTCTTTACAGTTGCATGTAAAGACCCATTGATCTTGCCTTATCATTTTCCAAGTATTTTTGCCTCTGCAGGATGTTTTAGTTGCGACAATATGACAGGCCTAGATATCCTTGCGAACATAAAGCCCCATGACATTGTCGTCTTGCGGCGAAATCGCGGGACGTCCGTACACTTTCGTGTAAAGACCCATTGATCTCGTCTTACCCTCGCGTTAGTATTATTGCCTCTGCGGGATCATCGCACAAATATGACAAGCCTAAGTCTCCTTGCGAAAACAAAGCCTCATGACATTTGCGTCTGTTTTGACACCCCCTAATGGAGAGCGTCGCCCTTATCATCTCCCCAGGTTGCCCCTTCAGGAGGGCGAAACATCGGCCATACAAGACTAGCTCCTCCCATCCGGTCTTAACAACAACCGGTTGTTTTCGCGGCCTCTTATCCCTTATACCTATATGGTGTATGGTTACGAGACTGCACCTAAGTGGAGTTTTCTTCGGGGCGAAGTGCAACGCATGCCAAGACTTGCCAAGAATGGCCGGGTAGGTTCATCCATCCCAGGGCACTGCAGCTCAACCGTGTACCTCGGCGCCTTGAGCATGCAGCGACTCCTTGGAAGAGACCCTCGGTCGCCCAACCGGGTATAACCTACATATATAGTTGGGAATCCAAGGTATCTCTCCGGATAGGCTTTCATGGGCCCCAAATTTTCATGGTTCGGGCTTCGGGAGCGGTGTAACCTTCCCCCTGAACCATGGCGAGAAGATACCCCCTTATATGACGCACTTTAGGTCTTACATTTGCCTCTTACGAAATGTTATTCGCGAACTAGGGTGTACGCCATAAAGGTTCGTCCCATTCTTTTGCGCATTCATCTTTGTTAAATCATTCAATCATTCATGTTTCAATATTTGTTGATACTTGTTTACGAAGTATTCGCATACTTTTGTTTCACTTGTTGTATTTCACTTTTCTTTCTTAGTCGAATTCTCATTTTACTCTTGGCTGCGAGATTATCACACATCATTACTTCAGCTGCTACTTTGCATCCTGCTTTTATTGATTATTCACTTCTTATGCCTTTTGCTCCTCATATCTTTTGCTTCTTCATTGTCATAATATTCGCCTGTCTCTAGGCATTCATCTCGCGAGGTGTGTTCAGTCCTTACTTCTATAACATCCACCATCAGTTTTTCCTTTCTCTGCTCATCTCTCACATGTTGCTTCCAACCCTTTCTTTTGGCATTTCTTTCTTCGCAGCTCTCTATATCGACCTCATGACAGTGTTGCGACTCCTTCCAATCTCCCTGTATGATACCAATGCCATTTGGGTGTGGGAATTTTATGCATTGATGGTATGTTGAGGCGACCCCCAAGATTTCATGAAGCCATGGCCTCCCAATTAGTGCATTATACGGGGATTCCACATCAACCACACGAGAATAAAACATCGGTGGATAATCCTTGTAGAGGTATTCTCATGTGAACCTCTCCCTTTGGCTTGTTTGCGGTGCCATTAAAGCCATATATCTTGTATGTTGAGGGGATCAAATCCTCATCTTTTCCCCCATCGTCTTGTATGTATGGTAAAAGAGAATATTCACTGAGCTTAGGTGTCGATTAGGATTCGGTTGATTGCCCGACAAGCACGCTTCATCATCTTCTCCATCAACTGGTTTTGGGTTAATCTCTAGTTTCACAACCAATGGGCTATCATGTGTTTCTCTTCCTTTTGGCACTTCATCTGCGAGAGAAAAAATAGTCTTGACAAAGAACAACCCATGCCACTTTTCTTCATTGCGTCGTTCTCGCTTAGACTCATTATCTCTTTATCATTAGCATCTCTGTTTCGCAAAGACTCTCTGAGCACGTTGTCATGAAAATATTCGATTGTGCGATAGGAGTGAACAATAGAGTTGCGGTTCAAATTTCTAGCTTTTGTTCCAACTTCTATAACAAATGTTTCCTTTCCTTTCGGCGACAACATTACTCTGCATCTCTGGTGGTGGTGGTAATGTTTGACTGTTTCTTCTCCCTTTAGAAAGTGATTGACTTCCACGATCAATCATCCACGAGAATGATTCTCTTTATGTTTCTACAATCGTTTGTTTGATGTCCATGGAAGCGATGGTAAGAACAAAACTCATGACTTCTATCTCCTGGCGGTGGTTCCATTCCAACGTTCCAAGGTCTTTGGTACATTTTCCATCACAAGTATAGCTTCCCGGATCTTTTCAACGCTAGCATTCGGTGGAGGCATCTTAATTGGTTCCCATACTATTCTGTGACTTCTCTCCCTCCATGGTTATATTGCCTTCGTCCACCATAAGTTTCTTGCACATGATCTAGCCTCTGAATCTTATTATTGTTTATTACGGTTATAGTAGTTCCTTTCTTGTTCAAATTCCTCTTGGTCATGGCTTCCCATAGCTACTATCTTCCCATTGTCTCTCATCGGCTTTCCTGCTTCTTTGTCCTTGCGAAGTGCTCGCTTGCTGTATTGATGAGCCAGGTAACAAGCTTGCGTTCGCAGCATTCGAGTTTGTGTTAGCGGCGGATAAGAATTCATTTCATTACTGTCTTTCTTCTAAGGTGATATATTCTTCACTGTAATTCTCGCAGTTCGCCATCGTGATTGTATTTTTGACTCTAAAAATTTGAATGTATAACAAGTTAGTCGCGAAGAGCATTCACAAATGAGAGGATGAGATATTTTTCCTCAACCCGATCACTGCCATTTCGCTACACATGGTTCTCCATCTTATTGTCAAGCGCCTTAAGCTCTCGCCAACCCTTTGTTTCAACCGAATACATCTTCAATACCTGGTCGTGAAGAGTTGTTACTTATGTCTGCTCCCAGGAATGTGGCTTGTAAATGGTTAAATGATGTGATTGTGTTCCTTGGTAGACCTTCAAACCACTTTAGTGCTTCTCTATTAAGCTTGACGAAATATTTGCACAATATGGCATCATGATTCTCCCATTGTAACATACATCTCATATAAGCCTTAATATGTTGTATCGCACGGGTTGTTCCATCAAAGATGTTGGTTAATGCAGGTAGATTGCACTTAGGAGGTATTCCTCCCATCTGCCCTTCTAGCGTGAAGGGATTCTTGCGGCTTACGCAATAGCTTCGTCTAACTCTCTCCTTCCTCCTTCCCTTCTACTATTCGGTAATCCTCTCATTTCAACCATTCTCTTAAGATTTGTTCATTTGCCTCGAAATTTGATTCTACTGGTCTTTTTAGCTCTGCTTCTCTCCTTCTTCGCTCGTGCCTATTTTGACCTTCACTGCTCGTTATTTTCTCCTCTTCTTTCCTCGCGACGCTCTTCTTCGTTTCTTTCGTCAATTCGCACGCCATTATATCGGTTGTTCTCTCTTCTTGGTTGCCTCTCGGCTCTCATCATCTGCACCCTCTCATATTCTTCATTAATATTTCTATTGGTACGATTTTGTTCCCTCCTTCTCTCGCGGTTGTCATGGTTATTCTGCGGATTGCTTCTTCCATCTCTTGATTTTCCATTTCTGCTCTCATTCTTTCTCTTTCGCGAGCTAGTCGCGCTTGTTCAATGTAGTGTCTCTCAATGTCATCTTCGATCTCTCGGTTTCTTCTCAATTCTTCTCTCCCATGCAAGATTATTCTCCCTTGCCCAGCTGGGTCATTCGGTTCTTGGAGTTGCATGTTTCCTTGATTTTCCCTATTCCGCTCATTTTGAAGATTTTCGGGCTGAGGAATATAACGATCTTCTATTTCCCCTCTTCTCTCGCCATGCTCTGTATTCGGATTTTGTGTTTCTTCCTCGGTACTCTCTGTTGGTAGAACTCTCCTTCTTTCTTCTCTATTCGATCTTGAACTTGATCTCACGCTACTTCTAGATCTCCTATTTTGCAATCTAATATTTTCCATCCTCAATTCATGATTTTGTCTTGTCAAATTTGCTCGCTCCTCTGCTTCTAATCGTCTCTCTTCGTGTATTGTTTGTCTCAATCTTTCTAACGCTGCCACTTCTTCGTTTCCTAGATTCATCTCTCCATTCATCCCTTGTTCACCTCCTCCTTGTCCATTGTTCACCCAGCCTCTTGCTCCTCTTCCCTCTCGTCTTGAGAATCGAGACCTCCAAGTATGTACACTCACTCTATCATAATCCACAGCCCCGCGTTTGCTCTTTGGGGAGATTGGTGGCTGGTTTTGATCTTCTCCATCATTTCTCATATTCATCCTTGACGATTCTCTGTTTCATTCCTCCTTTCTCCACAAGTCTTCCACTTCTTCTTACAATCGTTGGTTGTTCTTGTACATTTCTTCTTCTAGCCATCTTTCTTTTTCAATGAATTCTTGAGTATCTTTTCTAAATCTCTTCTCTGTTAATCCAAATTCTTTCCAATTTCTATGTCAATCACTGCTCGTCCCTGTTTCTAGCGCATATGTAGTAGCAGGATTTCCCACACTACACCCCTTACTCGATTTTGCTTAATTACTCCATTGAAGATGTAAGATCAAGAACATTTATTGATTAAATTCATGAAGTGTTTACACAGGAAAGTAGAATTACACTTAGAAATTAAAACACTCTTAAACTTTCTCTCTCCTAATGACTTGCCTAACAATTCTAAAAAGATCTCTCCTACAACAGACTCACTCGACCCTTTATATAGGGTAATACATAGTGGATGACAGCTAAGCTATCCTTTATTTTCGGGAATGTCTCGCGAAGTGTCGCGATGTACAACTATTCAATCTCGCGACACTTCTTAACCCTCGCCGGGTTCCATGTCTTTCAATTTGTTTTGTGTGTCGTTTCTCATCGCGTCGTTTATTTTAGTTTCCTGCGACTCCCTCGCGGTACCGTCGTTTATTGATCCCGCGAGCCCTATGCGTTGCGATATTATGATCCTACACTTTGGTATGTCGCACCGGCATTTCGCAGACCAAACGGCATTTTTGTATAACAGTACAATCCTCTTGGAGCAAAGAATGCAGTATGTTCTTGGTCTTCTTCGGCGAGAGGAATTTGATTGTAACCCTTATATCCATCAAGAGATGATATCCTTTCGTTTTCTGCCTGTTTGCTTCAACTAATTGCGGAATATCTGGTAATGGGAAACTATCTTTAGGACAAGCTTTATTTGGATCAGTAAAGTCTATACAAATTCTTATTCCTTTTTTCTTCTTTGGAACTATAACCATATTTGCTATCCATTCGGGATATGTTGCTTGTCTAATAATTCCCGCGTCCAACACTTTACGCAATTCTTCTTCTATTTGAGGATGATATCTTTGTCGCAATCTTTCTAATTCTTTGTTTAAATGGTTTTATATTCTTGTCAATTTCCAATTTATGGCAAGCCAGCGATGGATCTATACCAGGCATTTCATCCATATCCCATGCGAAAATATCTTTATAATCTCGCATGACAACTCAACGATTCTTCTTTCTTCATCGCTTCCATTTTAGTCCCAATTTTTAAGATTTTAGGCTCCTCCTCGGTTCCAACATTCACTTCTTTTGTTTGTTCTACTGCGACATAACTAGACTTCAGTTCTCCCATCGGAGTTGGCCCTTTCGTTTCCTTCGCGAACTCACTTCCTTTTCCCATGATCTCACCAGGTATTCCTTTTCCCTCTTTTGCTCTTATCATGTAAATTCTAAATTCTTCTTCTTTCTTAGCTGCTTTTATCATCTTCCTGCGATCTTTTCGTTTCTTCACTTGCCCTTCATAGTGCTTTACCTCGATTTGATGATATATTCTTCCTTTATCAATATCTCCCCTGATCTCACCAATTCCACTCGGCATAGGAAATTTGATGCACTGATGGAGTGTCGACGCTACCGCCTTAATTGCATGTACCCACGGTCTCCCTAACAAGATGTGGTACGGCGATTCCATATCCACTACACTTAATGTTACTTGTGTTTCAATTTCTCCGAGTAAAATTCGTAATTTTATCTCCCCTTTAGGTACTGTTATAGATTTTCCAAAACCATGAATATAATATCTTGGAGAACTCATTTCTTCATCCTTATATCCTAATTTCTTGTAGGTATGGTAAAACATGATACTCACCAAACTCCCTGTATCCACCAAAGTTCTATTTATTTCCCATTCTTCCGCTGCTTTTGCCGATTCTTCTCTTTTTCTGCTTGCATTTATCGTGATCACTAGTGGAGATATATGATTCAAATCTTCTCTAGGTACTTCTGCTGCTGTGAATGTTATTTTCTGCTTTTCCCATTCCTTCAAAGTCGATGTCTTCTCCTCATCTATAATCTTCTTTCCTTCAAAATCTCGTTTATGTATCCTTCCTCTGATGCTTTCGTGAAACTCATTAATCATTTCCTTTGTAATCGAACCGTTCTCCATGTCTTGATTCAAATGATCTCAACTGTAATCTTCTATTTTTAATCTTCCAGTCCCTGTTTCTAGCGCATATGTAGTTGCAGGAAATCCCACACTACACACCTCATTAGATTCAACGTAATTAACTCTTTGTAAGATGATTAACTTTGAACTTTATTGATTATCTTCTTGAAATGTTTTACAAATGCAATTAGAATAAAACCAAAGCAGTTACAATTACTCTCCGTTTTCTCTCTCTTAATGACTTGCTTTACACTTCAAAATAGATCTCTCCTACAACAGACTTACTCGACCCTTTATATAGGGTATTACATAATGGATGACAGCTAAGCTGTCCTTTATTTTCGGAATCGACTCGCGAATCCTCGCGAATGTGTAACTGCTTGTCCTCGTGACACTCCTAAAGCTCGCTAAGTCTTCACACTTTCCTCATGTTCTGACTGTCGTCATCTATTACGTCATTTATTTACTTCCATGCGACTCCTTCGCGACGCAGTCGTTTATTAATCTCGCGAAGTATTGGAGTTGCGATATTCTGATCCTACATTGGGGATGATACGTTGTTGCAATCTTTCTGATTCTTTGTTTGAATGGTCTTATTTTTTTTTGTCAATCTCCAACTTATGACATGCCACTGACGGATCTATTCCCGGTATCTCATCCATATCCCATGCGAAAATGTCCTTATATTCTCGCAGCAGATTAACAGTTCTTTCTTCTTCATCTTCCTCCATCTTGGTTCCAATGTTTAGCATTTTGGGTGCTTCTTTAGTCCCAACATTCACTTCCTTTGTTGGTTCTTCCGCGGTGTAACTGGCCTCAGGTTCTTTCATAGGTGTTGGTTCCTTTATCTCCTTCGCGAGTCTATTCCCTTCTTCCGAAATTTTGCTAGGTATTCCTTTCCCTACCTCTGCTTTTATCATGTAAATTCTAAATTCTTCTTCTTTCTTTGCTTCCTTCGCCATTTTCTTGCGATTTTTCCGCTTCTCTACACTACTTCATATTGCTTCACTTCAATTTGATAACATAATTTCATTTTATCCACATCTCCTCTGATTTCACCAATCCCACTTGGCATAGGAAATTTAATGCATTGGTGTAATGTCGATGCTACGGCTTTAATCGCATGTATCCACGGTCTTCCCAACAACATGTTGTATGGTGATTCCATATCCACCACACAGAATGTTACTCGTGTTTCGATTTCTCCTAGTAAAATTCACAATTCTATTTCTCCTTTTGGTTTTGTTACATATTTGCCGAAGCCATGAATATGATAAGTTGAGGGAAACATTTCCTCATTTTTGTATCCCATTTTTTTGTATGTATGGTAGAACATTATATCCACCGAACTCCCTGTATCCACCAAGATTCTGTTTACTATCCATTCTTCCACAATTTTTACAGTATTCCCCTTTTCTTTCTGTGTGGTTACTGTGATTACCAAAGGAGATGTGTGTCTCAAATTTTCTTCTGGTATTTCTGCTGATGTGAACGTAATTTCCTGTTTTTCCCAATCTCTCAAAGGTGATGTCTTCTCAGCTGCTACAATTTTCTTTCCTTCAAAATCTCGTTTATGTATTCTTCCTCTGATGTTCTCATGGAATTCATTAATCATTGTTTTTGTGATCAATTTACACTCCAACCTTTTGTTAAATTCCTTGATTCCAATTTTCTCTATTTTTACTGATTTATCCACTTGTTTTTTTATTTTCTCGATTTGGACAATCTTGATAACAATCTTTAATCTTGAACTTCAACCAGTCCCTGTTTCTAGCGCCATTATGTAGTTGCAGGAAATCCCACACTACACCACTCACAAGAATTCACACGGTCAAATCATTTTAAGATGAACAATTATAATTTTTATTGATCAAACTCACAAGTATTACAAGATGAAAAGGAGAAAAGCTAAAGAATTACAATCACTCTAAACTTTCTCTCTCCTAATGACTTGCTCAACACTCAAAAAAGATCTCCCCCCTTCTAAAGTCTACTCGGTCCTTTATATAGGACATTACATAGTGGATGACAGCTAAGCTGTCCTTTATTTTCGGATCTGGCTTGCGACATCCTCGCAAGCGTACACATGTTAAATCTCGCGACAATCCTCAACCTCGCTACATCTTCACATCTTTCTCGTGTTTTGGCTGTCGTCATCCGTTACGTCGTTTTTACTTTCATCCCGCGATGTCTTCGCAGTGTGTCGTTTATGGATTTCGCGAGAACCTTGATGTTGCGATATTCTGATCCTACAGTAGCCTGTATGGGTATTTCGTACATGTTTTATTATTAATGCTTGGAGATTCGTGTTGCTCTGCTGAGAACAACACTCAGTCGTCATGCCGCACAGGTAATGAGTACAGGAAATACTAGGCTGGTCATGCATTAATTAATAATGATGTAAATTCACAGGGTATATGGGATTGTTGCTACATGCTCCAACCTGGATGAATTTCGTGTATTTAATTCACAGAATGCTGGGATTGTTGCCACATGCTCTATTCTAGGTGAATTAGTAAAGTGAAGAAGTATTCATCACTTATTAATGGCTTATCTTTTGCAAGATGTTAGCGCATAATTTTGGCTTTTACAATTTCATCCCTAAATGAAAATCCACCATCAACACCATGACTCCATGTTTTACCCCTCAGATGATGGTGACTTCCAGTTACAACCACCCTTCTAGCTCTTCCGGGGAACGCTCCAGAAATATCAAGTCAAAGATGAAGACTTCTTAGAGTGGTTCATGCTAAGATATATGCTTTCTTGGTCTTAGCAGATGCGGAGGGAAAGCATGATGAAATATCACAGAAGAAAAGAGATGAAGATGAAAAGCTCATATCTCATCAGCAGAAGCACCGCCGACTTGCAAGTGAGACTATCGGCTGAAGATGAAGTTCGGCCTTGTGTTGACTGTGTAGCTCCTGATTCAGATGTGGATGAATGAAGAATTTCGTCATAATTCGTCATCAGAAAATTCAGAAGTTAGGTCTTCATTGAAATTGCTGTAGAATCTTTATCCGATGTCGGGTTTTTGTGATATACCCATGTTTCTTCATCCTCGGAAAATTTCCAAGCTTTTCAAAGAAGATTTTCAGCTTTTGAGCACGTTTAAGCGCCGAAATTGATGAAACATTAAACTTCCAGAAGGTTTTCTGAAAATTTTCAGATGTCATGTAGTCCAAGGTTTTGGCCACATCTTTTTGCTAGTTCATCCAATTGATGTGAATTTTGGATATGTTGTAGATGACATCCATACGAAGAGAATGACATATGACTCAACCTTAGATTCCTCACCAATTGCTCGCAGCTCGCTTCTTTGTAAATGACAAAGTAAAATTGTCTCAGACGAGCTTGTTGTAAAACGCCCATGTTGTGTCTTTAGACCATTTGCTTGTGTCTCGAATGCTTGATGAAGGATTTCAATGTCATTGATTCATTTGATATTAAGACCCCTTGATTGATAAATGAGCATGGTGCTTGCAAAGGTCTTGCCTAGTCGTAGAAAATCATTTACAAACCACAGTCACAGGACCATAGCTGAGGTTGCTCTCAAGAGGGGATGATGTAATGACCATGGTTGCATGTCCCGGTAGTAGTTACTTTAAAGATAAATGATTAGCATTGGATAGCCTGGCGCCACAGTCTTGGACTGTGAAATTGATCGTCATGATCAGTGTACCGTCAGTCCCCAGTATTTTGTTAAATCTCTCCTTTTCGTTTTCCCTTCTTCTGGAAAGACCTAGATAGAGGACCCGGGTAGAAGAATTGATGTAAAGACCCATGTGGTAGAAGTTTTAGGTACCTTGATGAAGGACTTAGAGAAAAGACCTGGTGGTCATCGCTCGATTGTAGAGGTTATGAATCCCGTCCACAAATTTCTGCTTGCGTGTTGTATGCTCTGGAGGCTGTGGGAACCTCATACGACGTCGGAATTCGGTGCTTGACCCCAACTTTTGAATCTAAGAGACTGAGTTATCATATGAGAAAATAATCACTCAATTTGGAGTTATGTAGTTCACCCAACCAAGCATGCACATTTGTAATTTGTAATCCCGTATAGAATTTTCAGATTTCATAGACCTGGCAATAAAGGATATATCTTTCAGCTCGTATGTCCGATTGATGAGCCCTTTTGGTATGTTGTAGAAGAGACATAGACGATCTTTTATTGAGGAAGCATTGTCCCATTCCTCACCCATTGGTACGATTTTGTAAACCCATGGCCTGAAATGTGTTGTATCTCCTTTGTAGAGGCGATGAGAACATCTTGTAGAAGACTTTGGCTTGTGCCCGTCTGTCGTGCAAGCTTTGGGAAGACGTTCATGTTAAAAAAAAATCATGTCTACACATCTTGATATGAATCATTATGGCTTGAAGAAATACAATCCATCGAGTAACGCTTCAAAGAATAAATAGTTGATGAAGCGGGATGTTGCTCATAAAACCATTGTCGATCAAGAATTGAGATCATGGATAGTGTTCCTCTAGAGATTATTGTTGATGTTGATACCATGGTTGAAGTTGCTCCAAAGACCGAAAAGGATAGAACCATGATAATAGATATAATCTTTGGTCCTCCATCTAGTGAGCCTTTTACATTCGCGAACTAGTTGATGAATTGAGCGTCCCTAAGATGAAGGTGTACTGAGAGTTCAACCTGAATGCTCCTGAAAGCATAACTTTATTATGAACTGGCTTCGTCGGTGAGTCGACGTTGTTGTGGGAGATGCCAGTACCGGTCTTTATTCTAGTGAAGAGAGGAATTTCCTCAGTCGTGCATGGGTTTGTGATGTAGAGAGGTCACGTTTATGAAGTTTCATGGAATCACACCAGGTTGCAGCAACTTGTTATGTGGATAACATTTGTTGAAATAGATTTGAATCGATCTCTCCGATAAGATCAAGTCCCAGTGTATGTTGAAGGAGTTTGTGCCATCGATGGATGATTGATGTTGCATTGCTTCAGAAGTCTTATGGGATAGTGAAGACTTATCGATTGTAGTTCTGTTACACTTTGATCGTGTTGGTGTTGAATCATCGTTGAGATATTTGTGGTGAATCCAGAGGCGCCATTATCGAAGGTGTACTCTTTGATTGGGAGTACAATTTGAAGGCTTCTTAGATGCTTGAGCATTGAAGCGTCATATACCTTGAGCGCCGAATGTCTTAGGTTTGATCGCCTCGGTCCCGATTATCTTCTATTGATTTTCATCACTCTTTCGTTGCGGTAGTGGGATTCAACACTTGTGTAGACATCAGAGCTTTCTGATTTTGTGACACACATGGACATTCCAATAATGCTATGGAGAAACGTCCAAAGTGTTTTTTGCCATTCTTGGACATCATATAGTAATGAATGTCTCAGTGTGATGCTCGATTCGAGAAGTTTCGGATTCAACCACTTAATAAAATGTGGTGAAGCTATGCTTTCATAACGTCTTATAATAGCAGAGTTGATAGCAGAATTGAGTCCCCATGCTAGGATAGCATGTGAGGAAATAAATGACACAGACATGGGAGGAATGAGACTTGCCTGAGTGAAACCTCTTGATGAATGTTTATGCATCTTTTGCAGGTTCTTGCTTCAACCTCGTCAAAGTTCGAAATTCCTCCAGGTACTCTGATGATGGAATGTCCACCGAATCTTCTGGATCAGAATTTTCCTCATTGGAGAGATATGCAACCAAAGGCGCTTTGTTAGTGGCCATCTTTTTAGCATGAATCCACGCTCGTCTGAAGGCCATGTCATATCCTGGATTTTCCTGATTATGTGAAACTTGGTTTCTGTCCAGGTTAAACTTATGTTCACTTGAGAGTGATGTAGCCACAAGTATCTCTGAGCGTTCCTACATGGTTTCTGATTGAGATGAGAACATGAGTAGCTTCTTGTCGAATGATGCATGCGGCTCTGTGGGTGGTTTTTAGTGGAATGATGTTGATGGAGGTGTCAGCATTGATCAACGTTCTTGCGAATTCATTTCCTCTAAGATGGACTGTGGTGAGAAGTCCCCAGTCGTACATTTCTTTGTCTGTTGCTGAGGGCTCAGAAAATGTCTCCTGGATCAATAAACGCTTCCGTGACACGATGTGGTTCAATGCAACAAACATGTCTTTCCTTTGAGCCTTTGATAAGTACAATAATTCGCAGACATGCTCGATTAAGGATTGAACTGCTTCCTTGACGGGTGGTTCAGAGAGAGTGAAGGTTCTGACTAGGAGATGGTCTCTGTGCACTCCTTCAGTCCCAAGTTAAGTTCTCCTAATTCGACTTTTTCTTGGAATATGTGCTTCTAGATTCTGCAGTCCTTTGTGGGATGATTGACGAATCTATGAAAGCGATAGTAACGAGTATTTTCCATGTCTTCTTCAGTTGGTTCTTTCTTGACATATGGTAACTTGATTGCACCGTCTTGAACCCAAACATATAATAATTCAATTACCTCTTCGATGGGAAAGGGAAATCAGGTGCTTCTTGACCAGCAACTGCGTGTTGGGTAAGAGCTTGTGCATCTCGAGTTTGATTATCCTTTCTTTGTGCTTTTGAAGGGGTCGGAGAAGTATGCTTGCACTGCGGCTCGGATTTTCATTTGCTTCCTTGTGCAACAGCATTTGTGGAAGGTTGGAGGTTGTACTGTTTGTTGATTAAGCTTCTGCTACCTCGATTTTCTCGTGGTTCTGCAGCTTTTGTGGTTTTAGCTCTCTCCAATAAAGCAGGTGCAGTAGTTGTAGATCTCTTAGCCGCTTCATGAAGTTCTGAGAAAGTGTGGAACCTGAGATTTTCCAATAACTCCATGTAGACAGGAATCATTCCATTGATGCAAAATTCCACGAGTTGTTGCTCTATGATGTTTGGATCGTGGCAATCCAAGGCTTGAACTCTGAACTTTTTCACATAGTCATTGGGATGTTATATCAGAGAGAGTGACTTGCTCTGAAACGAATAAATATTTTCTGTAGAAAGCATTAATCATCTCTCCCCAACTGGTGATACTTCCTGGTGCGATGTTGTTGTACCAGGTATATGCTCTGCCTGTCAGAGACTTTGAAAATTCCTTCAGACGGACGACATCATTGTTTTCATGCTCGCCCAATAATTTTAAGAATCGAGAAACATGTTCTCGAGCGTTGTCTATTCCATTGTAAAGTGTGAATGTTGGAGAAGTGTAGCCCTTCGGAAGAGGAATCCTTTGTGTAACAGCAGGATATGGAGGTTGGTGACGATGGACAGATGATGTCTTGTCTTTTTTTCGATTTTCTAAAAAGCGCTTCAGGTCCTCTCGAGTGATGAAACTTGCAGGTTCATTTGCTGGTGGATCGTCTGCAGCTTTGCGGACTTCTTCATCATCTACAACATGGATTGGAGAGATTTCAGGATCAGTGGTTGAAGATGTTTATTTAGCTTTTCCTTTCTCGCGCTGAGGCTGAGTTTGTTCAGACGCAAGCTTATCCTTGAGAATTTTAAGATAAGCACGCAACTCTTTCTGTGCTGCAGCCACATCAGTTTGAATCTTCATGAGATCAACTATGGCAGGCTGATTTCATATGGTTTATCCAGGAGATTCGCTAGGAGGTGAATTGTTGATAGTGCCAGTAGCATTGCTTGCTTCATTGACAGGAGTGATCACTGGAGCACCAACACCCGGAGTAGTAGTAGTAACATGTGGCGTGACATTGCTGGCTGGAGGAGTGGTATTAGTGTTACCAGTAGAGTCTGCAACGTTGAGAGGAGTAGTACTTGCGGTGGCAGTATCACTAGAAATTGCGATGTGAGACTCGGGTGTTGAACCCGGATTGGTAACTGAAACAGACCTAAGATCGACCATCTTTGTGAGAATTGAGATTGCAACCGAGAGAATGATCTCCCACTGTGGTCGCCAATCTGTATATGGGGGAAAACGAGTTGCTGGTTTTTACGGAATTGATGAGACGAACGTGCGGAGGAAACTCCTTGAATCGAGCGAACTGTTAAACCTCACACAGATGCGCTGCAAGAAGGGAGTGATTTGAATTCGAGATATCAATCTGTAGTACTCCGGCCTAAACCAAGACAATGGTCATTCCAGAATAAATTCGGTCACAAGACAGGATGGGTCGATCTGTAGGAGGGAAGCTGAGAAATGTGTGAGATCAATGGTGATCGAAGATTGTAGGTGTGTTATGTATTCTCAAAGTAAGATAAGTTCTGAATGATTGAATTTGCTCTGTTGAGAGTAATTGCTCAGATGTTGAGTTGTTAATCTCGTGTTGTCTGTTTGACGTGAGTTTGTCTTGTATTTCAATCATGATTCAGAGACTTATTTATATTGCTATAATTGTAAACACCATGATCCCATGAAGTGTGATAGTTGATGTAATCAAAGAGTGGAGAAGTGGAAATCGTGTTAAAACCAGTTGCTCAACGTGCGGAGACTTGGTCGATTTTCCATCCACTACTTTGTTAACTCCTTCAACTAATTGCACGACTTGTTCACATTTTCATCATGTGTATGAACACACATGTCATAGACCGCCATACTTGTTCACATTAATATCCCCCCCATATGACACGATTGATGTCTCATGATTTAGTTAGTCAGTTGCTAACTTCATGACTTCAAAGGACGATGAGTCCTTGTACTGTTGAGTCGAACGTGATTTACAAATGTTCTGAGACTCATGAATTGAACGTGTCTGTTGAGACAGAGGTATGATACTCACATAAATGTTGATAGTTGAGGTGAGAAAATATTGCTCATTCGATGGATTGTTGAATATTGATAATTGAACCAATATTCCTTAGTCTGAACAAATATTGCTCTTCTGAACAAATGTTGCTCGTATGATGAATTATTGATAGCATGACCAAATAAAATATTAATTTAAATATCGGCAACTGAACCAAGTATAATTAATAAAATGTTGATCATGAGATCATCGTAAAATTATTAGTGTTTGAATTTAGAATCATGAACCTTGGACTCAAAACCCTAATTCGATCAATTGATGGTTTATTGAAAAATTAACCACGAAATGAGGGACCGGCTACATGGGATCGTGGGTCGACCATGGAGCGCCGAGATTCTCAAGTGAGCAAATACCAAGGTCTCTTGAAGACTTGTTGATTTGTTGATGAGAGGATGATTAAATGCCGGTTTAATCATTTATTAAAATAATGCTCGTTTGATCCTTAGGTAATAAAACCTAATTAATTATGAAGATATGAGGGACCGACCAAGGGGTCATGAAACCGTCCCTGGGTGGTCATGGGATCGGCTGACGATCATTTCATGGAATTCCAAGTTGTTTGGAAGAGTTTGAACCTAATGTGAACAAATTAGGTCAAATGATGAAAATATGAGGGACCAGCCTCTTGCAAGCCAAAGAGCCAACCTTGGTCGGTCAAGGTAGTATGATCACGTCATCAAAGTGTTCGCGTCTCATTCCTGAGAATTTTGATATTTTCTGATGCGCATTTGGGCAATCATTTGGGAAAATATGAAGAAATCAGGGATTTTTGCTGAAACTGAGGAAACTTCATGAGATGAAGGAAAATAATAATAAAATGAAGGAATCATGAAGTGTGGTACCGGCTATGGTCAAGGCATGGTCGGCCGGCCGATGAGCCCGATCCCATGGCACTTTTCCTAATTTTATATTATTTTCATGATTTTATGAAAATATCATGAAATCAAGGAGTTTGTTGAAACCAAGGAGTTTCCTTTAAGTGAAGGAGTTTCCATGAGGTGAAGGAAACATAAAAAAAATAATAAAAATAATAAAATAAAAGGTGTGTGGGAACGGCTAGGGCATGACCGGCAGGCTAGGGCCCGGTCCCACGAGTTTACCTAATTTTATATTATTTTTCATGACTTTATGAAAAAATATCATGAAATCAAGGAGTTTATTGAAACCTATGAGTTTTTGTTGAAATCAAGGAGTTTCCTTGAAGTGAAGGAGTTTCCATGAGATCAAGGAAACAAATAATATTAATAATAATAAAATAAGGGCGTGTGGGACCGGCTTGAGCATGGTCGGCCGGCTAGGGCCCGGTCCCATGAGTTTTCCCTAATTTTATGTATTATTTCATGATTTGAAGGAATTTTCATAATTTGAAGGAAATACCATGAGATCAAGGAATTTCATGGGATCAAGGAAACATAAAAATAAAAATGATAAAATAAGGGGTGTGTGGGACCGGATAGGGCATGACTGGCCGGCTGAGGCTCGGTCCCACGAGTTTCCCTAAAAAAAAATTTTTTTTCATGGTTTGAAGTAAATACCATGAAATTAAGGAGTCTTCATGAGATTAGGGAAATAATGAGGAATCATGAGGTGTGGGACCGGCCAGGAATAAGGCATAGTCGGTTGGCTAGTAAACACGGTCCCACGAAACTTTTCCCAATTTTATATTATTTCCTTGATGCGAAGGAAACACCATGAAACTGAGGAGTTTTTTAAAATGAATGTTATTTGTTAAACTGAAAGGATCTTCATAAGATCAAGCAAAATAACAAAAATATGATAAAATATAAAACTGGGTGTGGGACTGGTCATGGCACGACCGGCCGGTCGGTGAGCCCAGTCCCCCAGCGCCTTGGTTAATATTTTATTATTTATTATTTTCTTTATTATTTTGCATAAGTTAATCGTCTCGTCATATTTTGAAATACTCATTCGTGCATTCAGGTGCTCGTTAGTGCATTATTGTTGAATACACTTGCACCATTTTGGTCGGGGCTTACTCGATAGTGCTCAGATGCCCGTGTGTTGAATATTTATTACTAACCCATGGAATTCTGCTGGGAAGAACCATAAATTGAAGTAACGAAATATTATGAAAAACATTGAATGTTTTCCAGGGATTCCGTTAGTGAATCTAATGATTTAAGAATAATTAATTGATGGTTCTATACTAGTACGATCGTCTAGGAGCATTAATTATTCAGGAATTGAGTGTTACGAGCTTGTTGATGCGTCATATTTCTTTTTATAGTCAGGGAAAACAATTTTTATATCCTGAAGACGTTATTGCTCTATACTAGCAGGCAAGTTGTCTAGGAGCCGTCTAATCTTACAATTCCATATAAAAGTGATCACTGAAATTGCTTAGTATTCATGAGATATGTTGTTGCCTCAGCTGAGAGACTACACATCTACATGTACACTGAGAGACAGTATCCTCAGTCAGAGATTCTCGTGGCATGAGTTTCCACGCTTTCGATAAGAGACATTGTAGATGGTGGATTTTCGACAAAGGGTAAAATTTTAAAACTATACTCCGGATCCAGCAGTCGGATGAGTATTGAGGTCCATGTCTCTCATTAAAGCATGAAAGCTCATGCCATAAATCTCTGACTAAGAAGGCTGTCTCTCAGATTATATGTAGATGTGTAGTCTCCCAGCTGAGGCCACGACACATCTCATGAATACTGAGAAATTTCAGTAATTATTCCGGATCCGGCAATCGGATGAGTATTGAGACTCATGTCTCTAAGCGTGAAAGCTCATGCCATAAAACCTCTGATCGAGAAAGTCTCTCAGAGAAGATGTAGATTTGTAGTCTCCCAGCTGAGGCCACGCACATCTCATATTGTATAGAATCGCAAGATTGGACGGCTCCTAGACAACATATCTGCTAGTATAGAGCAATAACGTCTTCAGGATGCAACCATGTTTTCCCTGACTATACAAGAGGAATATGACACTCCAGCAAGTACATATTGCTCAACCCTCAGATAATTAATGCTCCTAGATAAGAAGCCCTGCTAGTATAGAGCCATCATTTAATTATCTCTAATCGCCTGAATATCCAGCAATATTCTACGATTCTTCGTTATATTTCGTTACTTCAATTTGTGGTTCTTCCCAGAAGAATTCCACGGGTTAGTGATAAATATCCAACGAGACAGGCATCTGAGCATCGAATAAGCCCTGACTAAAATGGTGCAAGTGTACTTAGCAATAATGCACAGACCAGCATTTGAATGCGCAAACGAGCATTTCAAAAATATGAATGAACGATGAACCTATGCAAAATAGGAAGGAAAAATAATAATAAAAAATATTAGCAAAGGCGCCCCGACTGGGCTCATCGGTGGGCCAGTCATGCGTGACCGATCCGCACCCAATTTTATATTTTGTCATATTTTATTATTTTTCCCTGATCTCGTGAAAATTCTCTCGTTCGAGCAAATCTCCTTCGTTTCAAGGAAATTCTCTAACTCATGATTTTATCAAAGAAATAATAAAATTAGAGAAAGGTGTCACGGGACCAAGCCCTAGCCGTGGCCGGTCCCACACCTCACGTCCCATTCTTTATTATTTCTCTCAAATTATGAAAATTCCACGATTTCATGAATTTTCCCTAAAACCATGAAAATTCCTAATTTTATGAATTTTCTCTAAAATCATGAAAATATTATAAAATTAGGAAAACTCGTGGGACCAGGGCTCTAGCTGGGCCGGCCATGCCCTAGACGGTCCCACATCCCTATTATTTTATTATTGTTTGTTGTTTTAGTTTCCTGATTCCATGAAAACTCCCTGATTTCAACAAAATACCTTGGTTTTAACAAATCTCTCTGATTTTATGAAAATTTCCTAAAATCATGAAAATTACATAAAATTGGGAAGAGTGCTCTGGGACCTGCCCATTGGCCGGCCGGCCATGCCTTGGCCATTGCCGGTCCCACACTCCACCATTCCCTATTTTATTATTATCTTATCTCTCTCATCTCATGGAAATTCCCTAATTTCAGCAAACTCTCCAGTTTCATGGAATTTCCCTCAAATTAGAGAAAATACATAAAATCACATAAAACTGGGAAAGTGTGGGACCGTGCTTGTTAGCCAGCCGGCCATGCCCTAGCCGTGGCCGGTCCCACACCTTGCAATTCCATGTTTCATTTATTATTTTTCATCATCTCATGTATTTTCCTAGTTTCGGAAAAACCCCGGATTCTCGCATATTTTCTCGAATGTTGCTCAAATGCGCATCGGAAAATCTTGAAACTCTCGATCGAGACACGAACACTATGGTGACACGAGAACATCCCCTTGACCGACCAAGGGTGGCTCTAAGGCCTGCAAACAGCCGGTCCCATATGTTTTAATGATTTAAACCTAATTTGCTCAATTTCTCATATTAGGTTAAAACTTCTTCCAAACAATTAAGAGTTTGCTTGAACGAACATCCATTGGTCCCACGACCACCAAGAGCCAGTCTCGTGACCTCTTGGTCGGTTCCTCATCTCTTCATGTCTAGGTTTTATTATTTGTCGCCCACACGAGCATTATTTCAATAAATGATTAAACCAGCATTTAATCATTCTTTCACCAACTGGTCCTCAAGAGACTTTGGTACTTTGCACATTCGAGCATCTGGGTGTTACATGGTGAACTTGTCATCCCATGTAGCCGGTCCCTGCTTCACTCTGCAGATTGATTTGCAATAAATCATCATTTCGATAAAATTAGGGTTTTGAATCCAGAGCTCTGTAGAAACATGATTCTGAGCAGATTCAAATACTCTAATAATTTTATGTTGATTTCATGATCAATGTTTTTATTTATTTTACTCGACCCAGTAGTCAGTATCTTAAATTAATATTTATTTTGGTCATGCTACCAACAATTCATCAAACGAGCAATATTTGCTCAAACCGGCAATATTTGCTCAAACTAGCAATATTCCTCAGACTAGCAATATTTGCTCGAACCAGCAATATTTGCTCAGATTCAAGAATATTGGTTCAACTATCAATATTATTCGACAATTCGGAACACGGTTTGCTCGTGTTAGGTAATCAACATAATAATGCCTCGTCTCAAAGTAGACATATTTGATTCATGAATTTCGAACATTTGCAAAACATGTTCAATTCAACAATACATGGACTCATCGTCCCACAAAGTCAGCAACTGACTCCACAATCACGAGATATCAATCGTGTCACATAGGGGAATATTAACTAGGGTTTTGGTCTGGAGGTCTACGGCACGTGTGTTCACCCACGATGAGAATGTGAGCAAGTCGTGCAATCAATTGGAAGAGTCAGCAAAGTAGTGGGTGGAAAATTAACCAAGTCTCTGCACGATGAGCAACTGGTTTTAACAAGATTTCCCACTTCCACACTCTCTGATTCCAGCAAACTATCACACTTCATGGGATCATGGTGTTTTCAACTCCGGCATTATAAAATATCTCTAAATCCTGATTGAAAGGACAAGATTCGAACACTCGAACATTCGTCTAAAAGAATTCTCGGCATGTTCATACAGAAAATATTTCGTCTACACGAACCCATCGTCTGAGCATTCACTCTCAATTGAGCAAAATTCAATCATTCATAGCATTCTTACGCTGAATTCACAACACACCTACAATCTCAGATCACCATTGATCTCACGCATTTCTCAGCTTCCCTCCTATAGATCAACCCATCCTCTCTTATGACCGAATTGACTCTGGAACGGCCATTGTTCTTGGTTTAGGCCGGAGTCTTACAGATTGATCTCTCGAACTTAAAGCACTCCCTTCTTGCAGTGCATCTGTGTGAGGTTCAACATTTCGCTCGATTCAAGGAGTCTCCACACGGTCGACTCTTCAATTCCGTAAAAACCAGCAAATCGTTTTTCCCCATCTACAGACATGAGCCTCAATACCCATCTGATTGCTGGATCAGGAGCATATATAATTATGATTTTACGATTTTACCCCTAGTCGAAAATCCACCATCTACAGCTGTCTAGGAGCTGTTCGGTCTTTCGATTCTATATAGAAGTAATTACTGAAATTGCTCAGTATTCATGAGATTTGTCATTGCCTCAGCTGAGAGACTACACATCTATATATACCCGGAGACAATATTCTCAGTCAGAGATTCTTGCGGCATGGGATTTCATGCTTCGATGAGAGACATGAGCCTTAATACTCATCTGATTGCTGGATCAGGAACATGTACAATTATGGTTTTACGATTTTAGCCTTTGTCGAAAATCCATCATCTACAATTGTGAAACAGAGATTTTAAAACTCTTTGATATACTTTACTCTAGATTGAGTATGACTGTCTAGTTGATTCTCTAGAAAGTGTATTGGAGTAACTCCTCTCACATTTCCAAACGAATTATTGGGTGTGGTTGTTAGACCCCCGCATTTTCACCATCCGATCAAGGTTTGTGCACTAAATCCACAAGACACGAAAACTAATAAGAACTCTTCTTCATCTTCAAATCTTTTATTTCCTTCAAATACCTGCACAAAAACACTTGAATCTTCTTGTGATCAATCACACACAGAACGGAATCTGTTAACAATGGATTATCACAAGATATTTTTAGGTACGAAGATGGTGCTAAAGATCCCGTCGATACTTTGATCTAGTCTGAGTGAATCTTATATCAGAAGAAAAAATTGTCAAGAATAAACAAACTACATGTAATCAAAGTGTCAACAACCGTTAGTCAATCAAATCAATAATCGAAAACTAATAACACTGCAATTATCTAGTTTCCCACCAATGGTTCTTGATCCGCAGAAGTCTTTAAACGAGCGGTCGTAAGAGATTTCGCCTAATTAGGTACTTTCCTCTCCGTATAGACGGCTCCACCATAAACTACATGAAAAGACAAGGGTACCCAAATACACCACAATCTTTTGTTTCAAACTATAAGTCCTCTACCGAAAGTGATCGTCTATGGACAGAGTCGAGACAATACAACAATTCGGTTCAGACTTCGTGTGATCGTCTATGGATACGAGATCGAGAAAATACGACAACAAGATAACTTGTGTGATTGACTATGGATACAAGATCGAGACAACACAACAACGAAGTATGTTACTTGATAATAGGTTCGGTAATAAACAAACTCTATAGGATCACTATCAAGTAATCCGGAGCTAACGTATATGTGTATTTTACTTTATTATAATAAACATTTATAATGTGGAAATCAAAGTAAAAGACACATCAAGATTTTGTTAACGAGGAAACCTCAAAGATAGAAAAACCACGAGACCTAGTCCAGTTTTGAATACTCTCAGAATTAAGCCGCTATACAAAATCTAATACCAACTTCGTATAGTTGATACCAAGCAGACTAACCCTAGCTACTTAGTTCCCTCAGTATCCCTGCGCCTTCGACTTCTAAAGTCACGCACGTGAATAATAAGTCATTTGGATCATATTCCAAACAGCAAAGGAAGAATCTGTTTGGTAACAACTCTAATCAATTTTTGCTACAAGATATAGATGAGTCGTTGACAAAGGATCTTCCGTTTAATCTAATAAACTCCTTTGCCTGGTTAGATCAATCTAACTTTAACCACCGAAATAGTCAATTATAGATTTTCACTCAATCAAAATAAATCTCAAAGATAAATATAGAGAATGCCGATCTCACGCAACTAATCAATGAATAAATCTGATTCTACTTGGATCCCAGCCGATCAAGGTTTCTGCACACAAAATTCACGAGAAACGAAAACTAATAAGAAATCTTCTTCGTCTTCAAATCTTCTTTAATATTCAATAAATCACGTGATCAATCACCACTTTAACCTGCACAACACCACTTGAATCTCTTGTGATCAATCACGCATAGAGCGGAGTCTATTAAACATGGATTATCACAAGATGTCTTTAGATCTAAGAACAATTCTAAAGATCCCGTCGATACTCTGATCTAGTTTGAGTAAATCTTATATCAGAAGACAAGATTCTCAAAAAAAAAAATTAAAAAAATAGGTGCAACCAAAGTTTGAACAATCGTTAGTCAATCAAATCAATCGAAAACTAATAACACTGCAATTATCTAGTTCCCACCAACGGTACTCGTAGAGCTTCTTGATCTCACAGAAGTCTTTAAACGAGTGGTCGTCAGAGATTTCACCTAATTAGGATACTTTCCTCTCTGAATAGACGGCTCCACCAGAAACAACAAGAAATGAAGTTTACATGGATCTTAGGATAGTTTGTTAGAAATGCAAACTTAGGTATTTATAAATCAGGGATGTTTGGACACCAAGGAATTTCCAAAACCAAAGATATTCTCAAGATATGCAATGAATGGAAAAATTCTTGTTTTCCTAATTCCAATAAATGTTTTGTCCAATATTTACGAAATCTCTCAACAGAGAATCTCCAATTAGTAAATGCACATTACTAAATTTTATTCTCTAGAGTTATGCATTAATTACTAACTTTTGTCCTTAATTAAAAGTTCTTAATTTATTTTGGCACAGGATCACCTTGAATACCAAGGAATATCTTTGAACAATAAATGATAAGAGTTACTTCTCGTGTTCAAAGTATGTTGACATTTATTTCACTGCAAATCCTTATTTCTTATTTACATGGATTTGCATTCTTCGAACCGGTTATTCCACAATCGGTCATTCCACACTTCCAAACAAGTTTAGAATTGGTTTCCCTGTATTCCAAGACTACTATGTGATTGATCATATCAAAACACATACATTGGTTCAATCGGTTCTACTAATCACTAGGATCGGTTATACCAAAATATGGAAATACTTGTGATCGGTCACTAGGTTCGGTTACACCAGTTACAAGGATGGTCCCATCTACACATGGTATTACTCGTGATCGTTCACACTAGTTACCAGGACCGGTTACACCAATTACAAGGATCGGTCACACACACTCATGATTGGTCACACCAATTACTAGGATCGGTCATACCAATTACAAGGATCGATCATACCATCACATAGTGATTACTTAGATCGGTTACACCAATTATAAAAACCAGTCATACCAAATCATAAGTCTAGGAATTGTGATCAGTTATACCAAAATACATAACATGAGTTAAGATCGGTTCTACTAACTCACACATATTGGTCATCCAAAGATTTGCAATGAATAGCCGGACCAACAAGCCTATTGATTTCCCTTTGGATTCACAAAACAAGTTCATGAATGTACTTCCTTTAAAGAAATGTAAAATATTATTTCCTATGATGAAATCTTCACCATAACACATTCACATAATCATAACAATACATACAAGATTATGTCGATGTCATATCTACGAAGTTCAAAAGATAAGCGTTGTACTTCGTAGTCTAATTCCCTAATACTACGATCATACTATTATGATCATGTCACATCACTAGAGTATTATACAATATGTACAGTATATACAGCTTCTCAGTTATGTTTTCAATATATCACGACTTAAAAGATACGTTAGGAATGAAACAGTTCAAGTCAATCTTGCTAACCTCAAGTGGAAGGATGATGTCGTCGTTGTAGTTCGTTACTTCTTCACATTCTTCAGGTCTTCGGAGTAATACTTGTATGTCTCAACATTCCCAGACTTTCTAGTCTAACCTAAACAAATTTGACTCTAGTGTTTAATCAAGCGACTCTAGATGAGTTTTGATACTAAAATATGACATACCAACGCTTGGTGAGTTTAACCGAGCAATGCTCTAACACTACAAGAAATGAAGTTTTCCTGGCTCTTAGGATGGTTTGCAAGAAATGCAAACTCAAGTATTTATAGACCATGGTTGTTTGGACAATAAGGAAATTCCAAAACCGAAAATATTCTTAAGATATGCATTAAAAACCTAAATTCGGTTTTCCTATTTCCAGTTAATGTTAACCAACATTTCCGAAAACTCTCATAGAAAACCTTCTATTATTAGTCTAGCACATTAATAGTAATATTTTCCAGAGGATATGCTTTAATAGCTGGTAATTAAAACATATATGATGAAAATCATAATTAAATGCTTTTCACTTTTTCGGACCAGGGATTACCTTGAGTATCAAGGAATATTTTTGAACAATAAATGATAGGAGTTATTTACATGGTCAAATATGTCGACATCTTGGAAACTTCTCAACTTGACAAACCCAAAACCCTAATTCATACACACCATGAAGAAATATGTGAACCATGGTTATTGGTTTTGTACATGGAACCGATTAAACCATCACTCTAAGATATGGTGTGACCGGTTATAACATGATTCGAAATACAGGTCGTAATCGGTTACACCTTGCTCACAAAGTAGCTTGTCATTGATTATACCTTGCTTCCCGAGTTAGATTGTGATTGGTTACAAATTTCTTCCCAAAGGTAGCTTGTGATTGATTACACTAACTTCCTAATTCATCTTGTGACCGGTTATACCTTGGTTCCCAAAGTAACTTATGATTGATTACAACTTGCATTCTAATATAGCTTTTGATCGGTTACACCTTAATTTACAATGTAGCTCATGACCGATTCCAACTAGCTATATTATATAGGCTATGAACGCTTATACCCCATGTCTGAACAGAGATAAGATAGGTTCTACCAAAGTCATCTTCCATTGGTCATCCAAAAGATATTCAAAGAATAGCAAGACCAATCATGATTTCCCTTTCGATTATGAAAACAAGTTCATACATCTACTTCCTTAAACTCATGAAAAGATACATAGTTTTGTAGGATGAAATCATACCTATATATTGCACACATAATCAAATAAATATAAATATATACAATAGATTATGTTGATGTCGTATTTACGAAGTTCCAAAAGATAAGCGTTTATACTTCGTAATTTTTTTCCTTGACACTTTGATCATACTATTATTACCAAGTATCACCACTAGAGTATTATATACAACATATACAGCTTCGCATGTTATGTTTTCAATATAGCACGACTTGAAAGATACGTTAGGAATGGAAACAAGATCAAGTAAATGTTATTAACCTCAAGTGGAAGGATGAAGTCGTCGTTGTAGTCGTTATTTCTTCTCATTCTTCAAGTTTTTGAAGTAATACTTGTATGTCTCAACATTCCTAGAATTTTTAGTCTAACCTAAACGAAGTTGACTATAGTATTTAATCAAGCGACTCTAGATGAGTTTTGATACTAAAATATGACAACCAAACTTGACATACCAACGCTTGGTGGGTTCAACCGAGCTATGCTCTAACAATCTCCCCCCTTTGTCAATTATAGTGACAAAACTCTTATTACATATGGAGCTAAACGAATTACAAAATAACTCGTCTTCATACGCTTGATTCCAAGTTTCAACAGCACAATAACCTACATATATTCAATAAATAAATGCCGCAGTTGAGATTCGAATAACAAAAGCTTTTACTCCCCCTAAAGGAAAGCTAGGTAAATATTCAATCCGAACATCTTTATTATTCCTTTTTTGTAGTCTATAATACTACACAACATTATGATATGTTTCTCCCCCTTAGTCTATGCTTTACTCTTTTGTTAGATATAACGTTTAAGCACAATTGTCCTTTCCTAGTGATTAAAAATAACTTGTTTACTCCATATATTTCTCCCCCTTTTGGTTACAAAATGACAAAGGTTCGATCAAATAAAGGACAAACCGAAAGGATCTTACAAATCTATAAGACTTGTACAACCTATAAGAGTTAAGCACGAAGATTTCACATACCATTTTAAATAACTGATATGAAAACCGAAACTACAAAAGTAATTTAGTTTCAATATGTTATGAAGGAAGCAATTGCCCGAAGAAATTTTCCCTATAGTCCAACAAATTGACTAAGATACTTAATTTTATTGTTGAATCGATTGCGTATGTACAATCGCTTGTTTTGATAAGACCAAAATAAAGATCACAATTAACTTTATTTCTCTCATCAGGCTCTATCATCCTTCATTGGCAGCTCAAAATTGGAAATTTATGCGAGAGGCATGTGCAACTTTGGACAAGGTACGTAGAGGTTAAAAATCCCCCTTCCCAACAGATGTTGTGTGTGTAAAAACAGGGAAGAATCATTGGAACATGTCTTGTGGTCTTGTGAGTTTGCTTTCAGAGCTTGGAAATGGATTTCAGACATCTTTGTTTTGCGACATGATGTGAACCTACTTACTTCTTTGTTTATGGGTGAATACTATTTCTGCCGGTTTTGGTAATTTGGGGTGTGTGGATGAGAAATGAGTCTAAACCTTAAACAAATGCACTGCACGGGAGTGCTTGTAGATTCGAGAAATCAATATGTGCAAATCCGTCCTAAACCAAGAAATGGTCGTTCCAGACTTGTTTCGGTCACAAAGTGAAGGAGATGGGGTTGATCTTAGGGAGGGAAGCGAAGAAGGTGTTGAGATTGTGAAGGTGTTGGCTATGTATGACTTGTATCAGAAAGATGAATTGGCTTGCAGGATGTAATCTATCAGTTCCGGTGTTCAAATACGATTGTATCAACACTTGCCTCTGTTGTCTGGACTTGTTGTGTTCCTCTCTGTCTGGAAAATAGGGCAGAGAACCTATTTATACAAGTATTTAAGCCTTATTCACGTCTCTCATGGGAAGTGGAGGAAGTGGAGTGATGGAGTAGTGGAGGTGTGTATTGGTGTTACACGACCAGTCTTTCCCACTTCTCCTGTCATCTCTAACCGTCCATGACTTCCTGACACGTTCTTGTGATGGCGCGTTGCACGCTGCACGTTGTAAACCGCCAGACCAATACCCCAGTATGTATCCCCCACTTTGGTGACATGATTGATGTCTCGAGTGTGTGGATCGTGGGACCCACAGAAAGTAGCATGTAATGCTAGATTAAATAACTAAGTTATTTAGGAAGTCGATACTTGTGAAGTATCATGTGTATTCTATGCGGGTACTGCATCGAGTATATTTAGCATGTATGAAGAATTGTTGTATTTAAGGCTTAACGGAGTAAGTCACGAATTTAAGCGTCTTAAAATAACATCATATCCATCCATCTTCGAGTGATCGTTTGGAGGCTTTACAGGCAAGCCCTGACTTGACCGATCACTCCACGTGGAAGAGTGGTGGACGGTGATTGTGGTGACGCCTCATTGATAGCCTAACTCATGTCTTAGGCTGTCCGTCCAAGATGGTGAATTTGGACGGACGAGATGACTTGCAACCCTCATCTGCGACCGTCGGATTAGGGTTTAAGAGGTACGCAAGTTCCTTCTTTCAGCTTGGTCGAATCCAAGCATGGGAAGTGTTTTATAGGGGACCGATCAGGCATGTGTGTAGACGACATGTTGGTGCCCATGTATATACTTCACTATCCCACGAAGGTGCGATCTAGGCCACTCAAGTTTACCGGTAATGAAGAGTGACTGAGATTGATTTGCGATAGGGATTCTATGCTGCAAAGGATTCCTAAAGGGGCGTGACATGCCACCTTCAGGGCGTGCGAATCAATGTGTACAGCCAAGTTTGGTCTTGGCCGATCGGGTGTGGAGATAGGTGGGCCCACAGTGATCGTGTTGATACTTACCGGACCTGCTTAGTCTATTCCTGGACCCTTCATTCGTGCAGGAGAAAATGGACGCTCGTGATTTGTTCAAACCCTAATTAGGGTTTCACCGGACGTGCGTCATGCCTTGTTTGGGCACACGAACTGGAACGACCAACTATAGTTGTCCTAACCGATCGGTCATGTATGTAGGCGGGCCCACGGTGTTTGTGTTGACATGCTCTAGGTCCTTTGAATCTACATCTACACCCTCCATCTATGCCTGTGAAGATGGATGGTTGAGACTGTTTTGTGATACATGTAATGTGCCGCAAACCCTAATTTAGGGTTTTTCGTCCATATTGCTTTGGCTTTGGACGGTTTGGAAAGCTATGCCACTCCTTGGGGAGGCCAACCATGCGGGGCCTGCGTTGGGTCGGTGGTGCATATTCCAATACCTGCTTGGGATCATGGATTAAATCTAAGCCATCCAATCATGCTAGTGAAGTTGGATGGTCGTGATCGTTTCTATAACTGATATGGTCAGTTCAGGTTCAAATATGCTCAATCGGGCTAGTATAACACACCGAGAGTTGTAGCCTATATGGGTATTTCGTACATGCTTCATTGCTTGGAGATTCATGTTGCTATGCTGAGAACAACACTCGGTCTTCATGCCGCACCCCAATGAGTGAGTACGAAATACAAAGCTGGTCATGCATTAATTAATAATGTTGTAAATTCACGGGGTATATGGGATTGTTGCTACATGCTCCAACCTGGATGAATTTTGTGTATTTAATTCACAGAATCTTTGGGATTGTTGCCACATGCTCTATTCTAGGTGAATTAGTAAGGTGAAGAAGTATTCATCACTTATTAATGGCTTTATCTTTTGCAAGATGTTAGCGCATAATTTTGGCCTTTACAATTTTAGCCTAAAATGAAAATCCACCATCAACATTATTATAAAATAGCAAAGGGTAGAATTCGTATGATAAAAGATCTTTGGTTGATTGCAAACCTAGTCATTCGATCTGAGTTGTGGTTTAATCGCAACAAAATCACTTTTGAGAAGAAAGCTATGAACTGGAGTTTCTTTATTCAACGTGTTTTCAAGCAGATAAGTGACTATTCTTGTCGCATAAAAGGTGATATGCATAATTCAGTTGAAGATGTTCGTGTACTGAATTTTTTTCGTGTAAGACATAGGAGGGTGAAATATGTCGATCCAATTCCGTGTTTTTGGACTCCACCGGACAAAAATGATCCTCTTCTTTGTTGTGATGGTGCGTCTAGAGGAAATCCAGGGGGTGGCGGGAGCTGGTGTAATCGCTAGAGATGCAAACTGTAATGTGGTTGGAGCTATGTGCATTGGATTAGGCATTACTTCTAATTATCTTGCTGAGCTTTATGGTATTATAGTGGGATTAGAATGGGCGGTACAATGGGAGGTACAATGGGGTTTTAGACGAATTATTACTCGGTCTGATTCTTCAAGTGTGATTCGTGCTTTGGAGGATTATTCTTTGTCGTGGTTTGCTCATCAAAGGTGGACTGATGTGATAGGTTTGTATGATTTAATAAGGTTTGTTCACACTTATCGTGAAGCAAATTTACAGCGGATAATTTAACTAAGCGTGGGTGTTTGCTGGGAAATGGAGTAGGTATGCACTACGCTGGTCGTCCGGTCTTTTTAAGCTCAATTGAGTTACCCAATGTATCTTATTATCGTTTTAAATAGTTTTATGAGTTTTGGGGGTTTCTATGACCTCTTTTCTCATAAACTATCTTGTAAATATTCTTTTTAATCAATAACTTAGACCTTTCCCTTTATACAAGCCAAATACTAGGTTAGTTAACTAGTTTTTCTTGTCAAGGCATTTGATTAGACTTGAATAACCAAATCCTCCAATTGGTAAGTCTAACTAAGATCAAAATTAACTTATTTTCTCTTATCCAGAATCAAATGGACTAAACAAATGACCCCATAATTTTGTTAAGCCAAAAACAATAGATACAAACCAAAATAAATTGACTTGCAATTATTTTTCTTAACCGGAAAAAATTGAAACAAATATACACATTACAGCACCGCAATTGCACCGAATTTCGTTAAACAAAAACACTTGATTAAATTACTTGACGTGATATGCTTTAGGATTGATATGTAATGCTTTAGAATCACTGTCAATGAAGTGAAGGAGATTACAACGGAGAAACAATATTTTAAAATTTAACATACTATCTTCCGAGACATGAGATTGATTTCGATATTTGTCTTGAGTAATACATAGAGATTAGTAGAGTTTATATGATTGAATTGGTGGAAATCGACAACCCTGGCAACTTGTTACCATTTTATTTATTGTTAAAATTATGTATTATATTATTCCATTTTGCTCCAAATTTCTGAAAATCGTTGAAACATTATCTATTTGATTAGTTATTCTTGATATTATAAAGTAGTAGTATTTTCACACTCCTCGTGGGAACGAACTGTACTTGTCATCGTCTACTAGTTAGACACTATGCACTTGCAGTATTCGTTATAGGTTTCCCAACCTATCAAGTTTTTGGCGTCGTTGTCGGGGGATGGTTGCAAAATACTCTCTAGTTGATATCTTTTATTTTTATTTATTTTTTGTACATAGCTTATTTTTATTTCTTGTACATAATTATTTTTATTTTTCCTTTAGATTTTTTTTAGTTCTTTTTACGCAGTTTATTTGAGTTTTTTAGGTACCTTAGTCTGAAGTGCGGCGATTGAAACTACTAGCGGGCGAAAAAAAAAGTTTGTACTCGCAAGGTTTTTGCAAGAACCACTTGGAGGATCCATTAGAGGTCTTCTTAGCTCATTTTGGGTATGATTTTGATGATGATAGTGTTATTTGTGAAGTCAAAGCTTTGTTAGACTCCACACCGCTGCTAGACACTAATAAATAATGGAAGCCCTAATTAGAACCTCTAGTTCTACCCGAGTCTCGACTAGTTCCATCAGTCGATAGAACTCCAACCTTGACCCTTAAGTTATTGTCTGACCTACCAGGGTCTGATTATTTTCATCTTGATGATATTAATAATGAAACCATTGTGGATAAGAATGGGTCTATTGGTCATGATATTATTGCTCCATTGAGACCTTGCACCAATGAATTCGAACCAACATTTGTTTGTGTATCTCATTTTGCTGAGTTTGACCCAATATCATCCGCAAAAGTTATTTCTGCCGATTTAGAACCTGATTTAGGGCGTGCACCTCAACAAGAAGCTATTGAACAATTTATACTTGTTTGTGTGAATGATTTACTTATCCCGACAATGCATGCCTTGATTACTCATGACTATTTTGTATGGGTAATGGATTCACATATATTTTTGGATGATTATAGTGTTTGCAGGTGCATATTTTTTAGCTGGCAGGATTAGTTGGGTTGATCCTCAACTTTTTAGACTATATATATATGATTGGCAGTTTACTTTGGGGTACCAACCTCACCTTGTTTGAGAACGTGCTTCTGGCAAGCAGGGAAACAAATACTTCCACTTCATGGGAGTCATCCTATCAGATTTGTTCCCTTTTCTCTTCTTCTTTTTTTTTTTTTTTTTTTTTCATATTGCATCTTATGAATTTCCCATCTTGATTTCTACGTTGGATGACTCAAATAAATTGAGCACAATGTAATGTTTAAGTGTGGGGGAGTGGCACTTTCGTTAGGGATTTTGATTAAAAAAATGCATGATATGATCAGCTGTTGACCGGGTATTAATAAAGAAAAAATAAAAATATTTACATGATATGATTAGTTGTTGAGCGGGTCTCTCTCGATGTTACTACATATCCGGCTATTGAGAGGATAGTTATCCAGTTGTAGAGCGGATATCTCTTATCTATCCGTTGTTGAACGGATATCACTTTTCATATCAAGCTGAGGAGCGGATATATTCTTTGTTTTTCTCGAGGACTAGAAAAATATAAGTGTGTGGGTGTTTGATAACCACATAAGTGATACTTATACCCATATTTATATTAGCTAGGACTCGGAATTTTGGCTAATAACACTACTTTGATCAATTTGTAGAAAGTGCAAGCAATTCCGATCACCAGAGAATAAACATGTTATTTAGGAGCTAAACTGGTATTTGCAATTCATGGTACCAGAAATAGGCATCTTCACTAATTATCAAGTAAATGAAGGTCCACTACAAGCTAAGAAAGAGGTGGCTAATTCCCTACCATATGTCGTTAGTGGACTTCAAAGCCTATTATTTCTTCGACTTTACCAAGAAGGAGAAGATTATTCATTCAAGCTGATAGTATTCATTTTATCAAGAGAAGAAAGTATCGTTTCTTTGAAGCATCTGCCGTTACTTTGTGCGAGATGGAATCTTCAAGGGATGTTGGTAAAGAAGATCGTTACTGCTACAACATTTTTATAAATTTTATGCAGTTTCTAGCCATGAGATCGATAGGTTCAAGAAGTTGGTCAGAATCTGGTATTGGAGCTCTCGAGATGAAGAGACGAAGTAGTGCAGAGGGTTCTGTCTGAAATTGGTGCTGGTAGATAGAAAAAAGATGGAATTAGTTGAGGTGGTCCGTGTGTTGGCTAAGTCAGAGAAGGTGTTGTAGTTTCTTGAGCTGTTTTAGCTGACGAGGTGTCGAACTCGCAAAAATAAATTCCTTACTTCTCTTACACTAACTAGTAGTACAATGACAAGCAGGTTCGTTCCTAAGGGAGAGTTGAGTCTAAGTTTCCAATTCAATTTCTGAATAAGAATAATGCAAATATGAGGATGAAAATGATCAAGGACTCTTTCTCAGTCACAAAACATGGATCTTATTGATATGGCTATGTTTCTGCAAAGTACCTATTACTAATAACCCTAGAATATTTAGTACGCTCAAATATCCCGCAATCTCTTAATTCACCGGACACGGAAGCGCTCGACTACCGGATTCTACTTGCCAAGTTTCCTAGAAGTACGCTCTCTAGGTGTGACTTAAACAAATGCATTAAGTTCTATGAGATAGGCTATTCCTAGTGACAAACACATAAGATCGATTCATCTACTAGTGTCATTCAATACACATGGATATTTAACAAAATCCCATCGTCAATAACCACATATTACTACTTATACTCGAACATCTAGACAATTACGGGTCGAAGAGTTCTCGAATTAGCAATCGAATCATCCATAAACCAATTTAATTTGCAACTTAAACGATTCAAGAATAATTCATAAACCTTTTTGGCACGGTAGAGAATAAGCAATAACAAGATAGATTGCAAGAAAACAGGCAGTTTAAATATTAGATTAAGTTCATGTTCGGACGTCAAAATTGTCCCTAATCAAAGGCAATTAGCTACTGGAGTTCATGGCACAGAAATAAAGAAGAAAATATGATACTAGACAAGCAAACCAATCTAGCAAACCAACGCAGCAGCAGGTGGGGTGTGAATGATGTATGGCCTGGTGTTGACGTCGTAAGGCAAGGTGGACTGTGGAGTTGTTATTGTTGCTGACGTTGGTAGCGAACTCAGGCCTGTACAGTGCTCCGGTGGTGGTTGTATTGCTGCTGAAGGGACTGGTACTGGATGAACTTGTTGTAGATGCCTGTGAAGGTGGATGGAAGGTGAACTCCAGCTGCTACTGTTGGTGGTGGGATGTATGCTATGCAGATGGTGATGGAGATGCAGGTGATTATGTATGCTGTGGATATGATGCTGATGGTGATATGCTGGTGGAGATGCACTGGTGGATGGAAGAGATGCAGGTGGTATATGTAATGGAGGATGGAAGGGAACTGGTGTTTCAGCGAGCAAAAGCTCGCTGAAGTTAGGGTTGCGGCAGCTGAAGGGGGTATGAGATGATGATCCCTAGGGTTCTTCTTTTATAGCTTCAGTATCTTCCTGCAAAATCGAATCGGGTAAACAGACCCAACAATCCTTGTCCGATAAAAACTCTCCCAGCTTCCAAATCCCAGCCGTTTAACTCCCAAAACTCTCGGTAATAAGTCATGTTTTCACGGCTAAGTCCATATCAAGATAAATTGTTGATTTCCTCCCTACTTTCTTGCTGCCAATACTCGACTCCAGACCTTCTCAAACTCGTACCCAATGTTAACCCGAAACACCATCGCACCTAGTCTTCATTTCAAATCCTAAAACAAAGACATAATCTGTCGAGAACAAGAGCACATTCACCGCCATCCAACCATGGCTAAATAGCATCAAAGCTCGCTTTTCTCATTGTTGTGCCGACTGAAATATAACCCAATAGTCGACCCAAACTCCATATACTCGAACCATACTAAGTCAGACTTGCACCGTTTCTTACTCAATTCAAGCCAACAAAACCCTTGGAAATCTTCACTGAGTTTACTGCTGAAACTTGCCATGAATCACCACAGATTCGAATCACTTATGCTCTTCATACAACCCAATACAGACCACCAGAACATATGAAAAATACCTCCACGAGATAATTTCAAAGAACGGCCTTTGCACACGTGGCTCAACTAACAACACCCGAGCTTGAAGTGGTGATGAAAAGGTAGTTTAGACATTTACTCGAACAGCTTGTGTGTGTGTGTGCATCTAATGGATGTAAAATGGTCGCACCTTGGAGATAACACAAATCGATTCCTTCCCCGCAAAATACGAATCTACACAAACCCATTCATTCGTAGATACAAACCAGCTCTCAAGTAGCTCAAGATCTGCGTACGTGTGATGTTTGACACACGATACTCTATTGGTTCACGTTTTCTGTATTTTAGGAAATTGTGTTTAGTTAGGAAACCCTCCTTCCTTGCAGTCCAAGGAAGTCTATGTATAAATATATGTATCTCGTGTAACTTTGGTGTGTGTGAAATAATATAAGTTTAAACTTCTGTTAAACCCTTCTCTTCTTCTATCTATTTCTTCTTCAGTTAACCTAAACCCTAAATAGTTTTATCTTGGTATCAGCTAGGTTAGTCGATTCTTCCCGTTCTCCACCATGTATACCGAATCCTCAACTATCAGTGCTGTTATTAACTCAACTATCTCTTCTACACAATCAACTGTGATGTAGTCTCTTCAGTTTTCTATACCTTACCATATAATTACTGTTAAACTGGATGAAACTAACTACTCTTTGTGGCGAGCTCAATTTTTGCCGTATCTCTAGGGTTATGATCTCGATGGCCATGTTACTGGTACGAAACCACCTTTGAAAGATCTCCTGACCGATGCAGCTCCTTCTCCTAGCGTTTCTTTCTTGGATCAAACAGGATAAAATCCTAGTAAGTTGGTTGTTCTCATCTCTTACACCTGCTGTTTTTCGTCATGTTCATCGTCTATCAACCTCCAAAGAAATCTAGATTCTCTTGAGGCTCAATATGCCTCTAAATCTGATGCACAAATTCATCATCTTCACCGTGAGCTCCGTGCTCTTAAAAAGGGGTCAAAAACCATGTGAGAATATATTAATCATGCTCGTAAATTTAGTAGATAGTCTTGCTGGCTGCCAATACAACTGCATTCGACAAAGAATTTCGTCACTTTGCTTTCTTCTTGCCGGTCTTGATAGTTCGTATGATGCTATCGTTACATCCTTGACTACCACGATGAGTTCTCTTACTGTGGAAGATTTTCTCACTTTTCTCTTAACTTTTGAGTTACGTATGGATCATCAGGAGAAAGCACTGCATTCTCACCCTGTAGCAAATGTCGCTGCTCACTCTCGTGGAGCTTTGTCGACTTCATCCCGCTTCTACAATTCAGGACCACCTCAACCTGTCTCGACAGCAGCTAGGCCCAACTATGCAGCGCTCTCCACTCGGCCCAACTATGCAGCGAACTCCACTCGGCCCAGCTATGCAGCGAACTCCACTCGGCCCAACTACGCAGCGAACTCAGGTCGGCCCAACTACAACAACTCTCATTTTTCAGCCTCTTCATCACAACTCAATCAATCTGAGCTACCTTGTCAGCTTTGTGGTCGTCCCAATCATGAAGCACCGGACTGTTGGAACCGTTTTGACCGTGGCTTTCGTCCTCCGCGTCGTCAACCACCAGCTTCAGCACCACGCGCATATACTGCTCGCACTGGTTTATTGCCAACTCCTCCATGGACTCCTGACAGTGGTGCTACTGATCATATAACAAATGATCTCTCTCGTCTTCAGTTTTCAACTGAGTATACTGGTCCTGATCAAATACAGATGGGTAATGGTTCTTCTATACCAATTTCTAATGTCGGTTCCTCTATTTTGGGAACTCCCGATCGTAAGTTGCAGCTTCGTAATGTTCTTTTTGCACCAAAAATCTCTCATAATCTCTTATCTGTTTCTCGTCTTACTACCGATAATAATGTCTTATTTGAATTTCATCCAAATTTTTGTCTTGTGAAGGATCGATGTACCGGGAAGGTCCTTCTTCGTGGCAGTAGAAAGGGTGGTCTTTATCAACTTGATGCCTCGTCTCAATCTCCTAAAGCTTGCATAGGAGAACGTGCTAGTTTACAAGACTGGCATGCTAGAATGGGACATCCAATGATGCGCACAGTTCGCAAAGTTATTTCTCAGTTTTCTCTTCCAGTTTCAAACCAAACTATTAGTTTTTGCTCCTCTTGTCATGAGCATAGGAGTCATAATTACCTTTTAAATCCAGTACAACTATTTATTTGAATCCATTAGATTTAATTGTCTCGGATGTATGGGGGACCCTCTCATATTTTATCTAATGAAGGTTACAAATATTATGTCATCTTTATTGATGCGTATAGTCGTTTTACTTGGATGTTTCCTATGTCTCAGAAATCTGATGTTTTCTCTATATTCTTTTTGTTTCAAAAGCATGTTGAAAATATTTTTAATCGAAAGATAAAAATATTTCAGTCTGACAATGCTGCTGAGTATCGCAAACTTACTCCGCATCTCCAGCAACTTGGAATTTTTCATCGTTTTTCATGTCCACATACTTCTGAGCAAAATGGTTTGGTAGAACGTCGTCATCGTCATATTCGTGAAACTGGTCTTACAATCCTAAATATGGCTTCTGTGCCATCTTCATATTGGTATGATTCATTTTACACTGCTTGTTATTTAATGAATCGTGTCCCTTCGACTTCCGTTAATAATTTTTCTCCCTATGAAGTTCTTTTTGGAATCCCACCTGATTACACTTTGCTTCGTGTATTTGGTTGTTTGTGTTTTCCTCATCTACGTCCGTATAGGTCTCACAAAATGGAACCTCTTTCTTCTCCTTGTGTTTTTATTGGTTATAGTCCATCTCATAAGGGTTATAAGTGTCTTCATATTCCTACGGGTCGAATATACGTCAGTCGTCATGTTGTTTTTGATGAGACCAACTTTCCCTTTGCGTCCACATCGTCACCTTCCCTGGCATCGACTCCTTCACAGGTAACTCCATCCTCTCCTTTCTCTATTTCTTTACCTTTAAATTCATCTCCCCTGTCTCTTGTAAATCCGGCTCTATCTACTCACACGGCTCCACCAAGGACGTTTCTACCTGCTCAGCCACTGTCTACTTCATCTGTAACACGGCAGCTGTCATCAGCTCCTCGGTCTCCACTCCGGTCTCCAACAGCTCCTTGATCTTCACTCCAGTCTCCAACAGCTTCTCGGTTCCCATCAAGTTCACACACAGATGCTGCTACTGTTGTCCAACACTCCAATAATTGTTTGACTGCCCCACCTTTCCATGTGGATTTATCTTCCTCCAATGCTTTGTCTCCAGCACCTGCCACTACTCGGTCTTCAGAACTTGTTCATCCTCGGCTCCAGTGACTGCCGATGATCCTTCTTCTACGTCTTTTGATGTGCTCATCTCTCCACATACGGTAGCAGACTCCAGTACTTAGGCTTCCGCTATACTACCAATTGTTGCAACCCATCCAATGGTGACAAGGGCTAAGGATGGTATCTTTAAACCCAACTCCAAATATGCACTGGTATGTGATTCACTTTATGAACCTACTTGCATTTCCCAGGCTCATAAAGATCCAGACTGGCGTGTATCTTCTGATGATGAGATAAATGCATTGATTCGCAATGGTACATGGTCACTAGTACCATATGATCCTTCTATGAATGTTATTGGATGTAAATGGGTTTTTCGTATCAAACGAAATCCTGATGGTACGATTGCTCGTCGTAAATCTCGCTTAGTTGCAAAAGGTTACAATCAACAAGAAGGGATTGATTACTCTGAAACGTTTAGTCCAGTCGTTAAACCGTGTACTATACGTATTATTCTTACATTGGCTTTATCTTCCAATTGGCCTATTCATCAACTTGATGTGCAGAATGCTTTCTTGCATGGAGAACTTCAAGAAGAGGTGTACATGAAACAGCCTCCAGGTTATGTGGATTCTCGTTTTCCTACTCATGTCTGCAAATTACATCGTTCTCTCTATGGACTTAAACAGGCTCCTCGTGCGTGGTACCACAGACTCAGTACTTTTTTGCTGCAAATTGGGTTTATTACCTCGAAGTGTGACTCGTCATTGTTTATTTACAATGGAACTTATGGTACTATTTACTTGTTAGTCTACGTGGATGACATTATCGTTACTGGCTCCAATCCTACAGGTATTGCCTCTATTCTCACTCGTTTACAACAAGAATTTGCAATTAAAGATCTTGGTTCCCTGTCTTATTTTCTTGGCATTGAGGCGACTCGTACTTCTTCGGGTTTATTTCTTTCTCAACAACGTTATGCTCAAGATCTTCTTATTCGGGAAAAAATGGATGGCGTCAAACCAATTAGTACTCCACTCAGTACTTCTGGTGATATTTCTTCTGATCGTAGTACTTTGTTAACTGATGCTACTGAATATCGTAGTATTGTTGGAGCATTGCAATATTTAACGTTTACTCGTCCAGATCTTGCATATGCTGTTAATAAAGTTTGCCAATTTATGCATGCTCCTACTGAGTTTCACTGGAGTTTAGTTAAGCGTATTCTTCGTTATCTCAAGAGTACAAGTACTTTTGGTATACTTCTTCGGCCATCACCTTCTCTGCAATTATCTTTCAGTGCATATACTGATTCTGATTGGGCTGGTTCTCTTGATGATCGTCGTTCTACTAGTGGATATTGTGTTTACATAGGTGGGAATATTGTCTCTTGGAGTGCTCGGAAACAGAAAACAGTATCTCGTTCTAGTGCGAAGGCTGAATATCGGGTCTTGCTATTGCTACTGCTAAAATTATGTGGATTCAGTCACTCATTTCGGAGCTGCGTATCTCTACACGTTCTCCTCCTATATTGTGGTGTGACAACCTTGGTGCAACTTATCTCACAGTTAATCCTATATTTCATGCACGGACCAAACATATAGAAATCGATTATCATTTTGTTCGTGATCAAGTTGCTTCCAAACTTCTTGATGTTCGTTTTATATCATCTAAAGATCAAGTTGCGGATATATTCACAAAACCACTCTCTAAAGATCGGTTTTCTCTTTTAAGGTTCAAGCTAAAGGTTCAAGATCACCCGTTACGCTTGCGGGAGGGTGTTAGCTCAAGATCTGGTACGTGTGACGTTTGACACACGATACTCTATTGGTTCACGTTTTCTGTATTTTAGGAAATTGTGTTTAGTTAGGAAACCCTCCTTCCTTGCAGTCCAAGGAAGTCTATGTATAAATATATGTATCTCGTGTAACTTTGGTGTGTGTGAAATAATATATCAAGAAGTTTAAACTTCTGTTAAACCCTTCTCTTCTTCTATCTATTTCTTCTTCAGTTAACCTAAACCCTAAATAGTTTTAGCTAGCTCTGAATCCTCTTGTTTATCATCAAATATCAATGGCAGTCACTGCATTCTACTCCATTCTCTCGGCTCGTTTTGCGTAGCTTGAACTCACAAAATCATCACAGATTCGAGCCCACTCTTCCTTGACTTAGCTTCGCAATTCTGTCTTAACCCTTGCAATCTCCTCCATTGATCAATGATGAGTCGATGGCATCGCCTTAAGCTTCTTCATGCCGGATTTCTCGAGCTTTCGATTCCGCACAGAAACTAATCACTAGTTCCTTCTCTTTCTCCTTCTCGGTACCTCCTCAATACTTGTAAACACCCACCGGACCAATGGAGCCGGCGTGAACCACTCTTGGCAATGGCTGGTAGCGACTTGAAGATGAGATGAAGAAATAATGTTGTTGCGCGTTTATGGAGTTCAATTTTTGGTTATATAGAAGGCTGGGTAGCCCTTAACAACTTCAGTGTGTCTTCAGCACTCTTCCAGCTGACATCAGTTGGATGCCCTGATAAGAATGGTGCTTGGGTAACTCACTATTTTGATGTATTTGAGCCTTCGTGCTTCTGTGCTTCCACTGCGCCAACGACCAAGGTTCTCAAATAGCATATTGAGCTCATGTTTCTCTTCTTTTTCATCACATGACTCCAAAGTACCTCCAAAATGAAAACAAAGCATAATATACAGAAAATACAAGAGAAATAGCTAAGAAAAGTATAAGAAAATGACATTAAAAAAAATGTATTTTAGGCACTCATCATTAGCCGGTGGGTAAAGTTTAGATGGCCAGGGAATATAAGTTGGTGACTTAGTCGGATTTAGTAAGGAATAGTCAGTGACTGGACTGGGATTTGACAGTTGTCTGCTACACCCAAATTGGACTTGCATTACCTACAAATACACAATAGAGACATAGAACTGAAAAAGGGAGGACGGCCACAGAGCCGTAAACAGTGAAGAAATAGGGTTTTGTTTTTGCTTCCGCTTTGATTAGCTAGAGTTTTATTTAGATATTTTTATGGTTTTTGAGAAAGCTATGTCTAGCTAATCCATGTTAGGGTTTAGATAGAAGCCAATTTAGTTATATAAACTCTATGATGAGATTTCTAATACTGATTCACTGACTAGTAATTTCTCTTCATATAGCTTGGTATTTAATCGATTATGCAATTTTCTTGATTATTTATGCTTTTCGATTGATATTTCGTGCTTTGGTTAAATCCCTTGACGTGATATGATTTAGGATTGATATGTAATGCTTTAGAATCACTGCCCATGAAGCGAAGGAGATTACAACGGGGAAACATTATTTTAGAATTTAACATACCATCTTCCGAGAGATGAGATTGATTTCGATATTTGTCTTGAGTAATACATAGAGATTAATAGATTTTATATGATTGAATTGGTGGAAATCTACGACCCTAGCAACCTGTTACCATTTTATTTATTGTTAAAATTATCTATTATTTCATTTTGCTCCAAATTTATGAAAATCGTTGAACATTATCTATTTGATTAGTTATTCTTGATATTAGCCAATAGTAGTATTTTCACACTCCTCGTGGGAACGACCTGTACTTGCCATTGTCTACTAGTTAGACACTGTGCACTTGCAATATTCATTGTAGGTTTCCCAGCCTATCAAAAGTAACAAAATAATTTTTTAGGATAAATTCAAAAATGAAGGCCAATTATGTCAAAATGCAAGAGTTGTTCTTCACTCATGGGTTACTATTTTAAACCTTGCATTAGATGGAATTTCAATAGCATCGTTTTCAATTGGAATCTAATTTTATTTTAGATGTAATCTTATAAGCTATATTTATTCTTTCATGTGTTTATGCTCTCTTACATCTTGTAAGAACGTTTCAGTACATTTTCCCTCTTTCAATATATTTATTCTTTATCAAAAAAAAAAAAAAAAAAAAAAAAAGTTGTATCTTCTCTTAGAGCACCACTCAATCAAACTTACAAGTTTTAATATGTCAAGCTTGTTGTAAATTTAGTTATTCAAAACTATATCTTGATTTATAGACTACTAAGGTCAGTCTCGAACTATAAATACAACATCGTAGTCAAGTATCAGACTTCACCAATCGACCTTCAATATGGAAGACTGAAGAACAACTGACACATCTAAGGAAACATCAACAACAAAGGTATCTGAAGACTGAGTATCCTATTTACTCATATTATCTACTATTCTATCTACCGAGACAATGTCGTATGACTTTAGTATTAATGATGAACATTTCAAATAAAAATTTTTCAAAGAAGAAATCTTGAGTTCAAGCTAGTACTTGATAAAAACCGAATCATAAATTTAAGCAAATGAAGAAGTTATCGCATAATAGGTTGAGAGCAATTTATTGTGCAACATATAGTAATTGCATATTAAGTTCATTAGGAGTCATCAAGTTATTTTTTATGTTCAGGACTAAATTTCTCAGCACACAAACATGGAACTTATAAATAACGAGACTTGATGTTATTCTCTAATTAAATCGCGTACACGAACTGATACTGTCAGTGCACGAATTGGTTGATTTTGAGATGTTCTTGGATACTTTTGAATCCTCAAGTACACAAACTGAATTGGTCAATATGCGAATTGGTTGATTTTAAGTACTTCATGGACACTTTTTTTTAACTTGAGTACACGAACTGATTTGGACAGTTCGCGAACTTAGGACTACAAAATATTACCGAACTACGAGACGATAAAAATTGTTCACAAAATTTTTTGGGCATTTCACGAACTGTTTTAGTCTTTGAGGTTTATTGAACTTTGCGAATGCTTAAAGGTTCATGAACAACTTAACCATTGCTCTTGGGCTAACCACTTAGTGCATAAAGCTTATCTCAACAAACATGTGGTAGCACATTCTTCTTTGTAATTCAAGGCAAACTTCTCACATGCTTGAATCCATAATGAGAAGTTGTGCTAGCTTGGTATCAAAGTAATTTGTAAACACGGTGAAAACGCGGGGGGTACCAAAATACACCACCAACTTTTTCTTAGGCAATATAATGAACTAAACCCAATACTACTTAATGAACGCGGGGGGTACCAAAATACACCACCAACTTTTCCTTAGGAAATATAATGAACTAAACCCAATCAAGGAATTATATAGCGAGCTTATATCTATTTAACTCTTGCAATTAGAATGTTTATAGAACCAAGTACGTTAACCTAATTACAAAGAGATTACTTAGACGGTACCAAATACCAATGTCCAAGTATCAATCAAGTCGTATCCAACAAACTAGGATGGATGTATCTACTTTGATTGATTAACGTACAACCTATGATATTTCAATTATAAAGATAAACAATATAATGCGGAAAATGAAATAACACAGACACCAGAAGTTTTGTTAATGAGAAAACCGCAAATGCAAAAAAACCCTGGGAGCTAGTCCATATTGAATATCAAACTGTATTAAGCCGCTACAGACACTAGCCTACTACCAATTAACTTCAGACTGGAATGTAGTTGAGACCGAATTAAACCCTCCCAGCAATTTAGTTACAGTCGTGTTCCTTACGCCTCTTGAATCCTAGCAGGATTCCGCGCAATTTATTCCCTTAGCTGACCTCACACCAACTACGAGTTGCTTAAACTCAATTGAATACTTTAAACCAATCTACCTCCCACAGATAAGCATATATGTGATTTCCTTTGTGATCAAAGTTAGATCAAGGTGATGGAAATCGATAGGAATAGAGAAATTTTAGCTAACCTCAAAATCCGGACTTATGCAACCCGAAGTGCAACCTAGATTATTATTCACCTCACAAGTATAAAACTTGCGGAATCAACAAAGTCTAAGACGAAGAGAACTTTGATGAATTCTGTCTATCTTTTTTAAGTGAGAAACTCAACAATCGAACAAGATCAGGATACTCGAGTTATCAAGATAAAAGATAACTGGACTTGGCTTCATGAATCCCTATGAAGTCTTAATAGTCGCTAAACCCTTTAAGGGTTTTAGGAAGAGGACGACTCTAGTAACAACTAGGACATACCAAGAAAAGTAGTGTCGGGATTCAAAGATCCCAGTTGCTTGAAGTTCCCCTTTTATAGACATTCAAAGCATAAGTTTTTTTAGGTTTAAGCTAAGATAGCTTTGGAACCAAGCAAACGATATCCACCGTTAGATGAATATTTGAATCTGATTTAAATAAACAAGATATATATACACTCTGGTTAGGTGAAACCGTAACCGAACCGTACATAAAGACTATGTTCAAGGTGGTTAGCCGAAACTAGCCGATTTGAACTTATAAGCTTAATATTCATTTTCATAAACACTTAAGACTTTAACCTTGAGTCACAATCATGTGTTCAAATAATTCTATAGTGTTTTTAGAGATTTGATCAAATGCTAATTATCTCGTAGAAATAACTTTATTGCATTTGAAAATATTCGACATGGTTAGTAGATGTACAAAGTACAAATATCATAGTCGTTCGTGGGTCAGATCAGTCACACTACGTGTACCGGTTTTTGTACTATTAAACACAACCAAGTTCCGGAGTTTACAGAACTATTTAGGTATGCGTACAAGTATGTGTACCTTAAGACTATAACCGGTTCCGGAGTCCACAGAACTATTTTGGTATGCATACCGGTATGGATACACAAACCAAGTTCCGGAACACAAAACTTTTCTGGTACGTGTAACGGTATGGATACCAAACCGGTTCCATGACCACAGTTCCTTTTCGGTTTGCATACGGGTATGCGTACCAATCTGGTTCACGAGTTGACATATTTTTATAGGATGTGCATAATGATATGCGTACAAAAAATCTTCTTGTCGACATATAACTACTCCATTACGTGTACGAGTACTTGTAATACGGCTTCAGACTTATGACAGTTTTTCCAGTTTTTAAGACTGATAACACTGTCTTATATCCAAATCTATAGTAGTTCTATATTTCTCTCTAAATCCATTCAAAACATTCCAGAATAACATCAATGACACATATCATCGTTCCTGGCTATTTTTGAATGATAAAACTTGAATCATGATTTTGATTGCGAATAATAAATTGTCCGTAACCGAAATTCATCAAGTATGAACAAATGTTCATTAAGCTTAGTCATTATATTTCGAGAACTAATTACCAAGATAAACTTGAATGGAAATTCTTGTATATGCATGATAGTCTAATTAGTTATCTGACATTGTCTCATAGATAGAAAGATGAATATAACTTGAGATATAGGTGGTTCAGTCTTCACTTAACTTTTGTTGAAGAAGTTCTCCAAAAACTTCGGTCGATCTTCGCCTTCAAACGGTAGAACGCAATGATGAATGCCGTGATCTCTGTTTCTCAACTACACTTCTATTCTAATCCGAGACTTAACTAATTGTAGACAAGAAATCAAGATATAGTTTTGACAACAAGCTTGAGATAAAAACACTTGTGACTTTGACCGAGCAATGCTCTAATACAAGAAAATAATTTCACGAACTTATCTTTGATTGTAAACTACCTAGCCTTGTTTATCATTATAATAATTAGAGGACTCTCTGCAAACTAGAATCTCAACCGTGATACCTTTGTGTCCTAGTTACATCTAAACTCGTCCTCTAAAAACCTAGGTTTCTTCGTATAAATATATTAAGTGACGATTCTTAAAGTCTTCGCTAAGGGATTTGTAACACCCCGTGTTTTTAGAATGGCATATGCTCAAAGATACACCATGGCCTGAGAAGAAGCTTCATCCAAAGTTTCTGTTGCGTGAAAATAGTGTTAGAGCATAGCTTGGTTGAAATCACCAAGCGTTGGTATGTCAAGTTTGGTTATCATATTTTAGTGAATCAAAACTCATCTAAGAGTCGCTTGATTATGTACTAGAGACAACTTCATATAGGTTAGACTATAAAGTCTAGGATTATGAGACATACAAGTATTACTCGAAGACCTGAAGAATGTGAAGATGTAACAAGCTACATCGACGACATCATCTTTCCTCTTGAGGTTAGTAATATTGACTTGAATTGTTTCATTCTTAACATATCTTTCAAGTCGTGCTATATTGAAAACATAACCGCGAAGCTGTGAATGATTATACTCTAGTAGTGAGACATGATCGCATGATCATAGTGTTAAGGAATTAGGATACAAAGTATAACACTTATCTTTTGAACTTCGTATATATGACATCGACATAATCGTATGAATGCTACTGTGATTATGTGTATGGGTAAAGGTGAAGATTTCATCCTAGGAAATAATTTTTACATTTGTTTAAAGGAAGTATTCATGAACTTGTTTATGAATCGAAAGGTAGATCGCTAGGCTTATTGGTATTGTTGTTCATTGCATATCTTTGGATTACCAATATGTGTGAGTTAGTAGAACTGATCATAACTTGTTATGTATCTTGGTATAACTAATCACAGTGCCTGACTTATGATTTGGTATGACTGGCTTTTATTAATTAGTGTAACCAATCCTAAGTAATCACCTAAGATGGTATGATCGATATTTATAATTGGTGTGACCGATCCTAGTAATTGGTGTGATCGATCACAAAAGAATTATGTAATCGATCCTGGTAATTGGTGTAACCGGTCCTAGTAATTGGTAAAACCGATCCTGGTAATTGGTGTAACCGATCCTAGTGACTTGTGTAACCGATCACAAGCAATACCATGAGTATATGGTAACCGGTCCTGGTAATTGACGTAACCGATCATGGTAACTGACGTAACCGGTCCTGGTAACTTGTGTGTTTGATCACAAGTAATCCATATTGAGGTAGAACCGATCCTTGTGATTGGTATGACCGATTGAACCCGTGATTATGTTTTGATAATTGATAAATCACATAGTTGTCTCGGAATACAGATGAACCAATTCTAAACTTGTTTGGAAGTGTGGTATAATCGATTCCAAGATTGTAAATATGAAAGAGGATTTACAAAGAAAAGATGTCAACATCCTTTGAACACGAACAATAACTCTTATGTTTTATTGTTCAAAGTTATTCCTTAATTACTCAAGGAGATCCCGGTCCGAAATAAATTAAGAATCTTTTAATTAAGGTTGTTAGTTTATATGCTTTAATTACCAGCTATTAAATGCATATCTCTAGAGATAAAAATTAGTAATGTGAATTTACTAATTGGAGATTTTCTATTGAGAGATTTCGGAAAATATTTGACAAAGCATTTCCAGGAATTATGAAAACTGATTTGGGCATTTATTGCATATCTTGAGAATATTCGGTTTTGGAAATTCCATGGTGTCCAAACATCCTTGATCTATAAATACCTAAGTTTGCATTTCTAGCAAACTATCCTAAGAGCCATGCAAACTTCATCTTTTTGTTGTTTCTGGTGGAGCCGTCTATCCGGAGAGGAAAGTACCCTAATTAGGAGAAATCTCTTACGGCCGCTCGTTTAAAGACTTCTGTGGGATCAAGAAGCTCTGCGAATACCTTTGGTGGGAAACTATATAATTGCAGTTTATTAGTTTTCGATTGATTTGATTGACTAATGGGTGTTGAACTTTGATTGCACCTAGTTTGTTTATTCTTGAGAATCTTCTTTTCTGATATAAGATTCACTCAAACTAGATCGAAGTGTCGACGGGATCTTTAGAACTGTTTGTAGATCGAAAAACATCTTGTGATAATCCTTTGTTAACAGACTCCGTTCTGTGTGTGATTGATCACAAGAGATTCAAGTGGTGTTGTGCATGTTTAATTGAAGATTAAAGAAGATTTGAAGACGAAGAAAATTTCTGATTGGTTTCTCATATCTTTGTGTAGCACAAACCTTGATCAGCTGTGAAAAGGCGGGGGGTATAACAACCAAACCCAATATTTCGTTCGACAATATGAATAGACAACTTCCAATATACTCTCAAGAAAATCAACTAGACAGTCAGACTCAATCTATAGAAAAGTATATCAAAAAGTTATATCTTAATTTCTCAATTCAATCTGAAATCAAACAAAAAGGAATTTGCGAGCCCTATTGAATAAGAGAAATAACTTGGACGGTATCACAAACCACTATCCAAGTGTCAATCAATTGAATCAACAACCCAAAGGTCGGATTCAAGAACTGATTGAACTTAACGCACAACTTGTGATTTTTCTATTTCTATTATATAACAAAATATAATGCGGAAAAGAAATAACACAAACACCAGAAATTTTGTTAACGAGGAAACCGCAAATGCAGAAAAACCCCGGGACCTAGTCCAGCTTTGAACACCACACTGTATTAAGCCGCTACAAACACTAGCCTACTACCAATGAACTTCAGACTGGAATGTAGTTGAGCCCTAACCAATCTCACAGTGATCAAGGTACAGTTGCGCTCCTTACGTCTCTGAACCCCAGCAGGATTCTATGCACTTGATTCCCTTAGCTGATCCCACCCACAACTAAGAGTTTCTACGACCCAAAGTCGAAGACTTGATAAACATTATGTCTCACATAGAAAAGTCTATTGGAATAGACAGATCTGTCTCCCATAGAAATACCTATGAGTTTTGTTCTGTCTTTTGATAAATCAAGGTGCACATGAACCAATTGATAAACCGGACATATATTCCCGAAGAAAAACCTAATATTATCAATCACCTCACAATAATCTTAATAGTATGGAAGCGAAACAAGATATTGTGGAATCACAAACGATAAGACGAAGATGTTTGTGACTACTTTTAATCTTACCTATCGGAGATAAATCTCAAGCAAATCTTAACAAAGATAATACTCAATCACGATAATGAGATAAATTTGGAAAATGAAATCAGTGGAAAGAATGAAGAAAAATGACGGAAAAAGTATACTTACTTTTGTATACGAGATTTGTTTCCTTTTTTGGTTAATGAGTTAGTGTATTATAACTATATAAGGAAGGTAAACAGATACTTTTTGAATCTTAAGCAGGGATGCATGTGTTGGAAGGGACGATGTGGCATGTTATTATTAGTTGATTTTGTGTGACGCTAAACACATGGATTGTTTTTATTGGGCGATGATTTGGTGAAAAATACAGAAAAAGAAAAGCACGTTCATTGACATCTATATATACCGTGACACAAGAAGAGCCTGGGGGAAGAGCCGACACCACTGTAATTTTAGATTGTTTTGTTTTCGTTTTTGTAATGAAGGCTAGCTCTCTCAATTGGGGCTAAGGAGGAAGCCAATGAATCGTGTAAAGAATTCTAGTACTCTATGAATAAATATTTTAATTAATCTCTCTTCATATTTAGCTTCATTTTAATTGTTTTGGATAGTCTTCAGCTATCGATTTTTTTTAAGCGAAGGAGGTTATACTATTTTAGTAAAACATAAAGTTGTAATATTTGTTTTAATTGTTATATATTCAGAGACATGAGATTGAATATTGTCTTGTGTTTCATTACGAAATTTTTTAAAAGATAATGATTATTTTACACAATTGATTTGGTGGAATCCTAAACCCTAGACCTTTCACCCTTCATCTTGTTATTCTATTTTGCACATATTTTCCAATTTTTAGTATTTCTTTTTGTTAAGTCTAAAATCAACATCTTTGAAAAAGTCCGAGTATTGAATCTTTATTTACCACTGTTAAAACTACATCATCAATCTCGCATCAAATGATGCATTATGCCAGTTGGGTAGATGGCCTTGAGCGTAGTAGCGCTGCCTTAGCGCATTATGCAGGTTATTGGCCTAGAGCCAATATTGCACAATAGTTGTGCAATATTCCAGATCAGGTTGGCCTAGTGAATGTTGCGCAATCATTGCGAAATATTGGAACTGGTTTATGGGCCAGAACGAAATCTCAACAATCATTGCCGGTTTTTCAGAAGTACATGGCAACATCCATGAATAGCGAAGCAAGCACCTCAAAAATTGTACTTGGTGAATGTAAAAGTGGTCCCCCGGTTTAAGTTGTAGAAATGTCCTTTAGACATATATAGGGAGGGTTAGTTGGTTGAAGGTACATGTGGACTATGCACCAAGTAAGGTTCATAGCTTAGCCGGAAGAGGATAAATGATGCTTAGGCATCATTTATAGCTGCGAAGCTTTGCCGATGGAGCATATTAAGCATGGGCATTACTATGCCATGTCGTGGACTCAGTAATGCACAACTATTGTGCATTTTGATGGAATGGCCTACATGGACTAGGCCATTACCATTATTGCTTGGACACGGCCTTGCAAACGAGTTGGCTTAAGTTGCTGTCCCTTCTAGGATGAACTACGGTCAGTGCTTGTAGGGAAGGGTACGTAGGCAGCCGCAGTGAGTTGCAGCATTGCCGGTCCAGCACATTGTCGCCCATATCATCTAATTGCGAGATGATTGCGGCATATTGGCCTCTCATATCATGTGGCTCGGTATTGCGATGCAAGATATGATTGTGACCACACTTGATGAGGCTAGTTGCATGCCATCCACTAGATGCTCATACACAGAGTTGGCATGCATCAATGGTGCATTTGGCATGGCCAAGAAAGTAAGCTACATCGATATGCAAGTTAGCGGAGCTTGCATAAGCCTAAGGAAAGTTCGGTAGAGGTTTCCCTCACATGTCAGTGTCATGGAAGGAGAACAAAAAGAGTATTTGGAGCAACACCCAAAACATATCAGTGCTAATTTTATTTGATAAAACAAACACTGATTTTTAGCGTTCTGAGGAGACACCTCAATAAGCATTTAATGTGGGCCAAATCTTTGCTCAACAAGTACTTAGGCAAATAACCTGAGCGAAATTATGTTGATGGAAATTCCAATTTTGATTAGTAAAATGTAAGTTGGTCAATGAAAAGAGGGTATATTAGTTAAATACCCTTAGTTTTGACACCCAATAAATATACCCTTATACAACAATAAAAATACCCATATTATTTAAAAACCTTATCCATTAAAATATAGATTACCTTAATACCCTCACTTATAATATTATTTTACATTTAAAAACCTTATCCCTTAAAAAATTTCTTTTTCTACTACTTCACATCACCACCACCACCACCATTTCACCACCACCAGCAGCACCGCCGCCACCACCACTGCACCACCTCCACTTACTAACTACAACCACCATTAATATTCCAACACCGCCATTAATATTCCGTCGCCACCACCATTGTTGATGTTGTCACTGCTGTCGCCGCCGTCGCCACCACCGCCGCCATCAAAATTAGGTGTCAACAACTGAAGTTTATCCAAAAAATCAAAAGTTCAAAAATAACTTTACTAACTAATATTCAGTTTTTTTTTTTTTGCGTCAACAATCGAAGTTGATACCAGTGAATGGAATCAACAACCAAAGTTGATACAAAAGGTAGAACTCATGAACAATTAATGTTTCCAGATTATAGTGTCACCAACCAAAGTTGATCCCTTTAAGTTGGATCAACAATTGAAGTTGATACTATTAAGTGGGATCAACAATGAAAGTTGATCCACAAAAATGGGATCAACAGATTATAGTTGACGACATTTATACGAGTCATCTCTTGTAAAACCAATGAACCCGAAACCTGCAAACTGACATATCCTTAAGAAACACAAGAGTAACAAAAATTTCTGCAACAACCATCTATGATACAAAAAAAACGAAATGATATATAGGAATGAGTGAACTTGGCGTGAGTCGAACACGCATCATCTGACGTCGAGTCAGTCATGCTACCATTGCACCACAAATTCAACATTAGAAGAACCTTACATCTATAAAATCCAAAGACACAACCAGTACAATCAGTCAAACAAAAATACACAAACGCAAACCAACAAGAAATCAAGTTTTTTTTTTTTTTAACAAACATGAATTAACTACAAACATGACTATACAATTCCAAAAAGAAAATGTTGTCAACAATAGGAGTCGGTAGTTGATTCCATAGAAAATGCTGTCAACAATAAGAGTTGATCCCATAATGGAATCAACAACAGTAGTTGATCCATAAAAAATGGCATCAACAACAATAGTTGATCCCGTTTATGGCATCAACAACAGTAATTGATCCCCTAAAAACTGAATTCCAGAGATCTTTCCACCATGGAAGTTAATCTTTTGAAGAACCATACACCAAAATGGATCTAGAACAGTGTGTGACATTTTCATGTATCATAGCAACAAGAACCAACAACCTCCAAGCTCAACTCATCGAAAATCAACCAACACCAAGCAAACACCACTCCCTTCTCTTTCGAGACATCAACAATAGTACCTCCTTCTTCCAAAACCACCAACTCCTTCATCAAACTCGAGAACAACTTTAGAACCATGGTAACATCACATCCATCACCCACCATGAGTTCACGGCTCAACCTCCAACACCATAACCTCAAATTCACTCACTGCAATACCAACAAAGTAACATCAATTTCTTTGATTTGTAACTCGCAATCGAAAAATTCAAGAATAACCCTAATAATCAATTCCAGTAACAAGCAAAATCATTATCAAAACCAAATCAAAGATGAATTTTCAGAATATAATAAAATCACTAACAAGCAAAATAATTATCAAAAGCAAATCGAACAACCCAACTGAAATCAATTACCGGTGAAGATTTGAAAAAATTCAAATAGATTTATCGAAGATTAGAGTGAGACTGGTTGAATCGATATCAAAATCATAAGAAACACAAACTAGTTTCCAGATATGAAACTAGAATGATTCTTCAGGTAGATTTTTCTTATTGATATCATACTGAAACGGTGGTGGGGATGGATGAAATATATTTTCCAGATCTGAAATCAATTTTTTTGTTATTGATTTTCCACTGTATTCTTCATCCGTAGTGGTGGTAGGTGGTAATGATGGTGATGGCGGTGGCGGTGGCGCTGGTGTTGGTTGTGATGACGACGGAGATGATGGTGATGGCGGTGGAGACGGTGGTGTAAGACTTCAATCTTTTTTTCTCTCTGAATAGAGATGGTGATGGAGAAGTTAATGGAGATGGAATCGAAGATTAAAGGAGGAAGGATAAATGTAGAAAGAAGAAAAATAATGATGGGGATGGGCCTATAATTGGAGAGGGGTATTTTTATTGTCCCATAAGGGTATTTGCACAGCCCGTCAGAATTGAGGGCATTTATATAATTCCCACATGATGAAATAAACCAAATAAATTCCCAAGTCATTGATTCCTCCCGGCTAGTTGATACCCCTCCCTTTAACTTAGAGAACACCAAAGAAAGGATTACAGATGGCTGAATTGAGCTCCGATCCAGCTGAGTTCAACACTACCATGTCCACCTTGTCCCTGGGAAGAAACATAAACTCCCCCCCTTCAATCTTCTCAAATCCCAACACCTCTAGAAATTCAACTCCTCTCATGCTACCTACCCTATCCTGTATATAATGAAAAGCGAAATAAAACTACAGTCAGTTCAATGCAGGGTGAAACTAATCCAAGGGTGCCTGTGTGGATGATGGATTCACTGCCCTACATATGATCCAAGGGTTGGTCCTTTTGAGGTAACTAACCAATGGCAACCAAATCTTTTGGCCAGTGATTTATAATCTCCGTAGTTTGCAAATTTTCTGAAAAGAATATCACCTATCCATATAATTGACAAACAAGTTATTCAAGAAGTTGCTTACCTGGAAAGATTGATTAGTGAGTCGAATTTTTCTGAATTTCTCCTCATCTGGATTTTTTGCAACATTCCCCACATAGGTAAGGAGAGTTTGGAATGCTCTCTTAACTTTCGCATCGTCATCCTTCCCCATCAAAATAAAACAAAGTCAACATGACTAAAAAATTAACATAACTCAAGAACGAAAATTCCAGAAAAATGAAAGAGAATGCCGAAGCTGTGAACTTGAACAGAAAATATGTGCATTAGTTTTCAGGTCTCCCGGTCCAGGTTTCAGAGAGAGATGGTGATATTGCAAGTTGTAAGGTATATGTCCTATCAAGTATAAAATTGTGACCTGGCAGCAGCTCACTGACACTGATGTTAAAGTTCTGAATTATCCTATCATGTACCAACACATTAGTTAAAGAGTACAATATACCTTGTGATTTTGCTTCAGAGCTCGCAACCACTCCCTCATTTTCTCTACCTTTGTAACAGGCTTGATAGGAAGAAAAGTCTAAAAAGTACAATAGCATTAGAACTTTAAAGATGGTCAAATATTCACATGGAAATCATTTCTTGATTTATATGACTTGTGTAAACTCAGCTATACCTTCTTTTCCTCCACAACAGGAACTGCTGCTGGCCTTGAGACTGTAGGGTCTTCTGGGGGCAATCCGAGCTTACGCCTTCTTTCTACCTGTAAACATCGCAAGTTCGTAATCAACCATTAAAATGAGATGGTAAGAGAAGTACTGATTTTAGACCTATACAAACAGCCTTAATCTGGAGTAATCAAACAACTCCTAACATCATTGTGCAAGTACCGAATAAATCCATTTGACCAGAATAATGCAACTCTATCTCGATAAGTTTACAAATCTGACGGGAAAAACCTAACTAAATGAAGTATACCACGAACAACTTTTAACACCCACAATTTATTGCCACGACCCTATAATATGTAAACCGCATAATTGTACAAAAATAATGCATACACAACGCCGATGTAGGTATACCTATTTAAATCCTTGTAAACTGGATTAACGTGAAATCGTTAGGAGTAAACAAGCAGAACAACACAGTTATCCCTAATTCTGATGGTGCATAACTTGATTTTTCTATTTAGATCACTGACTTACATAGTGCAGTGACTTACTGATAACTCTGCAATACACAAAGGAGTTATTTAGTACAAATACAAAGTACCCACTACCTCCTCCGTGCAAGAAAATGACATGCAAACAAAACAAAGAGCAGACTATACACTCAGAAGTGAGATTGCAGGTCACATGCAACCTGTAATTATAACAAGACAGATGAAGAAAGAAATCATTTACGAACCTTATCTTCCTCCACTTTCTGACGAATTTTTTCCCTAGCTCTTTTCTCTTCTTCCTTCTCTGCTTTTCGCAATGCAATTATACTGTGTGAACACAAAGCATTTTTTTCAGAAAAGAGAGAAAAAAGACAAACTAAACTGTGGTACTAGATGGTAAGATTGCATAAAGAGTATACTGAGAGCAAACTACAAAATTTCAACTAAGCTGTCACAGGATCGAGACAAACCGTTTTCTTTCGTTATCTTCCTCGATTCTCTTTGCTTCAAGGAGTTCCTTACCTGCTCGAATTCTTTCCTGTTGTTAAACCAATATATCACATATAGAAATTTTTGGTGAGTAACACTAGTAAAGATTCTAACTGGAGAAGGGAAGTTCGCTCAGGCCTCGACAGAGAGGAACTTGATTGAAATAACAGTGGTAACCGTACCTTCTCCTTTTCTCGTTCCATTCTCTTCTCTTCCTCTTCTTTTTTCTTGCGGGCTCGCTCTCTGAAAATACAGTAAGCACCGTGAACAAATCTTGCAGTAAGGGCTGATAACTTAGGAGTACAAATACGTAAAAGAGCAAACTTGGTTTTGCAAGTATATGCAAAGAAACAAATAATTCAATTGTACTGTCAAACAACATACGAAACCATAACAGTAAGAGGTGGACCTTAGTTCTTGTGCTTTGATTTTCATTTCCCCTGGAGTGAGAGATGGCTTGCGAGACTCAGCTTTGCTGTTGACAGGTACCTTAGTAGTTCCAAAAGAGTGAGAAACAATCTATATGAAATGTATACACTTATTTCCATATGGATACTTTAAAATGAAAATTCTTGATGTTGAAACTACTTCAAATTCCCTCTTAAGCATGTTCTAACTAGACAAAACGTAGAAACACTAGCATTAATGCAAAATTTGACACTAATTATGTAGACAATGGTAGCTCACTAGAGATACAAATTGACAAAAAGATTTCTTTTATAGATTAACAGAGCACAAGAAAGGTAGCTGGATTCAATAAGGAAGACAGTTAGCAAATCATGAAAACCTACAACGTACCATGGGAATTTCATCAATATCTGTGTCATTCTCATGTTCCACAATCCAATTTACAGCAGCCTCGAGGCCAGCGTTACCTGATGAAATGCAAAACAACAGAAGCTAAATATCTGGTTCAAAGAATATCCTTCAGGTAACCATCAAAAAGGTTACTTCTCTTGGACATATGTAGAATATACAGAGGTAGCAACATGACAAAACCATTTCTACGATATAGAGTAAGATTTGGCAGATAATGTACTACAAGTGACCTCACCAGTATAATGAAGTGCCCGTGTTCCTCGGTTAATAGGAAATCCCATTGCCTCAAGTTCCCCAAGCAAATTCTTGTCCACCTCTGGAGCAACCATCTCTGCAAGTTAAGAATAGAACGTCTTAGCTCATTGCAGAAGGAGATACAAGCATTGCTGTCCATTACGAAAACAAAAGAATGCTAACACACACACAATGGTAGATAGTGCGTGCTAGTTGCATGCCACTTGCTATCACATGGCTATGTGGTGCCCTATCGACCCTTAAATCATGGCATTCGGCCTGAAGGGTGCACCAGCTGAGGGTTTTTGGCTCGTGGATGGGCGCCACACCACCATACATGTCAGCAAGTGAGTAACTAGGATACAGGTGGCGTGCACCCTAGTGTGGTTGCAAGAGGATCTTCTTCTTTTCTATCTACACGCAAATTGCTAGTATACACTATATACATTGACCTAGGTTCAAACAAGAAGAAAATTGACTACATAAATTAACTTTATATAATTCATTGAAAAATAAGATATAAGCAACTGATAATCAAATTTACCGATAAACCCACGTTCAAAATCGCTATATAAACACTGATCTCAAGTTAAATTTGACGAATTTGATAAAAAAAAGTGAATTTGAATATTCTAAGAATATAAACACAATAAAGAAACGAAATTTGCGATAAAATTCCTAACCTTCAGACTCCATATTACTAGTAGATGCTCCAGCAACTCCATCTGAATCAACAGAAGGTTTTGGCAGCTCTAAAGAGATAGGATTTGCAGTTTCTAAAGTCTTATCAACAAAATCCGTATGTCCAGTTCGCTTAGTATGCAAATCACTTTCAGTTTTAGATCTACATGGTTTTCGACAAGTACTACAAACTAGATTAAGAACGGCTTCAGTAGATTCAGCGAAATTCGAATGAGATGTTAATTCAGCATGTTCTTGAGCTTCTTCTACGGATTTCAATAGTACTCCACAATCTCCACACTGTAGAGATAACCCCGCCATTCACGATTGAATTGTTGATTCACTCCGATTGAACTGTATAAACCCTAATAATAACTCCAAATTCTGATCCTCCGTATCTATACCTTGCTTCGTTGGAAGTATCACTGAACCGTCAATATATAGTTTTGATAGCTTTATTTTTGAGGCATACCAATTTTTTGAGGCATACTCAATGCTTGTCCTAACTAGTGGGGTGTCTAACGCTAATTAAATTACTTAGATAACTTTGATTAATTAATTAATTATTTACTTATTTATTTAATTTTATTGATTTTTTTTTTTTAAAAGTGAACATGACTTCCATATTTTTATTTCGTATCTTCTTAAATAAAAAAAAAAAGAAGATCAATATTACAAGGAATGGCGGGCAGCCTAGCAAGTTGAGCAACTGTGGTTCTTTATTTTCTTTATTTTCTTAAAAATATTATTTTTACTTTTTCTATAATTAAATTCTTTCTCAATCGAAAAAAAAATATTTTTTTCTTATCTTTTCCTTTTTTTTACTTAAATTTTATATCATCAAAAAAAATATTTAATTATTATTATTATCTAATTTTATAAATTAATTAATCTAATTTTCAGTTTTTAAATATTTAATTTTTGATTTTTTTAATTTTAATTTTAATTTTTTAAAATACATAAAACACTTTAAAAAACTAAAAAAAAAAAGTTTAAGTAAATAAAATAATTTTAAAATAAAAATTAAATTTTAAATTTTTGAAAATTGAAAATATATAAATGATAAGAACCCAAAATTGGGGGATATGAATTACTTCCCCAACCAAAGGTGTCTGCTAAGGGGTGTTTTTTTGGGCAAAAATACTAAAACACCTTTCCCTCAAAATAAAAATTAAAAAACTTAAAATCAAAAAACAAAAACATATCCCCCATTTCCATCTCCACTTCTTATTAATCTCTTTTAGGGTTAAAGCTTTGAAACCCAAATGTTCCCCATTCTCTTTCAAATTCTAAATTTTCTCCACTCCCTCCCTTTCAAATTCTCTCTCCTTCTCTGTCGACTCCTCACTTTGAAAACGATTTATTTTTTCTCACATTCGGAAGTGATGAAGACCATGTTGGAAATGATGAAGACCACGCCGGAAGTGATGAAGACCCCCGGGAGGGGCTATGCCCCCGGACCCCCCCGGATAGTGGCAAACATTTAAGAAAATTTCCAACAAATGCCGGCATGGTTTTTGGGTTGAATACCATGCCGGCACCGAGCTTTTTCAGCTGCAAAAATGGTGGATTCAAAGAGAAAAAAAATCAAATTTTCAACCTCTTAGCAGCAATTCTCTCTTCACAATCATCTTCCATTTTCACAAAAAAAAAATTCAACTCAAAAATATTTTTCCCTCCTTCTACTCTCACCTCACACAAATTCAAATAAAAATACACACTAATCTATCCCCCAAATACTTAAGATTTTCCTAATTATTATTAACCACTAAACCTGATTAATGAGGGCTAGATTAGGAATTCAAAAAATAAGTATATAAGGGGTGACCCAGATTTGATATATGGATCCAGTTTTTGTCATGTAGGTATATCCCTCAATTAGTTTTGATATCCCCCAATTGTGGGTTCATGATAAGGGCATTACTGTCATTATCAAATATCGTTGATATGAGGTTATTGGTTTTACTACCTAGTGACTTTATTTTGTCCTTATTGAATATGCCTCAAAAAAATTTGGTATGCCCCAAAACAGGTTTCTTATTTTTTAATAGCTTTTCAACAATGAAAATAAAATATTCACTTTTTCTCTTTCTTTTCCTTTTTCTCTTTCTTTTCCTTTTTCTCTATTAAACCCCATACCCAGAGTCTACGGGCTGAGGGTCGAATTCCCGGCCACTCTCAACCAGGTCCGTCTTTGATATTCAGATGGGGAACTTAGGCTACGCCCAAAAAAATAATTATTGTCATGCCCAAAACATTTTTGGGTTTCAGTGCCACCCATAATTATATGAAATTTTTGAAAATGTCGGCATAACGGGTTATGCATCCTAATTTTTCAGGGGTATAATTGGCAAGAAAACTAGAATATAACATATCTAAAAAAACGCGTCTTGAAATTTTACAAATTTTATCTCGTTGGAAAGCTTTCAAAGAGATCTACACAACGAGTACAAACAACATTACTAAATTTAAGTTTTTTACGAAAAAGTCGGAGATGATTGTTCTTTTAGACAAAATTTTCGTAAACTTGATACACAACCATTATGCAGCCACCAAAAAAGATGCATAGCACATTATGCAGACACAACAAACAGATGCATAAAATGTTATGCAACCATATTTTGATTTATGCATTTAATAATTTAGTTATGCAACCACTATAACGATATATACGCCTAAAAAAATAACATCCTAAAAAAAAGACGCATAACGAATTGTGCAATAATTTTCTCGACTACATAACAAGTTATGCATTCATTGTTTTGGTTGATTTCAGTGCCTACAAAAAATATTGATGCATAATACGTTATGCATCCATATTTTCGGATGCATATCAAGTTATGCATCAATTTTTTTTATTTCGGTGCTTACATAAAAGTGGTTGCATAATGCTTTATGCGTCCATTTTCACGACTGCATAACATGTTATACAGATATTATTGTAGGTGCATGACAAGTTATGCAGTCTTTATTTTTTGTTGGTTTCATTACTAACAAAAAAAGTTGATGTATAACGTGTTATGCAACCATTTTCCGGACTGCATAACAAGTTATGTAACAACCTTTGTAGATGCATAACAGGTTATGCAACCATTTTGGTAACTGTATGATAGATTATGCAAACACTACAAAAAAGAAAACACTTACGAAATGAAAATTGTATTTGTCATTCCTAAGCAAAACTCAAGAAAAATCAAATGAAAAATGAAAGTCAAAGGAAACTTGACATAGAGCCGCACTCATTTGTGGCATTCGACTTGGCGTTGAGCTTTTCGCATCGGCATTATCAACAATCGATGCTTCTGTTGTTTTCAACAATAAAGAGATACTAAAATACAGACCAGTCAAAGTGTCAGTTTATATCACCTTCTAGAATTCAAAAGACAAGATAAAACGTAGATAACACTATAAGGGTTATCTGGCAGCATCTGCTTACGAAACGTAAGTTTAAACTTGAAAATCAATTTATACTAGGTTTCACATGGCACGTATTCAAAAATTCGAAAGATTACAGTACGAATGCAGGATAATAGTTTCTCTAAAATTGCTAAGCCAATCCATACATGAGCACAAAGATTAAAAATAAATTCATTTAACTGACAACCACCAAGTGTTTAGATAAATCCATACATATGTCAGTTGGGGTTTCTGACAATCAATACATTAACATAAGATGACCAACAACATAAATCAACATATTATCACCATATAGAGTACCTGTAAGAACAAAAAAACAAGTCAAACCATAACTAGGAATCAATAGAAACCTCTGAAACAGGAGATCCACTAAGGTACTTACAATTTTTCCCTTTCTATATAAATAAAAAATATACCAAATTTAAATTCTTGAGTAAAAACTGAAAGCAACTGACAAATGGTTTGTCTTTCTTTTAGCCGAATGGTTCACTTTCATAATTTCATATCCTTATTGAAAAAGACATGAAGGTTCTGTTCGCAAGATGGAACTTGGATTTCTCAGTAGTGAAGTTAAACTTGGGCAGTGAACAATTCTCTCACAGATCAGTGGATCAAAGTTCCAAATAATATTTGGGGGATAAAATCGTACAAATTCATCTCCTTGCATATTTTTAAAATGTCAGTCGCATGGAAAACGTGGCTTGAGAAACATGTGAATAAACTACTAACTTAAAATTTTGAATAGTATCAAATTCGTTACTTAAATTTTCGTCAATTATCACCAAGTCCAAGCGTGTTACTCCTTGGTTGACATGAAGGTTCACAACATATATTATATCACCACCATACTGACTTAAGAATGTGTAATTCAAGTACATGGAAGGAAAATGGGTGGGATAAGAATTACGTGTTTCAGATGTAAATCAATATTGATATAATATCTGGTAGTGGTGACGAAATACATGCAGCACGGTATAAAAGCTAATTCAATGAAACATAATTCAATAAGGTTACATTTTCTTTGCATGTAGAATCTCAAGCTTGCACAAACCAGATATACTCGATGTTACAACATACATATTTTGTGCCAATTATTTGGTAGGTCTGAAATTGATTAATGAAGACATGTTGATTACCTGCAATAGAACTGTAAACATATTGGTGTAAGGTATAAATGTAAATCAATAATCGATGGATAAACAATATTTTAAATAACATGAGTTGTGACAAAATACCTATGTTGCACGAACACGCTGATATAGGCCACGTAAAGGTGGCAGACACTTTTTGGACACGGTGACGACACGGCTCGGACACGCCACGTGAGTGTCCCGTGTTTTATGGGTTTTTGACACGCATGGACACTTCCCTGACACGCTAGATAGGATATAAAAATACCAAAAAAAAATAATAAACTAAATATCGTATAAAGAAAATCATAAGATATCTATTAAAGTTTATCCGCATTCTGTAGGTTATTAGGGTTAAAAGAAATACCATACGATATAAAAACAAGCGAAAGAAGAAGAAAATAGACTTTAGAACTGTTGTGCCGCAAATCAAAGCATGTATGATCATTTCCTCTTTTGTTAATTTCTAAACATGTTATATATATATATATATATATATATGTTGTATAATATTAATCACACAATAGTGGATTAGTATAAGAATGATTAAAGTTTCAAAGCATGTTGCTAAATGCTATCAAAGGTTCTGTCTAGGTGTAGATAGTTCTTACATATCAACTAATCTTCTGGAATATTGGACAAGGCTATCGATGATTATCCTTTATTTATGACGTTTAGATCATGTTACTTTGTTAGATTGCTTTAGAAATACTGATAATTGATACATTTGATAATCTATAATTATTGTTAGTGCAACATAGTGAAGTCTAAATTTCAAAATTTATTGTAATGTTCAGTATTTAATGTGCTACTTGATATTTGATAATTATGTAGTATTTGATACGAGTGTATTGTATTGTTGTACATGTTATAACAGGAGAATGAGTGTCATTGATGAAGAGCGTCCTCTTTGGAAATATGTCACAAAACTGAACAAGGTTGAAGGAGGAGGGAACGTATCATTTACATGTCACTATTGTCGAATTAACTATAAGGGGTTATATTCAAGGGTAAAGACGCATCTGTTAATGATACCAAATGAAGGAATCAGAAAATGTCCAAAAGTCACCGTGGAAGACTTAGCTGAGATGAAAAAATTATCCTATGATGCTAAAACAATAGATAAGTCTTCTAAACCTAAACATGTTTCTTTGCCAAATTGCGGAAGTCGTGTGGTAACAGACTTTTCGAGTTCAATTTCATATGATGTACACTCCAAGAAAAGGAAAGGTACCATTCAAAATGCATTCAAAAACGATGCTCGTGAAGATGAACCGATTGATTGCACGAATGTTTTATTCTGCAGGACTACCCTTTAATTTGGCGAAAAATCCATATTTTATTGAGGTTATGAGGAGACCTACTGCAAACAGCAAAACACTTTCGGGCTACATACCTCCGGGATACAACCAGTTGAGAACAACTCTTTTATATGAATAAAAAAATCACATAGGACAGTTACTCGAACCAATAAAAAGCATGGAAACATAACGGAGTTACTATTGTTTCCGATGGTTGGACTGATTTTCAAAGAAGGCCTACCATTAATTTCATTATCGTTTGCGAGAGTGGTCCAATGTTTCTTAAAGCAATAAATTTCCAAGGTGAATACAAGGACAAAGAATTTATAGCTAATCTGCTAAAAGAGACGATCAATGAAGTTGGTCTAAATAATGTGGTTCAAGTCATAACTGACAATGCTCCAGTTTGCAAAAGTGCATGATTACTTATCGAGACACATTTTCTCATATATTTTGGACTCCATGTGTGGTCCATACATTAAATCTTGCTCTGAAGAATACATGTGCTGCAAAGAACACCACAACCAATGCAAAGACGTTTGTTGAGTGTTATTGGATAAAAGATGTTATATCGGATGTCGTGTTCGTAAGAAAGTTCATTATGACTCACTCCATGAGGTTATGAATGTTTAATGAGCATAATAAATTGAAACTGCTTACGGTAGCTGACACACGCTTCGCTTTGAGCGTAATAATGCTCCAAAGATTTGTTGATATAAAAGAAGGTTTACAAAGCATGGTAATCAGTCTGAAGTGCACTTCTTACAGAGAAGATGATATTGGAAAAGCTCAATTTGTGAAGGAAACAATATTGAGTGACGTATGGTGGGACAAAGTAGATTATATCATTGCATTCACATAGCCAATTTATTACATGTTGCAACAAACTGATACCGATCATCCGTGCCTTCATTTGGTGTATGATATGTGGGAATATATGATAGAAAAGGTAATAAAGGCTATATATCGCTATGAAGGACTGACTGAAATTTCAAGATTCTTCATTTTACTATATCGTATATGAGATATTGACAAGTCGATGGGGTAAATCCAACACACCTCTCCAATGTTTAGCTCACTCTTTAAATCCCAGGTATGATCATTGTCCACTAATCAAAATGTACTTTGACATTTCTTTAACATTTTTTATATGAAATGATTAACTGTTGGAACTGCAGTAACTTATATGTTGATCATCGCACTATAGGTATTATAGCCAGGAATGACTTAGTCAGTCGTCGGGTTGTCTTGCTCCGCGTGTAGATGATGATATGTCAAAGCAACGACGTATGTGCTTTGAGAGATAATTTTGAAGGGGGAGAACTAAGACAAGTGAATACTGAATTTTCTCTTTTTTCTGCTGGAATGGGAGAATTTGCGGCTGCTAATTGCATCGATGATAGATGGTGTATGTAGCCATTTATATGGTGGGTTACTTATGGTACACCTACTCCAATGTTGCAGAGGTTAGTTTTCAGAACTCTTGCCCAACCTAGTTCCTCATCTTGCTGTGAAAGAAATTGGAGTGCCTTTGGCTTCATTAATTCTTTGGAAATAAATAAAATAACACCAAAAAGAGGAGAAGATCTAGTGTTTGTGCATTCGAATCTTCGCCTTCTATCACGAAGAGATCCACACTATGTGACAGGTGAGACAAGAATGCGGGATGTTGCAGGTGATACATTTGATACTGGGAAGTGGTGGAATACTTGAGATTGCAAATCTTTCGCTTGATGAATCAGAATTAGAGTGTGTGACATTCAACGATCCAGCTATCTATGTGGATGAAGATGTGAACCAAGATGACTAATAAGGAATTGAGGAGGTTTTTCCACTATTTATATGGGTTGTTTTCCCTCCTCAACTTTATTACTTTACTTAAAACTTATTCTTTAATTATTAGACATATGTTTTATGTTCAATAAATGCACTATTTGTATTTGAATTTATGAAATTTTAGATATCTATTAAATGTGTCCCCATAACCCGCTTTTTTGAGAATTGATGTGTCCCCGTAACCATGTCGTGTCATGTGTCAGTGTCCGTGCAACCCAACAAAATATCATAGGAAAATACATATTTTGATCTAAGGATACTGTAGGTTTGCAACTGATCATGGAAGACATGTCGATTATCTGCAAACTGTAAATCTTTTTTTTTTTTAATTAAAAAAAGCCAAACTTTATTGAGGAAGAAAGTTTAGTTACAAACCGGAAGACCAAAAACACAGGCCAAAACAAAAAAGTCCAAGAAAATATAAACTCAAGAAAAACAACAAAGGAAACAAAAACCAAAAACCCAAAATTCAGCTGAATCGAAAATAGACATCAGATGGCCATTCAAGCCGACGCAGAGTGCCAAGACGAGTATAAAAGGTCTTTTTCTGGCCACTACTGAGATGAGATCCCTTTGTTAGCAAAGACGTCAGCAGAAAAGTTGATTTCTCTATAAACGTGAGTGAAAACAATAGCCTGAAGGAGAATACTACTACGAGCTCATCGTGCTGCTATGTACCAAGGGATATGGTGAGACTGAAATATAGCTATTGCAACTTTAGAATAAGACCGAATCATTGTCTTCAGCTTACCCGAGAGAACAACCCATTCAATTGCTCTCACAATAGCAAGGATTTCTACTATAAAATTAGTTGCAATTCTAATACCACCGGATTCGGCATACATGAAAGAGCCCGTATGATCCCAACAGCTAAAACCATAGCCAGCAATTCCAGGGTTACCCTTTGAAGCTCCGTTATAGCAAATGAGAGTAAAATCCATATCAGGCAATCTGAAGAATATTTCTTTAATTTTAAATCTTCTGATTTTCCTTATTTGAATTCTGAAGAAGAGAAGAATATCAGTGTCAGCATTACTCCATAGATAACCATTTAATCTGATACGCAAGTCTTGAATTAACTACAACACTCTTTTCTTCACCCTTCCTAATGTTGGTGAAACATTTTCGAAGACTTTTTTATTTCTTGTAAACCATATTTCAATCAAAGAAATAAAAGCAATTTAAAATCCAACTCGCTTTATAATGGGATATCTGTTCTTGCAACTATAAATCAACTCAGTAAATGATTTTGGTCTCTGACAATGGAAAATATCACACAACCAATTCCACAAGTCTATGTTGAAAGGGCAATCCCAGAAAATATGATCTAGAGTTTCTTGATGATTAGCACATAGATAGCATTTAGAAACTAACTCATAACCCTTACTGATCAATTTTCATTAGTTGCGCAAATACCTCTAACTATTTTCCAGATATTACCAGAAATAGAAGGATGAATCCATGGTTTCCATATTATCTTGAAAATATTAAGAGTTGGAGATTTAAGTCTTACCTTATTGTAAGCATCAAGATCGATAATGCAACCAAACCTTATTTGTACACCAAATTTTTATCCTCCAAACCGAGAGATGGTTGGCGATCGATGACTGCACGAAGTCTTTGAAGAAAAGAAGGTATGGCCCATTGTCCATCAAGAATCAAGTGATTTACTTTCATATTTAGGTCCAGATGAGAGATCAACTCCATATTGTGAATATCAATTAGCTTGTAATCACCCAGCCATTTGTCTTTTCATACCGAAATAAAGTTTCCATTGCCTACAATCCATCTAATATCATCATCAACTACGTGCATAATCCATTTAATCCCTGGCCAAATAGTAGACTTCATGTAATGAGTAATCCATTGTCCATTATTGTCTTGGAATTTAGCAAGAAAGAACTTTGCCCACTCTTCATCACAAGAAGTAATTCTCCAAAAAAGTTTCATTAACAAAGACTTGTTAATATCTTCTAGTTTCCTAATGACCAAGCCCCTTCTTCTGTTGGAGTACAAGTAAGATCCCACTTTAAAGTTATTAGTTTTCTCTTGTCACCCTCTCCAGACCATAGGAAATTTCTAATGATCTTTTCACAATCATTGATAAAATTCTTTGGCCATCTATATATTGACATGTTATAAACAGGAATGCTTGTGAGAAAAAAATTAATAAGAGTTACTCTGTCTTGAAAAGCTAGAAGTCTTCCTTTCCAGTTTGCAAGAGAGCATTGAAGATAGTCTAAAAAGGAATCAATCATGCATCTTTTAACTTTACCATGCATCAAAACTACTCCAAGAAATTTATCAGGGAAGTTTGCTAGGTCCATTTGCAAATAATCAGCAACTTGTCTTTTCCTATTTAGAGTAGTTCCACCAACAAAACATTTACTTTTAGCCCTACTAACTTGTTCTCCAGAAGACAGTTGATATGCACCTAGTATATTTATCAAGTTCCGCAAGCCTTTTTTATTTCCATTGCAGAAGATTAAAATGTCATCAGCAAAGAATAATGAGAAGGTTGGATACCTCTTCTGTTGACCATAGCCTGAATTTCACCATTTCCTATCATCTGAGACAATTTTCTGCTTAAGGCATCTTCAGCAAGGACAAATAAAACTGGAGATAAAGGATCTCCTTACTTTAGTTCCCTACCAACACCAAAGTATCCCATAGGACCACCATTCAACAAAATTGAGATTTTGGTAGATTGTAAAAGGATGTGAATCCAGTTACATAGAGATTCGGAGAAACCATATCTTCTTAGAAGTGCAAAATGAAATCCCAACTAATTGTACCAAAATCTTGAGCTATGTCAAGTTTAAGACCTACATTACCTCATCTTCTTTTGGTCTCCATTTCATTTACAAGTTCAGAAGCAAGAAGAATATTATTTTGGGTGCACCTTCCTTTAATAAAAGCAGCCTGTTGTGGGGATACTAATAGGTCTGAATTGACAAGCCTTCCTAGCACCTTTTACTTTTGGAAGCAATGTTAAAAAGTTAGAATTAAGATCAGAAGGAATATATTTCTTTTCCCAGCAAAATCTTATTGCAACAACTAAATCAGGACCAATAATATTCCATGTTGCTCTATAAAAATACCAGAGAAACTATCTGGACCTGGAGCTCCATCTGCATTAAGATCAAATGCAGACTTTTTGATTTCATATTCCTCAGGTATACCAATCAACATGTCATTATCAGAACTGGATACAATAGTTGGAATTGCTTGAAGTAGATAGTCATCAATTTGAACTTCCTGGTGCTGAAATTTGGTGCTGAAGTGCTCAATGAGGATATTGGCTATCTCGTTTTGGTTTGAGACAATAGTACCATCATCCTTTTCAAGTTTCCCAATTGAATTTTGAGCTCTTCTAATTTTCACATTTGCATGAAAGAAGCCGGAATTTGCAGAGCCTTCTTTAATCCAATGAATTCTAGCCTTTTGACTTAGAAAAGTTGCATAATTTTGAGCCATTACCATGTGTTTACCTCTTACAGTTACCAGCTCATTTAAAGCATATGTATTCCTAGGTTTATCATCAGATATCTGTATTGCATTAATCACATTCTGTTCAGCTTCATGAAGTTTCACTTCTACATCTCCAAAGACCTCCCAATTCCATTTCTTCAAAATAATTTTTAACCTCTTGAGCTTATGTAAGAAAATAAAAGCAGGGTTTCCAAAAATGCCAATCTTATATTGCCAAGAATCATGAACAACTTTCATAAAACTTTCATGACTTAATCACATTTTTTGAATCTGCAGGGAATGTTTTTAGGTTTGGGAATCACAATATATTAGTTCCTATAAGTGGACTATGATATGAGATACCCTAGCCCTAACTGTATAACTCCAGTTATTATAGAACGCGCAATTGGGGGATAAAAAAAGTAATTGGGGGATATAGATTACTTCTCCCAACCCATGGTGTCTGATAAGGGGTGATTTTTGGGTATGAAAATACCAAAATACCCTTTGGTTAATTAAAAACATTATGAAAATACCATAATACCCTCTCTACTAAAACAATAAAATCAAAAACCCAAACATATATCCCCCATTTCTAATTGATCACAAGCGACATTGTTAGGGGTTTAGTTTTTGAAAAAAATTTTGAGGTGTTCTTAATCGTTCTTCGTCGATTCAAAAATTTCTTGTCGATTAACCAACCCGAATCATTAACAATGCCTCCACGAAAGAAAACCAAATGCCCAATCAACTCAACATCATCGATTGCTCAGCAAAAACGGCGGAAAGACTTGCTAAGATTGCTCAAGAGCAAGAACACGAAGAAGCAACGTTATCGACGATCAACTACACAAATATATGGCTTACGTGAGAAGGTAAGTCATTTAAAACTACTTTGTAGGTGTTTAAATCGTTCTATGGCAATGGGTTTAGGTTAGAATCTTGAAACCCTAATCAAGCGATTGAGTTTGGAGAGTACCCAGCATTGAAATTCGTATGAATACGGTCTTAGGTTTTGAGTTCCGACATTCAATCTATGATGAATACGGGGCTTTGTTTACAACCCCAAAATAACCCGGAGACTGAATTTTCCACTACCGGCATTCAATCTAGGATGAATACAGTGCTTAGGTTTGTAGTACTCAGCAGTGTTTGATAATAATTCGTGTATGCCAGTAGTGGACTTAAAACATACGGGAGAGTTTATGAATTTGCCATGATCTTCGTCATTGTTTTTGGATTCATTCCATGCCGGTTTTAGTACCGGCATGCATTTCTAATATTTCGAGCATGCGGTAGTACTCTTAAAACACACGGGAGAGTTTATGAATTTGTCACCGGTACTAAAGCGAAGTTGAGTTGTCTTATATTCATTGCTTTCCGTGTGCTTACGATATAGGTCAAAAGCAAAGGAAGCCAACAAAAGAAAAAATAAAGATGTTGTCACTAAGAGAAGAAGGAGGGGCGGTCTTGATACTCCTCGGTCTGCCCTCCTCGAGGGAAAGATGAAGGTCGTAAGATTCGTTTGGGGGCTGGTACAAGAGGGATAATTTGGGAGAGTGGTGTTGGCCAAGTAGTCGACTTGCAATCCGTGAGCACAATGATCACAATGAGCAAGATGAGCAAGATGAAGAGTATTAGTTTGGTTTGAACAATCTAGTGTTGGTTTATGTTTGTTTGTGAGTCTTGAACAATTTGTTTGCTTGATTTGTTTTCGGTTTGGAACCACAAAACTTAGGAGTTTGTTCTTCCAAAACTTAGGAGTTTGTTTTCGGCATGGTTGGTAACTAACATTCAATGCCGTAACTGAGTACCCAAGCATGCTCGATAGAAATTTATCAATGCTGCGGTATTCAAGTGAAAAAAATTGAAGTTTCTGGATACTTTTCATCATGTGCCGCATAGAAATTTAAGCAACATACTATGCCGGAAACCGGTGCTTCGGATGTCGAGAATTAACTACTTGTGCGGAAATGGACTGATTAAAACCAGAAAAACTCAAAACGGAATATTTTTTTACATCGCCGGAAGTGATGAAGACCATGCTCTAATTAGTGAAGAACCACGCGGAAAATGGTGCCAGGCATGCTCGATAGAAATCTATCAATGCCGGTAGTCAAGTGACAAAAAATTGAAGTTTCCTGGATACTTTTCATCATGTTCCGGCATAGTGGCAATTTATAAAAATTTCCAGAACATGCCGGCATGGTTTTTTGGTTGAATACCATGCCGGCACCAAGCTTTTCAGCTGCAACAATGGTGGATTCAAAGAAAAAAAATCAAATTTTCAACCTCTTAGCAACAATTCTCTCTTCACAATCATCCTCCACTTCCACCAAAAAAGTTCCCTCTCAAATTTTTTTCCATCTTTCTACTCTCATCTCATTCACCCAAATACAAATACACACTAATCATTTAACAAATACTTAAGATTTTTACTAATTATTATTAACCACTAAACCTGATTAGTGAGGGTAGATTAGGATTTAAAAATACTTAGATAAGGGTGACCCGAATTGATATTTGGACTTTTTTTGTCCTTTTCTTGTATCCCCCAATTACTTTTTTTATCCCCCAATTGCGCGTTCTTATTATAAGTTTCCAACCATTTTAGATTAACAAAGGCTCTGTCAAGGTTGCAAAGAATTCTTCTTCTCCCCGCCCTTTTATTTGACCATGAAAAAGAAGCACCACTTTTAGGGCATTGTATTAATCCACTAGAATCAATAGCTTCATTGAATTCTCTCATAAAAATTCTTAGAGGAGGTCTCCCTCCTTTATTTTCTTCAACAGATAAAACCACATTGAAGTCACCAATCGACAGCCATGGCTTATTTAAGCTACTTAAAAATTCAAATTCAGACCATAAAGCTCTTCTATTTATAGTTAAATCTCAGCATGAATACCAGAAAAAAGGAACCCACCTAGTTCAACAGTGATGATTGTCTAGTGACTGAAACTACAGTAGGAAGGGGTAACAGATTTATTCCAAAAAATCCAAAATTTACCTTTATTATTATTATCACTGTTATGAATGATTTTATGATCCATACTTGTAAGTCTAAGTTTGTTGCAAAACTCTTTATTCCACCAAACTTTTGGTTCATCAATGCAAACCAAAGTTGGATTATTTTGATTAACTAAAGATCTTAATTTGTTTTGGCTTGAAATCTCTTCAAGCCTCTAACATTCCAAAAAATCACTCTCATTTAGAGGAGAGTTGTTGGGAAGAAGACCCACCCTTTTTATTAACTAATTGATTATTTACTTTACTAGATTGTCTTCTAGTTAAAACTTGAGAATGTACCTTTGGCGCATTTGAAATGCTAATTGATTTTACAACAGTAGATTTCTTAGAGTGTCTGAGAATATCTTCCCATGTAGTAATAGAAGAAAGCTTTCCAAATTGCGCGGTTGGAGTTGAACAACCTATTCCAGAGTTCCCATTAGTATTTAGCACTTCAGAATGAGATAAGAGGGAGATGAATCAGTTGTTGATGATGAAACATTAGAAACCAAAAGATGGTGTTGTGTCTCAGTAGATCCACTCTTGCTTCCATCTACCAAATTAGTAGAAAAATTGACATTGACAAAGTTAAATGAATGAGAACTGTTTGAAACTGCATTAAGAAGCTGAGTAGCAGTAAGACCAACGGTAGGATCAATAGTAGTTTCTTATTAAGAAGAAGAACATTCTCCTTCCTCATAATCAGAAAGGGGTTGGAAAGGATTGCTGGAATTAGCTACCAGTGTAGGCGGCAGTTCTAAAGGTTGAACAATGTGAGAAACAATATTTTCTTGAGGTAAAACATCAGTTGCGGCAGAATCTTGTAAAACAGCTTCTGAGGCAGGATCTTGGATAGCCACCTCTTTAACAATTTCAAGGACCTCTTTAGTTTTGTTCCGATTTCTTCTTCTATTCTTTGCAACTGGAATAGGAGTTGGAGTAGAAGAATTTGTAGTTTTGTTTCTTGAAGCTCTACAATCAGAAATTAGATGTCCTAAAATTTTACAATGACTGCAAAATTTAGGATAATTTGGGATGACCACAGATTGAAGAAAAACTCCAAGTTTGGATTCAACCCAGATTTTCCCTGGTATTGGTTGTGTAAGATCTATTTCAACTAAAACACCAACATAATAACCAAATTTCCTGGTTAGAGCAGCTTCATCCACTTTAATAGGCTTACCAATCTTTGCACCAAGAGATAGAATGATGTTTTCCTTCCAGTATTCAATACTAAGACCAAGAAACTTAACCCAAACAACCGCTGAAATAATCTTATGATTTTCCAATTTGAAATTAGGTTCACATTCTCTAAGTTTCACGTGCTGAGAATCTACAAACCATTGCTTACTTTTCCAAATATATAACTTGTCAATTTCATTATCAAGTTTAATAACAAAAAATCCTTTCCATAAAGGGATTAATTGACATGAACTAGATAGATTAGTCCATTGATCCAAATTTCACTACAGCATCTTCTAAAGAAATTTTGTGCAAAGCAAGACGACCAATCAGACTGTATTTCCATTCAGCAAGGCTCTGATCAATCACATCGTCTTCAAGAATTAAAGTTGGAGCAGATTCTTTCAAATTTTTAACCAGATTCGAAGACATATCAATTGAAGGAATCGAAAGCGGAAAAAGAAAAGCGAATAAAAACCCAAAATTGAAACCAGATATGATCGGAATTAAGAATTTTCGACAGATAAACACTAATCATTTAACTTGTAACACGAAATCCTTTTAGGGAATGAATCAGGAAGAAAAAATCAAGTAGAACTGCAAGATTAAATGAAAAAATCACCTGATTTGATAAATTAACGAACCGAGTTGGTGCTCCGATCCTCAGACTCTCTGTCTCTCCTCAACTCATTCCCCGATCCAACAATAGTTCAAGTCGATATATATATGAAAGAAGGCGTTTTTGGAATAAAATGATGTAACCGCTGACGTCAACCTCAAAATTTCAGACTTCCTGGGAAATGAGGACTTTGCCCCAACTATGGATGTGCCTGATTTTGCTTGGGCCTAAGAATTTAGTTTCTTTTTTTTTTTTTTGCTAGAAAAGGAAGATGTATTGATATAGGGAAAGATTACAACTGGTTTAGGATGAATGGAGGATAATTGTCCAACCAAACACCTGTTACATTGTATCTTCTAATGTGTTTAGCTGCTTTGTCAGCCCAACCATTAAAATTCCTATTAACGTACTCAATTTTAACAAAGCTTAAATCTCTAAGAATAAAAAGACAATCTTCTAAAATAGAAATGTTGGACCAATTAACTGGTTCCCACTTTTTATTGAGAAAAGTAATGGCATTCTTTGCATCACTCCTTAAGCAAATTCTTTGATAACCTCCAGCTTTAGCCCACTTAATAGCTTCAAGTAAGGCTATGCATTCCGCTTCCTCTGGATTTAGAGATTGTCCTGCAACTGTTTTGCATCCTTTGAACTCCCCTATTTGATTAAAGACAACAATCCCGACACCAGAAGTATTAGTATCTTTATCATAAGAAGCATCACAATAAACTAATAGACAGTCATGTGGAAGGTCTTCATTCGAGGGAGCCACATGATTGTCAACAGCAGTAGGGCGATAATTCTGATTAGAAGAAGTAAGAAGTTCATTTTTTTCAATCAATCTAGAAGCCAATCTGACAGTGCAATGAGTATTAAGGGGTTTTTGTTGGAAGGTATGGAAATATCTGTCTCTCCAAATGCACCATGCAATAGTTAAAACCGAGCTGCCATGAGTATTATCAGACAAAAGATGTTTACTAATCCAATCATAGATGTTAATAGTAGTAGCAGAATCTTGAAGAACCAAATTTCCAAAAGACGGAGAATTCCAAACAGATATAGAATACGGACAATGCAAAATAAGGTGCTCAACAGTTTCAGGAGAATTGGTGTCACACATGCTATAAATGTTGGTTTGATTAGGCTTGAACCGAGACACTCTATCCTTAGTAGGCAGAACATCTTCAATGCATTTCCATAAAAACAATTGGATTTTAGGTAATATAGAAGCTTTCCAAAGATTTTTATATATCATATTAGATTGAGCATTAGGATCGGCAGGAGACAACTCACCATCCAAAAGCTTATAAGCTCATTTAACAGAAAAGTTTACATTCTTAGTGAATGGCCAAACTAACCTATCTCGACCAGACAAGGGAATTCTAATGTTCACAATTTTCTGACTATTTTCTTGAGTAAAGAAAGCTTGTACCAGTTCTGAATTCCAAGTGTTTAAATCTTTGTCAATCAAACTATCAACACACATATTAGGATTAGGGTAAGAAATGCATAAGGGACTAGACATATTTGGTGTAGTTGCAGGAAATCCCACAATACACCCCTCACTATATTTTGTTTAACTAATCCATTCAAAAGATAATAGATGAATAATTATGAATGTTTATTAATAATCTTCTTGAAATCTTTACACAGGAAAATGGAATTACACTTAAGAACTTACAAACATTCTTTCTGTTTCTCTCTCCTAATGACTTGCCTTCCAATCCAAAAAAAGACCTCCTCCACGACAGATCCACTCATCCCTTTATATAGGGTAGTACATAGTGAATGACAGCTAAGCTATCCTTTATTTTCGGAAATGTCTTGCGAAGTGTCGCACGTACAAACATTCGTACTCGCGACACTTCTTAACTTTCGCTTGTTTCATATCTTCCTATCGTCATCCAATCGTCATTTATATTTAATCTTCTCAAGGATCGACTACTTAGCGTTGTTATCCGTTGTCTTCGCGAATAGTTGTTGTGGCGATATTATGATCCTACATCTTGCCTCTTCTCATGTCTTCTCTGCGAAGGAGAGAATGTCATGAAATCAATATATTTGAACCGCCGCAACTATTTATTTATACGTGTTTCAGTTCCTTCTTTCCATATGGACTTTATTACTGGATGTCTACTCCTCCATTCTATTCACGACACGTTTCTTCCAATCGTTTATTCTTAACCATTCACGTCCCTTCTCACATTAAATGCTCTCATTTTCCCAGGGATATTTCTCTCTATATATATTTTTCATATCTTTCTCTTCTCCTCTTTTGTCTTCTCTCTTGCAATTTTCTTTTATCTTCTTCTTAGCAAGTTAACGCCCACCATTCTTGCCAAGTCTTCAATCTTTTTTATCATATCTCAATCTTCGATTCTTTATCCATTCTCATATTAATAATGGCTTCACTTAGTCGTATGTACAAACCTCGCTTTATTGAGATTCAGAAAAAGTTGCAAGATGAAGGTTTCACCCTTTCCACCATTCCTAATCAAGGAGGTTCATCTATACTCCTTGCTAAGCTTTTTCGATCATAAATGTGATGATCACAAGATTATTGTTTCGCTAGGTCAACTTCTCGCGGGGCTTCCCATTCCTTTGTATGATCACGAGATGCCACTCTTTTATGAAATCCTTTCCCATCCAGAACTTCTCATGAAATCTATCAATTATGCGGCGATTGTATCCTTAATGCTTGAGTTTGCCGGTCGCGGTCTTTGAGGATCTCTATATCCTAATAGTGCAGAGATCAAAATATGTTAATTTAGAAATAATCCACAGAGAGATACCTTTGTGAAAACTTCTTTGAAAATTATGAAGTAATAGGCATGAAAATAAGAAATCTTCTTTGGTAGCTCGGTTGAAGAGAAAGATAATATCCACGAGGATAAATTACTCATGCAAGATATCATTGGCATTCGGGTAAGAACACTACTCCTCGCCACTCTAAAGATGAGAGGTGGTGGGTTGTTCCTTTGCTCTTAAGTGGACCTTACGTAGCGAGTTCGCATGTACTCCACTGCAAATCTCGCAGGCTATCATCCTTGGGAATTTAAGTGGCCCGAGGAGGCGAAAGAGGTATGTCTCCATAGTTTGCTTTTGCAATCCCTCTTTCCTCTTGTATTCATTGAGTTTGTAACTTTTCAGTTGCCAAAGCGAGAGGAAAAGTTACAAGAGCAAATCCAACCAGCAAGCACCTTGTGAATACTTGATCGCTTACGGATGAAGTAAGAAATATCCTTTTGTATTATTTAACAATATTGTTGCCTCTATTTCTTATCTTCATTTTGTATGCGAAGGTTGATCTTTGAGAAGCGATAGGCTGCGAAGGTTAAAGGCAAAACTAAAGCCAATGCCACGCAAGGATAAGTCTTCTGCTCCACCATCTAAGAAAGCGAAAAGCTCAACCTTCCTCTCATCTTAGCTCAAGTTAAGTCTTGGAGTAGAAGATGATAATGATAACGTTTTGGATTCATCTTTCCAAAATGAAGCTCAATCAGCCAATTCTCATGGATCAATTGTTGACATTTTCTCGGATTCCCTTCAGGAATGGGAGATACTCACACGACTTCTATATGTCGAGAGCCTCGCCCTTTGTATGCAATGCTACACTCTTTGGATGGCAATGAATCTTTCAAAGGAGTTTCTAGATCTGTATCCCCTAGCTTCTTAAATGCACTCAATTCGTTGGTATGTTCGACCTCATGTTTCCCTTCCAACTTCATTTTTTTTTTTTTTTTTTTTTTTTATCTTAATAGCCTTTTTATATTTATTCGCAGGCTGGAAAAAATTCTTTTGTGGTTGCCTCAGATCTTGAGAGGAGGTATAATATTCAATTGAAAAGAACACCCAATCTTGCACAGGATCAAAAATTAGAAGTTGAGTCTGCGAGATATCGAAAAGATCCAACAATTGGAGTAAGGTTTTACGCCGGAAAGACAAAGTTACCACTCTCCGGGAATGCTAATCGACAACTTTATGGTACAAAAATTTCTTCTCTATTATTATTTTTATTTTATCAATTTCCTGTTGCTACGACTTATCACTTTCGCGGATGTATATAACTTCTCAGAAGAAGCTATTCTTCTCCATTCATTTCCACCAGCCTATGGATAATGATACTCTCCTCGCTCATCTCAACAACTTTTTAAGTAGTTCGTCAAGAGAATTAATACTCTTTCATTAAATGAACTCCAAACCAAATATCGCCTCTTAGAAATTGAGCCTGAGATCTAGTTTAAGTACGACCAACCAGTTTAAACAAATGTATCTCGAGTCTCATGAGGAAACCAAAATTCTAAGGAAGAAAATTAGTGATCATATAGATGACAAAGATCGCATTGCTAATAATGGTGTCCAGGCATTAACAACATTTCAAAAGTCCCTTCTCGAAGTGCAAATGGAGCGAGATGAATTGCTTGTCGGAATTCCTTACTTCTTGGCGAGAAAATCAAATTCGTTCACTTCTTATTATAAATAATGATGATGAATTCGCTTGGCGCGAAAATCTTAGATAATGCCGGGAATAATTTAGGTGTTGATGTTAGTCTTCATCTGAGCATACTTCCTTGTTAAGATATAATATCGTGAGAGAAGGTTACTTATTATACCTTCTTGTTTCTTATCTACCTAATATTTAACAATCGAGTTGTTAATTTATCGTTGTCTACTTGCAGTCCAGAAAAAGATTTCAAGCAAAGTTGAAGAACTTGAATCTAGAGAAAGCACATTTCATGAAGAATCTCAACCTTCGAGAGAATAAATATTCCAAGTTGAAGAATCAATTTCAAACTACGGTGGCGAATTTTAATAATGATGTGTAGTTCGTTTTTACAATGAAGCCATGGAATATGTTTGTAAAGATCATAAAATCCCTCTTTCTTTATATCCTTGGCTTTAGAAGAAGTTCTGAGAATTTGCCTATCTCGGACATCTCGATAGTGAAGCCGAAGAAGAAAATGCAGGTGGCGAGAATAATAGAATTGAAGGATCGAGATAGAAGAAGAAGAATCGCCAAAGAGATAATTCTTTTTGTTTCTTTATTGCTGTAATATCATGCATTTATATCTCTTTTTGTAAACTTTTTGGGTTTGTTGCCCATAAATTCAATCTTCATTCCCCTTTCTTGGCAGTTTTTCCTTGTAATATAATTGGCTAACATCATTAATGTATAACTCTTTCATTGGAAGATGGATAACAATATTTAAGTCTTTCCATCCCCATATTTGCCTACTGTTATGCATCTTCATATGAAAAAATGAAATTTACTGAGATTCGCACTTTCTTCTTGACCAGGGAATGATGTTTAAATTTATAATTGCGATGAGATCGCAAGGACTTTCATTAAAGAAAGAGATTTTTGTCTCGCCTTATCATTTTGGTGGTCTTCTAAGCTTGACCTTCTAAGTAAAGGTCTCGCTCTTGCCACCCTTTATTGCGACAAGATCGTAGGACGTCTTTACACTTGCATGTAAAAACCCGTTGACCTTGTCTTATCATTATTCAATATTTTTGCCTCTGCGGGATATTTTACTTGCGACAATATGACGGGCCTAAATTTTATTGCGAAAATAAAGCCGGGATATTGTCGTCTTGCTGAAAATCGCGGGGCGTCTTTACACTTGCATGTAAGACCCATTGATCTCGTCTTACCCTCGCGTTAGTATTATTGCCTCTGCTTGGATCATTGCACAAATATGACAAGCCTAAGTTTCCTTGCGGAAACAAAGCCTCGTGACATTTGCGTCTTTGGCACTTATCGGCTCCCTAATGGAGGGTCACGCCCTTATCACCTCCCCGGTTGCCCCTTCAAGGAGGCGTACATCGGCCATACAAGGCTAGCTCCTCCCATCCGGTCTTAACAACAACCGGTTGTTTTCGCGACCTCTTATCCCTTATACCTATAGAGTTTATGGTTACAAGGCTGCACCCTAAGTGGAGTTTTCTTGGTAGGAGTGCGGCATGCGCCAAGACTTGTCAAGAGTGGTAAGGAAGTTCCATGCTCGCACTCTTGACTCAGCCGTGTACCTCGGCGCCTTGATCATACGGCTGACTCCTTGAAAGAGACCCTCGGTCGCCCAACCGAGCAGTATAACCTACATATATAGTTGGGAATCCAAGGTACCTCCTCAGGATAGGCTTTCATGGGCCCCAAATCTGCATGACTCGGGTTCCGGGGCGGTGTAACCTTTTCCACTGAGCCATGTTAAGAGATACCCCCTTATATAGCGCACTTTAGGTCTTACATTTGCCTCTTCTGAAATGTAATTCGAACTAGAATGTACGCCATAAAGGTTCGTCCCATTCATTTATTCATTCATTGTTGTTAAATCATTCAATCATTCATATTTAATTCTTTATCGATATTTAATTTGCGAAGACATAGCACAATGTTGTTCATTCATTTTTGCCTCGGATTCTTGTACATTCTCTTTGTGAAATTCTCATATATCATTTTCTTCTTAGTCTTGCCTTTGATATATCTTTGTCGATTACTTATCGCGAGATCATTAAAACTTACTTTTTATGCCTTTTGTTCATTGTACTCTTTGCCTTAGTGTTATCCCAATCCTTGAAGGACTCATTTCCATCGTAACGTTACTTTGCTTCCATGCATTCATCTGCGGCACCATGGCGGTGTTTCTCGGCGCTTCGCGATGAACTACAGACCAATTATCTTTGCGACATCGTAACATTCGCCAATTCTTGCGGCACTTCGCGATGCTTCTTCATTTCTTATTTCTATAGTATCCACCATCGACTTCTCTTTCTCTGTTCATCTTTGATATTACGTTTCCAATCTTTCCTTTTAGCATTTCTCTCTTCCTGACTCTCTCACGTCAACCTCATAACATTTACGGCCTTCCTTCAATCTCCCTTTATAATTCCAATACCATTTGGATGGGGAAACTTTATACATTGATGGTATGTTGATGCTACTCCCAAGATTTCGTGCGACCATGGTCGCACAATTAATGCGTTATAAGGAGATTCCACGTCAACCACGCGAGAATAAAATGTCGGTGATAATCCTTGTAAAGGTATCCTCATGTGAATTTCTCCTTTAGGTTTGTTATTTGTGCTGCGTTAAAACCGTAGATTTTGTATGTTGAAGGAATCAAATTTTCATCCTCTCCACCCATGGTCTTATAAGTATGGTAAAGCGAGAATATTTACCGAACTTCCCGATGCTCGATTAGGATTACATTGATTGCCCAACAATTTTTACGCTCGTCATCTTCTCCATCAAGTTGGTCTTGGATTAATGTCTAGTCGCACCACCAACGGGCTATCATGTGCTTCTCTTCCTTTGGGTACCTCGTCAATGAGAGAAAGAAATAATTTTTAGTTGCAATCTTTCAATTGCGATTTTCTCACTTGAGTTCATCACTTCTTTGTTATGAAAATCTCTTGCATATACTCTACTAAGCACATTATCGTGAAAATCTTCAATTGTACGATACGAATGGACTATAGAGTTGCAAAATAGATTTTTGGCCTTTGTTCCCACTTCTATTATTAATGCTTCTTTTCCCTTCTTTGAAACTGTTCTTTGCACTTCTGATGGTGATGTTGTTAGTACTTGCTTTCCTTTTACGCTTCATCTTTTAGAAAATGAGTTAACTTCCCACGATCAATCATTAGAATGATTCTCTTTATGTTTACGCAATCATTTGTTAGATGTCCATGAAAGCGATGGTAAGAACAATATTCATGACTTCATCACTTGGTGGTGGTTCCTCCCTACATTCCATGGTGGTGGTCGTCCTCCATTACAAGTATAGCTTCCCAAATTTTTTTCCACACTAGCATTTAGTGGCGGCATTCGATCTCTTCCCATACCATTCTGCGATTTCTTGGTCTTCCATGGTTGTTACTCGCCTTCGTCCTCCATAGGTTTCTTGCATATGATCTAATCTCAAGATTTTATTATTGTTATCTCGGTTGTAGTAGTTCCTTTCTCTATCAAACTCCTCCACGATCTCGGCTCCCCATAGCCACTATTTTCTGCTTGTCCATCATCAACTCTGTTTTACGGTTGCCCATGCGAAGTGGTCGCCAGCGAGTTTAAAAATTTAGTAATAAACTTGCATTCATGACATTTGAACTTGTATTCGCAATTGGGTATGATTCCATTTCATTTTGTCTTTCTTCCAAAGCAATGTATTCTTCTTGAAGTTCTGACTCGACATTGTAATCGTATTTTTAATTACAGAATATTTGAATGTATAACAAACTTGTTGCGAATAGAGCATTTACAAATGATAAAATGAGATATCTTTCCTCTACCACTGTAGGCCATTTCAGCGCACATTGTTCTCCATCTCATTGTCGGATGTCTTAAACTCTACGCCAACTCTTTGTTTCAATCAGAATACATCCTCAATTCACTGGTCGCATGGAATTGTTACTTATATAAGCTCCCAAGAAAATAGTTTGTAAATGGTTGAATGATGAAATTGTGTTTCTCGGCAATCCTTCAAACCATTTCGGTGCTTCTCAATTAAGCTTGATGCGAAGTATTTGCACAATATGGCATCATGATTCTCCCATTGTAACATACATCTCATATAAGCCTTGATGTGTTGTCCGCTTTGGTTGTTCCATCGAAGATGTTGGTTAATGCTTGAGGCAGATTGCACTTAGGTGGTATTCCTCCCATTTGTACTTCTATTGTGAAAGGAGTCTTCGCGACCTGTGATGGCTTCATCAGCCTGTCTTCTTCCTCCTTCCTTCTTACTATTTAACAATTTTCTCATTTTCTGCTAGTTCTTTTTAAGATTTGCTCATTTTCCTCAGGATTTGATTCTGCTGGTCTTTTTAGCTCTGCTTCTCGCCTCCTGCGTTCATGCCTGTTTTGACCTTCTTGTTCACTATTTTCTTCTCTCTTTTCTCTACGATTTTCTCCTTCGTCTCTTTCATCAATTCCGCACACCATTATATCTATCGTTCTCTCTTCTTGGTTCTCTATCAACTCTCCTCTTGCATCCTCTCGTATTCTCCATTGGTATGTCTATGGACACGATTTTGTGCTCGCCTCCTTTCTCTGTTATCGTGATTATTTTGTCGGATTGCTTCTTCTAATTCTTGGTTTTCCACTACGCTCTTACTCTCTCTCTCTCGCGGGCCAAGCGTGCTTGTTGACATAATGTTTCTCAATATCGTCCACGATCTCTTGTTGCCTTCTCAATGCTTCTCTCCGTGCGGTATTGTTCTTCCTTGGCTTGGATCATTTGGCCCACTGAAATCGCCTAGTTCCTTGATTTTCTTCATTCGACTCATCTTGTAAATTCTCGGGATGTGGAATATAACGATCTTCTGCGTCTCTCTTCTTTCATGATATTAAGGCTGAGATTTTGTGCTTCCGTTGGTTTTCTACCTCTGTAATTTACGGTTGGTAAGGCTCTCCTTCTTTCTTCCCTAGTCGATCTTGAACTTGATCTCGCAGTGCTTCTCGATCTTCTATTTTGCAATCTCATATTTTCCATCCTTAATTCATGATTTTGTCTTGTCAAATTTGCTCGTTCTTACGCCTCTAGTCGCCTCTCTTCATGCATTGTTTGTCTCGATGTTTCCAATCTTGTGATTCCTTCATTTCTGTATTCATTTCTTGATCTCCTCCTCCTTATCCGTTATTCATCAGCTAACTTCTGCTCTTCTTCCGGTTCATCCTCAGTATTCGACCTCCAAGTATGTACACTTACTCTATCATAATCCACAGTTTCATTTGTTATTGGAGGAATTAAACGTTGAACATGATTTTCTTCATCATTTCTCATATTCACCCTTGACGGTTCTCCTTGTTCAATTCTTCTTTCCCCAGCAAGTCTTCCACTTCTTCTCACCTAGGTTGTTCAAGTACATTTCTTCTTCTAGCCATCTCTCTTTTAGTAAATTTGTTTGAAAATTATATCAAATTTCTTTCTTGTTAATTCTCTTCTTTTCTACTGCTGTTCAAAGCCTGTTTCTAGAGCCAATATGTAGTTGCAGGAAATCCCAAAATACACCCCTCACTATATTTTGTTTAACTAATCCATTCAAAAGATAATAGATGAATAATTATGAATGTTTATTAATAATCTTCTTGAAATCTTTACACAGGAAAATGGAATTACGCTTAAGAACTTACAAATATTCTTTCTGTTTCTCTCTCCTAATGACTTGCCTTCCAATCCAAAAAAGACCTCCTCCACGACAGATCCACTCATCCCTTTATATAGGGTAGTACATAGTGAATGACAGCTAAGCTATCCTTTATTTTCGGAAATGTCTTGCGAAGTGTCGCGGACGTACAAACATTCGTACTCGCGACACTTCTTAACTTTCGCTTGAGTTTCATATCTTCCTATCGTCATCCAATCGTCATTTATATTTAATCTTCTGCGTGACTACTAACGTTGTTATCCGTTGTCTTCGCGAATAGTTGTTGTGGCGATATTATGATCCTACATTTGGAACCCAATTATCAATGAAAGCATAAATATTTTCACCATTTCCAACTTCCCAAATAGCATGATGCTTAATTATACTAAGGCCATGACAAATGCTTTTCCAAACCCACGAAGAGTCCTTAATATCTGAGTGATGCAGAGGGTGACAATTCTTAAAATATTTGCATTTCAAAATTCTAAACCACGTTCATCTTAGAATGAATAAGAGACCAAGTTGTTTTAGTCGGAAGGGCAACATTAGTGAACTTTAAATTCCTAAATCTTAATCCCCTTTCATTTTATGAGTACACACTTTTTCCCATTTCCTAAGATAAAAACGACCATTTGAATTCTTTCCCCACCAGAAATCACGCTGTGATTGCTCCATCTTGTGGATGAGGGCATCTGGGAGGAGGAAGGAATTCATATGGTAGATGGGAGAAGAATTCATAACATTATTTACCATGACTGACCTGCCAGATTGAGTCAGGTTTTTACCTTTCCACTTAGCCACTCCATTCGCAAAATGATCAATGAGAAAGGAGAAAGACTCATTCTTTGATTTTTTTCAGAAAGAGTGGGATACCTAAGCGTTTATCATTCAGATCAACTTTCTTAACATTGAGTGATCTTATGAGAGAGACACAATGATCTGGATGAACATTCTTGCTAAAGAAGCATCCAGATTTTTGAAAATTTATCACTTGGCCAGAGATAAGACTAAAATCCTTAATGAGAGACATTAAGTTGTTAGCCTCATCATGAGTAGCTTTAGTAAATAAGAGACAATTGTCAGCAAAGAGGAGATGGGAGATACTAGGATCCTCTTTACTGACTTTGAACCCATGAATGAGATGACATTTTTCAGCATGCAATAAATATCTCGAGAAAGACCCCATACATAGAATGAACAAGTAGGGGGATAATGGGTCCCCATGACGGAGACCTCTACTAGGTTTGTATGCAGTACAAGGGGACCCATTAAGAAGAACTGAGATACTTGTGGTACTAATACATTGATAAATAATGTTACACCAAGAGTCAGAAAATCCAAAGCATTTGAGAACATCAATAAGAATTTAGTTTCTGGCTTGCTAGACTCTGTCTGTTTTTAGATGCTTTGAAGTTTTTATGTTATCTTAGACTATCGTTTGTTTAATAGTTTAAGTAGGTGTTATCGTTGCTGAACACGTTCTTACCATCTTTATGTTATGTGTATGGATTATCTATAAGTACTTATTTTCTATTATGTTCTATAGAATTTTACTTTGTTCATGATAATATGTTGTTTAGCATGTAAATTAGAATGGAAAGGACGCTATTCTAGTAGAATAAAATTCTCTAAAGGAAGTGAGATAATTTTTCGTTTTTCTTTGTTTGTAACATTCCTGCCTAATGTACTTGTAGGAATGTCTCTAGGAGAAATTGAATGTCTAGTTGATAGTGTAACCACCCACACTATCCTAAGAAACAAACAATTATTTGTCAATTTTACTCCTTATAATACATCTATGACTACGATGATTGGACCATCGCAAGTAATAATTGGGCGAGGTACTGCTCAATTCTTGTTGTCAAATGGCACAATGATTAAAGTCACAGAAGCTCTATATGCACCAAGAGCGCACCGCACTTTGTTAAGTTTCAAGGATATACGCACAAATGGTTATCACTTAGAAACTCACTGTAAAAATGGAATTGAGTACATATATGTGACCTCTAGTGAATGCGGAAGGAAGCACATCTTAGATAAACTAATGAGTCACTCTAGTGGATTGTATATCACCACTATTAGGATTATCGAATCCCATGTGGTTGCCAACGATGAACTGTTGTCCAGTGACTTATATAAGCTTTGGCACGATCGACTAGGGCACCCAAGTCGTGATATGATGATCCGTGTTTTGAAGAACTCACACGGACATCCGTTATTTCGAATGAAAAAGAAAATGGGACAAAAGATTGTTACAATGCAGAGTAAGAATGTGCATTCTAAAGTAAATGATGCACATTTTATGCCTTATAAAGCAAGAGAAGTGCAACCTTCGTCTTCCAAATTAATTGAAGCGCACCCACTATCCCATTATTCTTCGTTGTCCTTATCGAAGGCACATCGCTCATTTTGCAAAGCTTGTTCTTTAGCAAAGACAGGATCGAGACCATCCTATGCTAAAGATACCAAACAAAATATTCCATTTTTACAAAGAATACAAGGTGATATTTGTGGACCTATACATCCATAATGCGGACCATTCAGTTATTTCATGAATCTGGTTGATGCTTCGACCCGTTGGTCACATGTTGCATTATTGTCCACAAGAAATGCTGCATTTGCAAAGCTCCTAGCACAAATTATACGACTAAGGGCTCACCACCCTGATCATCCAATCAAGTCTATCGGACTTGATAATCTTTGAGAAATTTACATCTAAAGGATTTGATGATTTACGTATGTCTAATGAAATTGACATAGAGCATCCCGTACCCCATGTACACACTCAAAATGGTCTCGCAGAAGCTACCATCAAAAGGTTACATATGATAGATAGGGCATTGGTTATGCGTTCCAACCTGCCTATTACTGCCTGGGGATACGCCATATTGCATACAACATTACTTATTCGCTTTAGACCCACTGCTAGCCAACCATTTTCTGCGTACCAATTGGTAACTGGATATGAGCCTAATATTTCACATTTACGCATATTTGGTTGTGCCGTATACGTGCCTATTACGCCCCCACAACGTACTAAGATGGGTCCACAAAGACGAGTAGGTATTTATGTTGGATACGAATCCTCAATAATTATCCGCTACTTATAACCTTTGACAGGCGATCTCTTTTCCGCTAGATTTGTGGATTGTCACTTTGATGAGACAACCTTTATGTCGTTTGGGGGAGGTATGGAAAAGGACTTCCAAAGGGAACGACAGGAATTGTCCTGATGTTTTCCCACGTTGTCTCATCTTGATCCCCGCACTCCACAATGCGAAAGTGAAGTGAAAATAATTATCGATTTTCAGAATGTGGCATTGAACTGATATTGCTAAAATGACTAGATCACATATATCAGCTGCAAACGTGCCTGCAAGGTTGGAAATTCCCTACAAGGGGAAAAGGTACCATAAATATAGGTACCAAGGCTGCACTTGGTGGACGTGTAGCTGAGGCCGTAGCCCCCAAAAGGAAGAGGGGGAGACCACTTGGTTCGATCGATACTAAGCCAAGGAAGAAAAGGGCGAGTAAGGACAAACCGATCCATATATCATCAATACCGATTATCCATCTCATGAGATTGTCTCTGATTACAGTAATGCCCATGAATCATTACTGGGGGACGCCCTGAAGTTTGAATTGATTCCAGAGAACAAATAAATCTCTATGGGTTGTGAAAGTGCATACGTGTTGATGGAAAGATCCTCCACGCATATTGATGATATATTCGCATATCTTTGTTCGAGAGATTATCGAGCACGATGATATCGAACCACGCTCTATTGCGGAATGCCAAAGAGAGCGATTGGCCTCAATGGAGAGACGCAATCCGAAATTTGAACTAGATTCACCGGCAAAAGACAGGTATTTGGTGCGGTAGTGCTAACCCCACGGTGCAAAGCTTTGTAGGACATAAATGGGTATTTTTCGAAAGCGTAATGAGAAGAACGAAGTCTTGAGATATAAGGCTCGCCTTGTGGCGTAAGGTTTCTCACAACGCCCTAGGATTGATTACGAAGAAACGTATTATCCTGTAATGGACGTCATAACGTTCCGTTACTTAGTCAGCTCAGTAGTTTCAGAAGGACTTGAAATGCAACTTATGGATGTGGTTACCACATATCTCTATGGGGATCTTGATACAGAGATATTCATGAAAGTTCCAGATGGACTTACATTGCCCAAATCAAGTAACTCTAAACCACGGAGTACGTTTGCAATTCAGTTGAAATGCTCACTTTACGGATTAGAGCAATCCGGGCATATGTGGTATACCCATCTAAGTGATTATTTGATTGGGAAGGGATATAGAAATAATGAATTGTGCCCCTGCGTGTTTATAAAGAAAACAAGTTCTGGATTTGCTATTATAGCTGTGTATGTCAACAACATGAACATAGTAGGTACTCTTGATGAACTAAGAGAAACCACAAGCTATTTGAAATCCGAATTTGAGATGAAAGATCTTGGGAAAACTCGAATGTGTCTAGGACTTGAACTAGAACATCGAGCTTGTGGAATATTAATCCACCAATCTGCATATGTCCATAAGATACTCAGGCAATTTAATATGGACAAAGTGCACCCTTCTAGCACTCCCATGGTTGGACGAACTTTAGATGTACATAAAGATCCATTTCGTCCAAAGGAAGATGGCGAAGATGTATTGGGAGTTGAACATCCCTATCTAAGTGCAATAGGTGCATTATTGTACTTAGCACAATGTACTCGACCCAGGATATCTCATTCTCGGTGAATTTGTTAGCTAGATATAGCTCGGGCGCCAACGCACGTCATTGGAATGGTATAAAGAATATCTTTAGATACCTAAAGGGAACCATTGACATGGGTTTTTTTTTGTCCCTACGAAGACGAAAGAATGTGATGCTAATGTAATTGCGACTCCTTGCACCTCTAACCCAAGATAATGTTTTGGTTGGTTTTGCTTTGATCTTTGGTTACCTCTCGAGACCCACACAAAGGTCGATCACAAACTGGATACGTGTTCACTATCGGGAATACAACGATATCCCGGAGATCGACCAAGCAAACCTTGTGGTTACCTCCACGAACCACTCTGAGATCATTGCCCTACATGAGGCGGTTCGTGAGTGTATATGGTTAAGGTCTATCATTACACATATTCGAGGGACATGTGGTTTGAGTTCTACCACTAAAGAGCCAACTTGCATTTATGAAGATAATGCAGCTTGCATCGAACAGATGAAGCAAGGGTACATTAAGGGTGATAATACGAAACATATATCACCAAAGTTTTCTTACAATCAAAGAACAACAATGTCTTCTAAACATTCAAGTCGGTAAAGTAAAATCGAAAAAATGTGGCGACTTATTTACTAAGTCATTACCTAAGTCCACATTTGAAAAACATGTGAGAAGTATAGGACTAAAGAAATTGTCCAGAACTTCCGTGACTCCATAGGACTAAAGGAATTGTCCACTCCCATGACTGTATTAGACTAAAGAAATTGTCATGCATTAGGGGGAGCATCAAATGGTACGTTGAACTCTTTTCCTTCACCGAGGTTACTTTTTCCCACTGGGTTTTGTTACTCGAAAAGGTTTTTAATGAGACAACAATAATACCATAAATGCAAATCATGGAAAGATGTCGACATCAGGGGGAGCATCTAGAGATGCACTGATAACATCAAAGTGTGTTGTACTTTTTTCCTTCATTGAGGTTACTTTTCCCACGGGGTTTTGTTACTCGACAAGTTTTTTTTTTTAATGAGACAACAAAACACTAGAGATACAACTTCGGTTGAGGTTATTCTTCTCCATACAAGTACTCAATTTTTGTGCGAAATATTTTTCCTAACACAGTTCTACAAAGGACAAGAGTCCTTACAAGCGACGCCATTGCAGAAGCTCAAGTGTCTTTCTCCTTTGACCATTTTTTCATCAACGGATGTTTTCTGGAAAGGTTTTGACAAAGCAGTTAGTTTATAATGATGGTCATCCAAGGGGGAGTGTTGTAGGAACATGAGTGGGGAAATGTCTGACCACCACATGTGGAGACATGCATGTAAACTTCCCTCATTCTACTTGACACATGTAAGGTTTAGTCTTTTGCTAACCAACAAGTGTACTACATAACTCCCACTAGTGCATGTACTCTTTATGTATATAAAATAGGAAGTAGACAACTTATAAGAAGTACTGATTCCCTTCTTCTCTTCTCTTTACTACTATATTCTCTCTTCTGCCTTACCATTTTACTTTATCAGTTTTAATGATTTTTTTTTTTCTTTTTAGTGTAGTGGTGGAGTTTAAACAGAGAAGAAGGGAGATAGAAAAGAAGAAGATAATGTTTGTGGTCTCTAATGGCGAGAAGAGGAGAATTTTTTTTTTTCCTTTTTTCTTTTTAAGGTCTAGAATGTGCCACGTGTTGAGGTCCAAGGGTTTTATTTTCATTTTATACACATGTGAGTCGCACGTTCACAATTGATTGTGTTGTAACGGCAGTTATAACAGAAAGGGGGTTTTACCAATTAGTAATTTGAAAAGGGGTAATGCAAAATAACTATTTATTTTGAGGGGGAAACACAAAATCCCCCTTTTTTTTTGCACAAAAATTGGAAATATGTGAGTAATTTAGACACGAGATCAGAACTAATAGTAGAACTGACCCATGCATTAGAATATTAGATGATGTTGAAAGGTGTGAGAAAGTCGGCGATAAAAGGAAAAGGTTGGATTTGATGATTTCTAATGGCTTCTCTGTGGAAAATGGAGGAATTTGGGGTTATTCTGTTGAGTAGTCAAGTTTTATTGATGCACTGTCATTGTTACACACTTGCATAAGAGTCGGTCGTTTTTTCAGTGTGAAACATGAACATTACACATTCTGAAACATGCATCTAGTTGTATAATAATAGGCTTTCTTCTATTCACTGAAGTTGAGTCAAAAAATGTAACGTTTGCAGCATCGGGATTAGGATAACATTGTAGGTTTTACTACTATTTTGATAAACTATCATGTAATGGAAAGACATGAAGAGATTTATACGTGAAATCAGTTTCGGAATGCATTGTAAGAATGAGCAATGGAAATCGCTTTTCAAGAGGAGTGCATACCTTCTATTGCTCTACGTCATGCTATTTCCATAAGGTAGACTGACTTGGAAATTCGGTATGAAACAACTGGATATTGATATAGGAGAGCATACTAAATCTCCATTGACTCAAATAGTTTTGGAATTTTCACTTTTTCCAATGGATAGTCAAGAGTATTCTACTATCATAAGACCAAAAAAACTATTTCAAGAGTTATTAGCAAATGGTTAGGCATAAATTGAGCAGAATAGTCTATACTCATGAATAGGCTGCCAACGGATTGTTATGTTAGTACAACAAAAATGGCAGGCGATGTGATGAAACCCAACAAAGGAGGTAAGCCATGTCATGCCATCGTCGTCCATTGGTGGTCCCAGATATATGATTGAGATATATCAAGATTAATGCTTATCATACGTTTTGATTACCACCCAAATATCTGTCGGACACTAACTATAAATCCCAGTTGGATGGAGGTTATAAACGAGCTCCTACTACATCAATATGCTTGATCGTCCTAATTTGATTGCATGTGTCTTCAAGTTAAAGAGAGACCATTTGATGGCGGAAATCAAACCAAAAAAGTGTTTTAAAGTGGTTGCACACGTTGTACAATGTAATTTCAAAATGCAGGTGGCCTCATATGCACGCTTTTTCATCTTTTTGATGATCATGAAAAATCTCGAATAGTGGAGCAGGTTAAACTTTTTATTTGTGCCCAATTTCCATTTAAAATGACTGACCCAGTTTTTTTTCCAAAATGTTAGGAAATGCATGTTCCATGTAATAAAGACTTTATATGCATGAAAAATAAAAAATGTAACTGGGTATCCAATATATTATCAACATGATGATGGCAGGGAGGTTTGTGTTCATACAAAAAATTGTTCCGTACCACCCATAGTTGTCTAGAAATTTAATGGCTACATTAATATTGAAATAAGTGGGGGAATAAGGGTCGCCAAATACACACAAAAGTATATCTACAAAGGTTAGAAAATTCTTGGCGCGCGTATCGTTAGAATTCAGCGAATATGACGAGGAACAATAATATATTTATGCAAGATATATTGTACCACCACAGGTTCCGTGGCTTTTGGAAGGTCATTCGCCACACCAAGAAGAGCATAACGTTTTTCTTTTGACCATCCATCTTCGGTCGAAAACAAAGAATTACGTACGATGTCATAAGTCAATGGAGAAAGTTAGCAAAGTTGCAGAAGACTATAAGTCAACATTGATGGTGTACTATTACAACATGTTCGTTTCAAGAAATTGGATTCCGGAGAATCCAATTCCTAGGGAATGCACCCAATTTCTTGAACCGAACGGTGCAAATGAACTTTTTGTAATTAAGAATTTTGATTCCTAGGAATCCAATTTCCTCCAAAATAGTAGAATTCTATTTCATTGGTCAAATAGTGCAATGGAATTCGATTCCGGGGTAAAAACAAAGATAATTGAATTACCCCAACCAAACATGAATTTTTAGGATTTGAATTGCATTCCTTGGAATCCAATTCTTAACTCATAATTGAGTTCTTAGGTTTTCAATTCTCCCCAACGAACGGGCTGTTAATATTAACCCCACTTCAAAGGATATCCTTATCAAGAATTTCAACACCACTTTGTATGGACAAAGAAAAATGGAAAATAAGACAAAGAGGTTTTGCGCTTACAAGGATATACTTTGTCACCCATAATGCCAGTGTGTCGTATACCATATTCATTTGGAAGATGCATATTCATTTGACTTTCTGAAAACAGTTAAGGATGGTGCCATAGTGAAACTTCACTCTGCTTTCCAAGCATTGTGCATTTCCCTTGGAATTTTAGAAGACGATGAACCGTTTCAGTGTCTCTAGGAAGCAACAATGATGAAAACTGGAATTCAACTGAGAAAACTATTCAAGTTCACTCTTTGCGATTGTAATTCAACTCAATAAAAGGCCCCGTGGTCAAAGTTTGAATTAAACATATGTGATGACTTACACTTTAAACTAAGTATGAGGTACAAAATTCATAAGCCAACTAATGGACAAGTACTTGATTATGGATTATATCCCCTTGATAAAAACCACATGAACCTGGCAAGTTTCTTGATGATTTCTAAGATATGCCAAAACAAATATCAAATTGGAGTGATGTCTTTGACTATAGGTACATTTTGGAGTATCAATGAAGATATTAGGATGTTGAACTTTGCTCAGTTTTTAGCGTATAATGCAGTAATTAGTTTTTTACAAACACATAATAGTAATTTTGTCTTCTCTAAAAGGAAGTACAAGAGGTGGCTAAACTTTTGTATGCAACATATGAATCGCAATTTGTCGCGCATAATACATATTTCTTACTGTTGTTCTTCTATGATTTCAAGCGAAAGAATTTTTTTCACTTTTGTATGCAACATTGATATTCATGTATCCTATTTTTGGTTGTTCCGTGCATTCTACATTCAAGATTCCCCCAAAAAAAATAAAAAATAGTTGAAACCAGTGTTTGGGATTTGAGAAATAGGATACATATGCAAACTTCCGAGGCAAGTGAAGCTAATTATATAGGACGAAATTTCGATGCGTTATAGACTTTGTGTTCAAGGAGTTCATCGAAAAATTCATGGTTTTCATGATCATAAAAGAACATCGGTGAAGTTATAGGTACTATGTGCAGATATTTGGAAAAACATTTCCCGTTATCCTTGGAGGATGTCGGGAAAAATCATTGGAGCATGTCTAAATATCATTACTTTGGAACCCTTAATAAAAATACGTGCATGGTTATAATTATACTTAAGCCGAAAATGTATCTATTGCAAAATTCTTGGTAGAGGTAAAAATCTAGGCAAATTTTTGTTTACCATTTTGTTTCATAATGCGCATGAAAGAATACTTCGATATTCATATGCTAAATGTTACAGGTTGGTGATAATCCGAAGGAAGTTTTTGGTCTTCCAGAGTCTGTGGGTAGGTGTAAACACACGTCTAAATTAATAAAAGACATTTATCCCTAGATGGTTATAGAGGTGAGAGCACGTCCAATATGTTTTACCGAGACGATCATATTGTAAGCGGGCAATGGAGAAGAACACAAAGTTGGTTTCCAAATCATAGTATTGAGGAGTATTTTTTCCAGAGAAGATCTCTGCAATGATACAAGGCTATTGGTTACTAAATGGGAAAGACATGTAATCGAAGCCAAAGCTCTAAAGAGTGACAAAGCCGAAAGAGTATATTTATCCAAGGCGTATGTTCCCGTCTTTGCGGCGTTTGCTTTGACCATCAATTGTATGTTGGCATAAATCTGTGCACTCTTTATTTAGCCATGGAAAATGTTGAGGGGTGAATTTAGTTTTAGGTTCTACCCGTCCTAGATACACCAAATGACCTCACTATACCAAGAATAGTAAGAGAGAGAGTTGCATTTCTATTGTACCTTGTCCTTTCTTATATAGGATGTCCCAAAAGCCCCTCTTTTTATTACATCATGACACATGTCCTAATCTTTCTTAATTACTCTTAACGCCATTCCTTAATATGACCTCCTTTTCATTATTAATCCCTTCTTTGTCCTCCCTTCCATATGGATATTTTCCATTTGAGCTTGGGTTTAGTCTCCAAGTCCCCACAGCTTATACCAAACTTATCTCTATTCCCAGGGGACACCCCAAACCCGTTAAGGGATATTTTTTCATGTATCAACATTAGTCCCCTGACTATTGGGTCAATTACTCGATGAGCCAATAGTCAAAGAATCTTTTCCATGTGCCTCCCTTTATGGTCCGTTGACGTGGGATTTTTTCTCCTTTTGTTGAATCTATGATTGTGGGTGACGTTTAACCTCCCATCGTGAAAAATTTCCTTTTTTTTTTTCTTCAGTTTCTGACGGTTATTATCCCCTGTGCATAACTGCCACGTTCAATTCTTAGAGTTCTCTGTATATAAAGCTGTCAATTGGTTTTCCCCTTTTATCTTTCTTCTTCTTCCTTTTTTTCAAACGTACTCATATGCTCGCCATATCTAGCAGCTCCACCAGTAGTTCTTCATCTGAAGAGTTTAATGAATCCGAAGAACCTAGGAACGAGGGTTCTGAAGAAACCGAGTACTCCGAGCATGAAGAAATTATCTTACCAGCCCCAGCGGACGGCAGATCATATACAGTCGCGGAATTTACGAGTGGACCTGCTCTGAAGCGCGCACTGAAGCTAAGAGAGTTCCGCGGAGGTAAGCGTGTTTTCCCCCTCGAGGATGTCCTAGTTCCTCGCCTTCTAAATTCTCTCGTGATGCTTTATCCTCTCGCACATGGATGGCTCATACGTCCCGAGTCGGAGACTATGGACGCTTTTGCGTTCAAAATAGTACTGTGAATGGCCATTCATCGTGGAGAATACAATCTTCCTCCCATCGATATTCGGTCCAAATCAAAGACTCACCCGGTGTGGCCACACTGGTCGTCTCACATATGCGCCAACCCCAGCCACACTGCTGCTCTTCGGAAGGCGGGTATTGATGAGTCTATAAAATCGTCCCTTAAGCGGGAAGTGAATAGGTGTATCCATGATATAACGCAGCTTTTCTATCGCTGGGCTCTCCTCCTGTCCACACCCTTTTTACAGCGTGAGGAGAGGCAACAATCGTCCTAGAGGAGTAGTCGCTCTTACAGGATTACCGATTCACGACAGTCATTCATATGATGAGGCGACCGTCTACGGAGCGCTAGATGACGAGGACAAAGAACTATACATGTACTTATTTGTTGAAGTGTAAGGATGATTCCCGTTCTGAACTAGTACGGGCGAACGAGGAGCCATCAAAACGAAACGAAAGCAAAGAGACCGATGGCTTGGGTAAAAAGGGAGCATCTTCGTCTGCTGTGAAAGGGAAAGCCAAGTGGGTGGAAGAGAAGAAATCTCCTCCTATGCGCTCAACAGGTGATCGATTACTAACTAGCTCCATCCGTTCCTATGAGGAGATTCACGGGTCGTCAGTTCCAACAGAGGCTGGTTCTGAGTGGGTCGTTAAAACCAATCACCGTGCTTCTTTTCCCCTTTAGTTAAAATATTGGGCTCCTAAGATAGTTAACGGGAAAGTGCTTTCGCCAAAGCGCAAAGAGAATAATCCCCGCGCAAAGTTAGCTGCTTTTATTCTGTTTTGGCTTTGTCATGACGTGTTCGAATACAATCCCCAGGATACCATTTAGGGCGAGCTCGGGCCAATGGCAGTGTTGTTGTCTCGCGATGTCTCTTTCCCGCTTGCGCCGATGTTCTTAGTTGGTTTGTACCGTCATCTCGATGTATTTTGTCGGGATTTTCAAACATAGGTTCATCTCACAAGATCGAGACCTATATCCCTGATCGGTTGTCAATCCGTCAAAAATAATTTCACTTTCTTACTCACTAAATTTAAATGAAGTACAAAGTAAGGAAGAGTTCGTATCCACAGAGAGGCAATTGTTGTTATGCAATTTTCAGTTTCTAGGGTAACCAAGGGGGGATGTTTGTTGTTTTAGCGAAATACTAAAGTAAAAACAAAATAAAGCAAAGTAAATAATTGGAATAATCAATAAGGAGAAGATATTGGTCATGGGATAGTATCATTCACAAACATGTATTTTCATCAATGATTAGAATTGGTATTTTAATCTCTCATATACTAATAGTCCTAGGATACCTTGATCGCAAGTATATCCCGCTAATTCCCTGTTTTCATCACAACCACATTAAAAGATGCATATGTGAATTCTTCCTAGAAAGCAACCTAAAGTGTAAAAGCACAATTAGATTTAACTCCCTAAAAGCAATAAGTTCTATGGAATAAGACTAATCAATGCAAACGAATGTTTAAAAGCACTAAACGTTTTAACAAAAGTTATGATTCACTTGTGACTAGTAGGATATATCACTACAAGCACTACCCACAATTATGCTACTTAGAATCAGGGATAAACAACTATTTCGTATTGAAAACCCTAATATAGCTCTAGAGATGAATGTAAATCGGATTGATTCCGGACTCAACCAAATAAACTATCAAATCATATAACACTATTAATTGTGAATCACAAACAATAAAATATTGAGACAAAACTAATTCATTGAATCATATAACATATTGAGAAATCAACTTTATCCCTTAACCAATAATATGTGTTTAGCTACTCATAGCTATGGAGTTCATCATAATAATATTAATTGAAAAGAAGAAGATGAACAAAAGCAAACCCTAGAAGCGTAAACAAAACCGGCTCTCCAAAGTTCCAAGAAAAATATATGTGATCCCAAAAGTTGTAGAAGTCTTTCCTTTAAATAGCTCTCTTGTTTCCAAAATTAGGTCTAATCTTCATAGGTCCAAAAGATAGAAATCCACCAAGCCCATGTGTGAGAAAAACCCATGTGAAAACTCTTCCCAAAAACGGTCGCCGGAAAACTGGTATTGTGGCCGAAATTTGGCCGGAATCCGGCACCGGAAAATATCTCAGGTGATCGGCAAAGTCCACCCGGTCACCGGTCAACGAGTCAAATCGGGTCAACTGATCTAACTCGGTCAAACCGGGTCAATCACCGAGTCAGGCTCTAACTCAGCTGAGTCAGGTTGTGAGTCAGTCACTGCCTTGGCTGAGTGAGCTAACTAGTCTTGGCTCAGGCCATTGCACTAGCCTAAGCTTGTGATGCACAATCCTTGTGCTTCCAGCCATGATGGCCCTGCATTGCACCATCTGTTTGTAATATCCTACCCTGTAACCTTCAGCTCAATTGCATTTGCAATAACACATACAGCACCACATTCTCACTGTGTTTCATCCTATGACAACTTCACTGTAACTCTTGTAAGTTCACTCAACCCTGCAATGCTCCCCGATTCAATTACGTGACCAACGTCACCAAGCACCATCATTCCATCTCAACTCAACCATCTCTGTGACCTCAATAAATTGACTATGTTTTGTAGCTGCAACACAAACAGTTTCTTCCAATGCAACTCAGCTTGCAATGTTACAGCCACACTCAATTCTAATCATAACCACAGTACCCATTACAGCACCACACACAACAACATCATTGCATCATCTGAGCTGCAATTGCATCCCAATCATTGCTTCCACTGCCAAATCATCCAGCTGCAGTTTATCTAATTCTCCAATTCAAACACAGCCAACATTATTCATAACCTGTAACAACATCCGAGCCACATTCCACCTGCAACTCCGTCATACATACTCACTTGTGCCATGCCTGTAATTTCAGTACCACCAATTCCTTGAGTCTTGCACTGCACCAGCCAATTCTTGCAAACTAATCTGTCCTGCAGCTTCAACTGCTTCAGTCATTCCAGTTCTAACATCTACCATCAACCTGAATCTGCAATTCCCATCTACACAGTTCAGCCCGCAATACATTTACCATGTAACTCCATGGCATACCTTTTCAGGTGCAACATCACCATTTCAAATGCTAGTTTCATTGTCTTCACTCCCCAACTCAATATGACATCTTAACCTGCAGTTTCATAATCACAGCCTGTCACAGACAACCCCAGTCACCATCATTTGGTGCTCAATCCTCCAGAGCTTATTGCAGCACCAACTTAATCTCCATCCATCCCTGCAATGCACTGCTACACAACTTCATCACTGCAGCACCAGCACCTGCTGCAATTCAAGTATAGCTTCCTCCACCACATTTCTGTTTCATTGCCACTGCCATCTCAGTCATACCACAAACACACATCTCGCGTAACATTTCCGGCCGAACACATTCATTACCAGTTCTGCAACCTCATGAGCAACAACCAACACCATCTGGCAATCTCCCCAGCAAACCACCGCAGCATCACAGCTTCATAACTAGTTCTCAAAAACCATTACAACTGCTCCATTCTTTACTCCACCTGAAGCACCACCTGCAAACATAGTCACTGCAGTTCACAGACCACCATCTCACTTGACTTGAGACAACACCATGAGCTCGATCTCCTGTAATAATAACAGCAGCAATTCATTACCACCAGAGGCTGCCACAATCCCTGTAGCTGCACATTGCAACAATCATCACAAGCCCATCATTCAAAACTCAAATCCGAGTTAAACTCTTCATTCCTTGTATAAGAGTACCCTTCTAATCCACTGAGCCATATCCATCTCGAGCTTCAATCAAGCGACAACACTCAAGATCACCAAAATGGCAAACCCACTAATTTGAGATCTCCAATTCATCTCTCATTTACTTACATCTCAAGCACTGTAAGCAATCAAACCCATCTCAAATTGAACCATACTCGTAATTTCACAAATCCCGCACCTCATGAACAATCAATCTTCCAGGATATGTTCTTCATCAACCCTAACTTCGGTTCCTCAATTTCCATCTGTTGAGCATCAAAAACGACTCTCTTCTATATTCTTGATTTCCCTCCTCGATTCTGCTCAAACCCCACAACACCCGCACCTATCTTCACCTACTTTCAGATCTAAATCAAAACCCATTGTTTCCTCCATCGTTTCTCTAATTCATGGTGACAAACTAACCATCACCATTTCTTCCTCCTCATCTGTATGCAGCTTCAATCAACATCACCCATTCACTCGATCAGTAGCGTCATCTTCTTGATTTCCACCTCTGATAAAATGGTGCCGCCATGAGATTCTCTATTTCAGGCAGAGAAAAACTAAATGATGGCTTCTATGATTTTGAGGTGTTTGTGTAGGAATTGTAGATGGCTATAGCCACCCAGATAAGGCAGATAAGGGGTTACCCAGAAATAACTCTAGGCACCCAGAAATAGGAAAAGGGCTCCCAGTTCTTGCATGGCCTGTCGGTTTCGCGGAACCGACTGCCTATTCACTTCTTTGCTCAACCGTAACTAGCTTCGCTCGCCTATGAATTGGTCTTTTCGCTCTTTTTCGCTCTAAATGGGTGATTTCTTCTCCTTTTGTTCTCGGTGACTCCATTGCACCTATAAAACTCAAAAGAAAACATAAGATACATAATTCACATGGAAAATAGCAAAGAAAACATAAACTCTAGATAGTAAATACGGTGTATTCTACACTTATCAATCCCCCATGCGCGCCTGAACCTAATGATCTTACAGTCCATCGCGAGGAAGATGTTGAGCAGGACCGTGGTTCGGTTAAGAGGCTTCCCGTTGTTTATGGCTACCCGCGGATGGCTCTTTGGAACTTGAAGGGGAAAATACCCTAGGGAGATCTTTGCAAGCACTTGGACGTAGCTAAGGATTTTGAACCATTTCCTTATCAATATGGTCGTTCGGGTCTGGCGCATTATGATTTTGTTGCACCTTTTGACGCGGAATTGGATTCGAAAAAGCTCTTGTCAGAGGCAGATTTTGATTCATCGATGGCTGTATTACATGGTTATCTTCCTGGTTTTCATGCTGGTAAGTTCATCGCCATGTCTTACAACCCTGATCGTGCATCTCGGAAAGTTGGGTTTGACCAAGGGGTTCCTCATAAGTTTCCCCCTCCGAATAACTCCAGCATTGAGGACGTTGTTGCTAGCTTTGATCGTTATGTCTTTAAGGGGGCGTCTCTCTTTTCTGATCGACAGATTGATTTTTCGTTTAAGCAGCCCATCTCCGCGCGGCCATTAGCGTTTACTGAAAGGGCTCACGAGTATCATGATTTATTACGGCGCCGGGCTTTGAATTTTCTCTTGCGCGAATCGTCTCCTCCTCGTGACCTGACCGTTCAAGATCTTCGAGAGCTTCATGCGTCTGGCTGAATCAAACTTGATGATGTTGTAGCTGCTGAGAAACGTCTTGTTTCGGCAAACAAGGGTCCCTCGGAGCCTGTGGTGACCTATTGGTCTCCTCCCTAGGGTCATGAGCCTGCAGAGCCGAAGAAGGGGTCATTTTCCGACCGTAAACCTCCGCGCCTAAACGAGCGGTCGTCTGCTAGCCCTTTAGATCCCCAGGTATTTGTTATCTCTTTTGCTATGCATATTTACACATTTTTTTATCACTACGCTTCCCTCTTCATTTTGATGAGATGGGTGGTGGAAATCACTTTCCCAGGAAACTCCTCCTTTCAATCGCCTAGGGTGGAAACCCTTTCTTACGTGAAGGAGGAATACTTGAATATGCCTGAATGTGATTGGACTGAGAGGAGTCTAAAGAAGAAAGCTAGGCGAGAGGCGAACTAGTCGTCTGCTCCGCGCCCTTATTCCTCTGCTAATACCACATCTTTGCAGCCCCAACAGAGCCATCACAGGAGCGCGTCCCAGCCCCCCAGGTTGTAAGTAGCAGTTCGACTTCCTCCTTTGTAGACCAGTTGAGTAATCTAGGGGTCAGTCTTCCTTCGGGGGATGGTTGGGTATCTTCGCGTCTTCATGTATCATCAGTTCATCCTCTTCTGGCTGAAACCGTTCGTGGCAGGGGCGAATTTCCAGTGTCTCCTAGTGTTGTTCTGCAATCAATGAGCCCTTCTAGGTCTAACCGGTCAGTCTTCGGTGGGTCCTCATCCCACGTGGCATTAACCGTTGATGATCCTGTAGGTAACTTCATATTTAATAAATCTAAGTCGTTTTTGCAATGATGCTTATTTCTCACTTGCCAGGATCCACTAGTGACTCTGAGTCGTCTTCCAATTCCTCCGCATCTCGCCCTGAAACTGCTGATATTCTGCTAGGCTCGTCGATTCCCGATGTTAGTCCCTTCTCTTTCTTCTTTTACTCGTGCTTATCTATAATTTCTTCTCGTTGACATATTGCTATTGGCGCCAAGATATGGGTAAGAAGCGCAAGGAAACCACAAAGCCCGACTTAGATGGCACGAGGCACGTGGTCCCCAGTGCCGACGGATCTCTCAAGCGCACTAAAGTGGATGGCGGTGGTTCGTCTGTCCTCTAAGAGAAGCAGACTGATGTCCTCACTTCCAATACATCAGCCACCCCTGTCATACCAGAGGTCCCTGAGGACGCTCGGTTCCATTTCCCTCTGGTGGTAAGTGTCGCCGAGGCTGGAGTAGACCCTGCTACCCACACTCTTGTCCACGGCTTCTGGGTACCGATATTTTTTGCTGCCACTTACAGAGACATAGTTAAGCGTGGTGGTGGTCACATGGTAAAGGAGGGACTTTTGTCTGTTCCTATTTTGTGTTATATGACCAGGAACCTTCTGGAGATCGCAGACTATCTTACGCGCGTAGGGGATGATCCTCATTGACACGGCGACATTGCGTAGTTGGGAGGCTGCTGTGCAATCTGAGCTTAATGTTAAGATCCCGATAGTGTGGTTGGAGGAGATGTTGGCGAAAGTGAAAGGCCGTAATGACCCTCGTAGTCGGCTCACAAGTTAAATTTCTCAGTTGGAAGGGGAGCTGAAGAAGCGCTCAGAGACAACTTACAGCAAGAAGGCAGTGTTGAATCTATTGCTTGATGATGTTGGAGTGGCTAATGACGAGGTGTTACGGGCATGAGGCTGCCGAGGCGTCAGTTCAAGCTGAGCTTGAGAAGAAATGGCAGGAGCTAGAGAGGCTCTAAGTTGCTTAAAGTGCTTTGTCCATGTGCCCATTTTCCATTCATTTTCCTTTGTTGAACTTGCCTTTTAGGCGCCGTATTTGTTGTTTGTTTGTTTTTTCATTATGGGATATTCTGTGGTGTTTGATTGATTTTTCCTGTTACTAGTATTTTATTATCTTCAGTTAACTGCTTTGGATGTTTATAATTTTCTTGTTTTACTATTACGGGGTGTGTGAGGCTGGGCGAGTGTTCTTGTCCCTTTGAATATGCTAATTGCTTGGTGATTACCCTCTTTCCCTCCACCTTTTTCTTTTTATCAAAAGGAAACGGTGGGGAAAGGGGATTATTAGTAAACACGCCTACCCTTTTTTGAAGTGGTGGGAAAAGGCATCAGGTAAGTGATGGACACATTTATGTGTCTAATATGATATCAATTGTATGTATTGTTAGTGCTCGATTTCGTATTAATTATGGCTTTTTATGTTTTTGTAGGTGTTTTTGGGAAAATAAGCTTTTGCGGCGAAATTGGATTGAAAAGTGGTATTTGAGAGAAAATCATTAAAGGCACTCCTTATATGGATAAGGGGCACCCAATTGATAAGGGGTAACCCACTGCTATTTGCACCCCAGATGTGTTAATTACACCCCATGGCTATGGGCACCTGTACTCTTGTTAGGGGGCATCTTCTTCAACATTTCAAATGCAGAATTTGGCGGGAAAACTATTTTCATCTGCGTACTCTTGGATTTATTGTTTGGATGAGATTATATGTGATGTTTTCACGGGAATAAATTGGGAAAACCTTGTTACGGTAAGTCAGGGTTGGCAAGTATTGTAGAAACGTAGAAAATGAAGGTTTGATAGGTTTCTTATGAAACAGGGGACAACTCATTTGTGTGCTTTGCTGGATCGAACTTAGATACGAACTGTTATGGATACGGTACATCAAAACAGGGCTCGTGATAGCTTTGGATTGAAGAGAAGCGGTTATTCCCTTATATCGTTTCGTTAAAGAAGGAAAAAGGAAGTTACGGGGTTTTGTTAAACAAGGAAGTTCTCGACTAAAAACAGGGGAGATATTTTCGTAAGATTTGTATCCATTAAGTTTATAGAAGCTTTGGATAAAACAGGAAGCCGTGAAGAGAAAGGCCGTAACTTTTGGAGGAAGCAAAGGAAGATAAAACAAGAATTTCTTTGAGTTTTAATCGCTCTGGAGGCATATATAAGGTGCAGGGAAGCCATAGAATGATAGTCGGGAGTTTGGGGTACGCTGCTGGGAAGAAAAAAAGGCTGCAGAGGAGTTGTAGCAGCAGCAGGAAGAAGAAGAAGAGAAGGAGTTGCAGACGACACTAAAGAAGTGTCGTTCTCAAGAACCCTAAACTGAAGAACATTAAGCTGCAAAGAACGGTCATGATCGGTCTTATATTCAAACAGATTCAGAATAAATCCGTTAGTAACTATTATCTTCGATTTTGCAACAATTATCAATAAGGTGCCTTTTGTGACGCCTATACAAACATAAAATCTCTCGTGTTATTATTTCTTCATAAAAACATCTTTTGAGCTATGAATTATTATTTTGGGTGTGTTTTGAGCATGAGGAGATAAGCCCCAACACTGGGAGGACGGAGGAAGCCATGTTTCACAATTGATTGGTAACTATAATGATTCTTCATGACTTTTTGCATTGATTAAATTGATTTATGATTTTTCTTAATTGATTGTGATTTTGTTTGATGCTTGGTCTAAGTACTTTTGATGCGTCATGCATGTGATCTACAGTCAATCTTCTAAGGATCTACTTTTGGCAAAGATATAGGGTCCATAAAAGAGCTAGAATTATTATGAATCAATATACGAACCAATTGAATGTGATTAATGGTGGAAACCCGAGTCCCAGTTCTCTGATATTTTGTGACAAAATTGTGTAAATATTATCTTCATTTTTATTTTATTTTTTTTATCTGAAATCGAATCTCTACAAGTCTTTGAACGAACTTTTACTTATCACTTTCAAAACTACATCAATTTTTGGCGCCGCTGCCGGGGAAAATAATTGTTGTTAGGTTTCAAAGTTGCCATTTCTGGCACTATCGGAATATTAGGGATTGTCTCCTCAAACGGATGTTCAAAAACGGACTCTTCAAAAATCGGACTTTCTAAATGGAGGTAATCGAGACGCTTAGAACTACTAGGTTTCTCTTTAACAAATCTACCTAGGGAGTCTCTTTTACGTTCAGGCATGAAAAAGAATAAGGTAGGAGATTCTATGCAATCACAAATCAAAGCTGACTCAACCAAAGCAAACCTAGAGATTTCTAGCAAACAAAAAGCATGATGGCTCCACTTAGATTGTTTCTAGACTAGCTTCTAATCCTTCGAAAGGGAATTTGTTACAATTTAAGCAAACCCTCTCGGAATCAATCCGAGTCAAAGTAAGTTGAATAGAGGTGAGGGAAGCTTAGTGGAGCTTTGATACCCAAGGCCTCACCGGAATTACAAGGAGGCGCAGTCACGCATTCAACAGGCGTCTCTAAAAATAAAATCTTCCAGCATATATTCTTTTATCGTACGCAACTTCCAAAATAACAGAGAACAATAACCCGAGAAAAGACCCGAGAATATATCCCTTTCTCTGTTTCGTTGAAGCCTTTTTCAGTCAATCCTAGTCCCGTACGAATGTTGTACTACATCAACAGGCCCAAACCAAACTATTTCTATGAAAATCTCCGAGTAAAACTTGTCCAAGCCCCGCCTTTCGTCCCACGTTTCCGGAAAAACCCGAGTATCTTTTCTTTCCTTGGTTTATCGAAAATCCAATGATACAGCCCCATATAATCGATCAAATCAACCATAAAATCCATATTTAGCTGAAACAAATCCATCCCAACCAAATTCTGTGTTTGAATCTCATTTGAGCTCTTCCAAAACTCTTCCCAGCCGAAAAGCAAAATTTCCCGCCAAAACTTGTGTTTAAATCATGAAGAAGAAATGCCCCCTAACCAGAGTAGGGTGCCATTTAGCAGATGCCTTTGGGGATGCCCTTAGTAATTTGGTTACCCCTTATCCAAAATGGGGGTCCCTTTAGTAGGTGTCCTCCGGGTGCAACTTTTCGAGCCGATTTCTTCAAAAACGTTTATTTCCCAAAAATACCTACAAACACATAAAACACCATAACAAATAGGAAATCGAGTGCCAACAATATATAATATTGAGATCAAATCAGACACAAAAATGTGTCTATCAAATACCCCCAAACTTATTATTTGCTAGTCCTCGAGCAAAACCGAAATAAATAAAATCCTAACTCACTGTCGCAGGCATCGTCGATTGCGTTTAGCGTATGCAATAAGCCTTTAAACCCCTAGGTGGCCCCTAGTGGTCGGGGTACAATAAGATCTCGGGAGGGCTTACAAGAGATATACCCACAAAACCTTTACTCCATACCCTAGCTATTTACGCAGAACCTTGGAAGGCACTAAAGAATCTCCTTGGTTGGCATATTTATTGACTACAGGAGGAAGTACCCTGATGCGAAATTCCAATTGTTGTACACGAGTTTGCACTCAAGCATACTAAAATTCATATATAAGTCATAGAGCTCTACTCAGATAGTTTCTGGACATCATAACCGGAGTCAACCAATCACATGGAGAGATTAAGAAATGGATATAGAAAAACATAGATGGTTTTGATGTTGACTAAGGTAAACAGTGTTTCTCATATCTGTCTGAAGGCCACTACCAAAATGAACCTATCCTAATGGATTGAGATACTATTCTGGACTAATATCAACACACTGGCATATACAAGGGAACTAGTGGTCGATAATCCTAACTCTAGATCAACTCGTCTGGCATATACAAGGGAACCAACGGTCGATTTTATTGAACACTTTATTCCGTTTGGTCTGATGGTCCGGTCTCAATTTCATTTTTTTTTCTTTTTCACTTTTTTTTTTTTTTTTGGTATCTCAATCACTCTATTTCACCCTAGCAGTGGTAACAACTTGAATCGTGAGCCCCACCTAATCACTTAGAGAAACATATTTTAAAGAAAACAAAATAAAAATAGAAGTGAAAAGGATTCAACGAGATATGGCGAAACTACCATGTTTTTTTCTTTAATTCTAACACCCGAGCTCCGTGCTTTTATGAATAGACTCTTTAGATGTTTCCATCTAATCAGATTGGTTCCTCAACTCCTACAACCAAAATGCTTCCATCCACTTAGATTGGTTAGTGCCATCCTTAATGAACATAAATTTCTAGGCTCTGGAGTTTATTTATTCTGCAACTAAAAAGTTTCTCCCATACCCCCAAACATAAATCTAACATTGTCATCAATGTTCTAAAGATAAAATTAAAAGCATGAACAAGGAGAAACTGTTACCATTTGAAGCAAAAAGAGTTAAGGAAAGATATTACCATGTCGCATAAATATTGGGTTACCTCCCAAGAAGTGCTAAGTTTAAAGTCTTCAGCCAGACTAAGAAAGGATTAGTCACCTCATAGAATCATAAAGTAATAGCCGAAATATCTCATCAAAACCAAATAGAGCTATCACAAGTAAAAGGAATCTACAACATGCCAAGAAAATTAACAAATAAAGCACACCTTTGTCTAGTTTCCTGTTTAAGACAACTACATCTAGCTGTGGTTCAGGTTCAGGCTCTATAACTGGGTCCAAATAAAATATTTGCATGGGTTGCATTTCCTCGTAGCTAAGATCCGATTCAAGGTATTAAAGTCTTGAAAAACGCAATTAAAAACTTAGAAGCACATAATAATAACCTAAATAACTACGGATCCTTAAAGTCAATCAGGTTTGACTCACACAATTGACCACGATGAAAGTGGTGGTCAATTTTAGGCAAATGTGTCGATTTTAATCTCCTAAAGTACTTAGGTTTAGTCTCAAAACTAAATAATTGACACATCTGAAACTTATACGTTCCCACAATTGGTTGAAAAATATTTGGTGAGAAAATAAAATCAATTTGGGTATCATAGCCTGGGAAAACCACATCAACCATAGGATGGGTTTCTAACAACTGAACTTCCTTATGGACATCACTAGGTTCAGGGAAACGTGTATGAAGATAATCTTGTAAAATGGTTGAGGCACATAGTCCGAAGTGAGGGACCTTTCTAAGAGTTAAGGCACATGGAGAATGATAATCACCCCCAAACTTAGAGTTTTCAGTGTCTCTAGAAAGACTAGTCACAACTTCCCTAATTTCAAGGTCATCTGAATGGTCAATTGATTCTTCTAAGTCAGGTTCATCCTCACTCATCTCTACGAGTTCATTTTCATTGTCTAAGACTAATGTTTCTAAATCGCTAGACTCTAAAACAATATCCTCAGAAGAAACTCGTTCCTCTAAACCATTATTAGCTTCGTAATCAAAAGGAAATACTACATCGTCTAAAACGGGGGTATCTCTAGACAAATCCCCATCCTTTTGAATAGGTGAATAATTATTAAAATTATTTGGATTACTAGAAACATTATCATTATTAAGCTCAATTGGAGTAACAAATTCCTGATCACTATGCCTACTTATTTCAAATTCTTCATCAGCACTATCCTCATCATAATCATTATAATAACATGAAAATGGTTGAACCTCATCTAAACAAGTAGTGTTACCAATTTTATCCTCGTCATCTTGATTATGCAAATAACTATCCTCATTTTCAAGGGTATTATTGGAAACACTATATTGGAAATTAAAACTATCTTGAGCAGTTCTTTCCTGGGCCTCTAACAACATTTTCTGAGTAGAGTAACCCTAAGGTTTCTCATATCTAACAACATCAATTTTTGGCGCCGCCGACGCGGACTTGTATTTAGGTTTTAGAGTTATTTTTATTTTTATTTTTTTTATATTCTTTGTTCTCTTTTACGCCTTTGGTATTTTTCGATTCTTTTCAGATTTGGAGCGAAGCTACAAGGAAAGAAAAAGTGCTATAAAAGGAAAGCATCTTCCAAAGAGGGAAAGAAAAGAGGAACTCAAAAGGAGTGAAGAAGAAGATTTTGTATATAGTTATTTTGTTTTATTTTTAGAAACCGTAAATAGGGTTGTATTTTTGTAATTTTTTTTTTATTTTTGGACACTTTTGGACTTTATTTTTGGACTTGGACATTATTTTTGAAACCCTAAGGAAATGTTGAAATTAAATATAAATTGTTTGCAGGGAAGGACGACAGTTACGATATTGTCTCGGCCCCTCGGGTTCGTACACTGACATAGGAGTCAGTGGCCTGAGTCGACTTCAACGGCTCATCGCCTGTCTGGTACAGGAGGTAAGACTATATCCACCCACGAATCCCCTGTCAGTGGGTTTTATTTTGTGTGACAACTCACATCCCTGCAATAGAATGTTGAATTGGTATTACAATAGCCAATACAATGAATGTCCGACTGAGTTTCAAAATGGACGTTACTACTTTGACCATAGTGTGAATAGTGGTTGGGAACATCAGCCTTTTCAAGGTTATGGATCATACCATGATGAGACCAACTACTATCCACACACTCACGGGTCATACGAGCAAAATTCTTATATTTCTCCTTTAGAAGAGTCTCTCAGGAAATTAGAGGAGTTGACACGTAAGTTAGCTAAGATGAATAACTTAGTTTAAGACGAAAGAGAACTTTTTATAGAGGAATCCCTCAAGATGATAGCGGAGACGAACGAAAGAATTGCTCAAGATAGTCTTAATTTCCAATATAGTGTTTCCAATAATACCCTTGAAAATGAGGATAGTTATTTGCATAATCAAGATGACGAGGATAAAATTGGTAACACTACTTGTTTAGATGAGGTTCGATCATTCATATTATTATAATGATGATTATGATGAGGATAGTGTTGATGAAGAATTTGAAATAAGTAGGCATAGTGATCAGGAATTTGTTACTCCAATTGAGCTAAATAATGATAATGTTTCTAGTTCAAATCCAAATAATTTTAATAATTATTCACCTATTCAAAAGGACGAGGATTTGTCTAGAGATACCCCGTTTTAGACGATGTAGTATTTCCTTTTGATTACGAAGCTAATAATGGTTTAGAGGAACGAGTTTCTTCTAAGAATATTGTTTTAGAGTCTAGCGATTTAGAAACATTAGTCTTAGACAAAGAGAATGAACTTGTATAGATGAATGAGGATGAACCTGACTTAGAAGAATCAATTGACCATTCAGATGACCTTGAAATTAGGGAAGTTGTGACTAGTCTTTCTAGAGACACTGAAAACTCTAAGTTTGGGGGTGATTATCATTCTCCATGTGCCTTAACTCTTAGAAAGGTCCCTCACTTGGGACTTGACATATGTGCCTCAATCATTTTAAAATATTATCTTCATACACGTTTTCCTAAACTTAGTGATGTCCATAGGGAAGTTCAGTTGTTAGAAACCCATCCTCTGGTTGATGTGGTTAGCCCAAGCTATAATACCCAGATTGATTTTGTTTTCCCACCAAATATTTTTCAACCAATTGTGGGAACGTATAAGTTTCAGATGTGTCAATCATTAAGTTTTGAGACCGAGCCTAAGTACTTTAGGAAATTAGTATCGACACATTTTTTTATGATTGACCGCCAGTTTCATCAAGGTCAATTGTATGAGTCAAAACTAATTGACTTAAAGGATCCTTAATTATTCAGGTTATTATTATGTGCTTCTAAGTTCTTATTTGAGTTTTTACAGACTTTACGACCTGAACCGGATCTTAGTTAAGAGGAAATGCAACCCATGAAAATATTTTATTTGGACCCAGTTATAAAACCTGAATCTGAACCACCGCTAGATGTAGTTGTCTTAAACAGGAAACTAGACAAGGGTGTGCATTATTTGTTAATTTTCTTGGCATGTTGCAGATTCCTTTTACTTGTGGTAGCTTTATTTGGTTTTGATGACCCACAGATATTTCGGCTATTACTTTATGATTTTATGAGGTGACTAATCCTTTCTTAGTCTGACTGAAGACTTTAAACTTTGCACTTGTTGGGAGGTAACCCAATATTCATGCGACACGGTAATATCTTTCCTTAACTCTTTTACTTCAAATGGTAACAGTTTCTCCTTGTTCATTCTTTTAATTTTATCTTTAGAACATTGAGGACAATGTTAGATTTAAGTTTGGGGGTATGGGAGAAACTTTTTAGTTACAATAAATAAACTCTAGAGCCTAGAAATTTATGCTTATTAAGGATAGCACTAACCAATCTAAGTGGATGGAAGCATCTTGGTTGTAGGATTTGTGGAACCAATCTGATTAGATGGAAACATCTAAAGAGTCTATTCATAAAAGCATAGAGCTCAGGTGTTAGAATTAAAAGAAAAAACATGGTAGTTTCGCCATATCTCGTTGAATCCTTTTCACTTCTATTTTTATTTTATTTTCTTTAAAATATGTTTTTCTAAGTGATTTGGTGGGGCTCATGATTCAAGTTGTTACCACTGCTAGGGTGAAATCGAGTGATTGAGATACCAAAAAAAAAAAAAAAAAAAAAAAAAATTGAGACCAGACCATCGGACCAACCTAATAAATTCAATAAAGTCGACCACCGGGAACCCTTGTATATGCTAGTTGTGTTGACCTAGAGTTAGGATTATCGACCACCGGTTCCCTTGTATATGCCATCTGTGTTGGTATTAGTCCGACAGATCTCAGTCCATTAGGATAGGTTCGTTTTGGCAGTGGCCTTCAGATAGATATGAGAAACACCGTTCACCTTAGTTAACATCAAAACCATCTACGTTTTTCTCTACATCCATCTTCTTAATCTATCCATGTGATTGGTTGACTCCGGTTATGATGTCCAAAAACTATCTGAGTAGAGGTCTGTCACTTATATATGAATTTTAGTATGCTTGAGTGCAAACTCGTGTATATCAATTGGAATTTCGCATCAGGGTACTTCCTCCTGTAGTCAATAAGTATGCCAACCAAGGAGATTCTTTAGTGCCTTCCGAGGTTCTGGGTAAATAGTTAGGCTCTAGAGTAAAGGTTTTGTGGGTATACCTCTTGTAAGCCCTCCCGAGACTATAACTCGGCCACTAGGGCCACCTAGGGGTTTAAAGGCTTATTGCATACGCTAAATGCAACCGACGATGCATGCGACAGTGATTTAGAATTTTATTTTTGATTTACTTGAGGACGAGCAAATAATAAGTTTGGGGGTATTTGATGGACACATTTATGTGTCTAATATGATATCAATTGTATGTATTGTTAGTGCTCGATTTCGTATTGATTATGGCTTTTTATGTTTTTGTAGGTGTTTTTGGGAAAATAAGCTTTTGCGGCGAAATTGGCTTGAAAAGTGGTATTTGCGAGAAAATCATTAAAGGCACTCCTTATATGGATAAGGGGTACCCAATTGATAAGGGGTAACCCACTGCTATTTGCACCCCGGATGTGTTAATTACACCCCATGGCTATGGGCACCTGTACTCTTGTTAGGGGCATCTTCTTCAACATTTCAAATGCAGAATTTGGCGGGAAAACTATTTTCATCTGCGTACTCTTGGATTTATTGTTTGGATGAGATTATATGTGATGTTTTCACGGGAATAAATTGGGAAAACCCTATTACGATAAGTCAGGGTTGGCAAGTATTTTAGAAACGTAGAAAATGAAGGTTTGATGGGTTTCTTGTGAAATAGGGGACAACTCATTTGTGTGCTTTGCTGGATCGGACTTGGATACGAACTGTTATGGATACGGTACATCAAAACAGGGCTCGTGATAGCTTTGGATTGAAGAGAAGCGGTTATTCCCTTATATCGTTTCGTTAAAGAAGGAAAAAGGAAGTTACGGGGTTTTGTTAAACAAGGAAGTTCTCGGACTAAAAACAGGGGAGATATTTTCGTAAGATTTGTATCCATTAAGTTTATAGAAGTTTTGGATAAAACAGGAAGCCGTGAAGAGAAAGGCCGTAACTTTTGGAGGAAGCAAAGGAAGATAAACCAAGAATTTCTTTGAGTTTTAATCGCTCTGGAGGCATATATAAGGTGCAGGGAAGTCACAGAATGATAGTCGGGAGTTTGGGGTATCTTCTTTGGAAGAAGAAAAGGCTGCAGAGGAGTTGTAGCAGCAGCAAGAAGAAGAAAAAGAGAAGGAGTTGCAAACGACACTAAAGAAGTGTCGTTCTCAAGAACCCTAAACTGAAGAACATTAAGCTGCACAGAACGGTCGCAGTCAGGGTCTTATATTCAAACAGTTCTGTAACAGTCCGTTAGTAACTATTATCTTCAGTTTTGCAACAATTATCGTAACAGTGCCTTCTGTGACGCCTATACAACGTTACAAATCTCTGTGTTATTATTTCTTCATAAAAACATCTTTTGAGCTATGAATTATTATTTTGGGTGTGTTTTGAGCATGAGGAGCTAAGCCCCAACACTGGGACGACGGAGGAAGCCATGTTTCACAATTGATTGGTAACTATAATGATTCGTCATGACTTTTTGCATTGATTAAATTGATTTATGATTTTTCTTAATTGATTGTGATTTTGTTTGATGATGTATGCTTGGTCTAAGTACTTTTGATGCGTCATGCTTGTGATTTACAGTCAATCTTCTAAGAATCTACTTTTGGCAAAGATATAGAGTACATAAAAGAGCTAGAATTGTTATGAATCAATATACGAACCAATTGAATGTGATTAATGGTGGAAACCCGAGTCCCAGTTCTCTTGATATTTTGTGACAAACTTGTGTAAATATTATCTTTGTTTTTATTTTATTTTTTTTATCTGAAATCGAATCTCTACAAGTCTTTGAATGAACTTTTACTTATCACTTTCAAAACTACATCAGTAAGTCATGTGTTGATAATCGCGCTTATTCTTCTTTTTGCTGGGGAGTGGTGAGAAAAGTGAGGATCGGTAAAAACGCGCCCACTCCCTACTATTTATTTTGAAAGGGTGTTGGGTGAGGCAGGCATTGGTGATATGTGCCTGCCTTCGTCGATCAGACGCGTTTGGTGTTTCTAGGACTTGTGTATTTCGTTAACCAATTGAGCGCCTTCAACATTCCCGAAGACTTTCGTAGGCTTGTCGGCCGATCAGTCGTCTTTGGTAGGGTGGGCGCGGCTAAAACGTGCCTACTCCCTCTTTTAATTTCGAAAGGGTGTTGGATGGAGTGGGTGTTAGGAAAATGTGCAAGCGCCTTTGGCTTTCCTGGGATCTTTTGTGAATTTTTCGGTCGACCAAGCGCCCTTGGCATTCCCGGGACCCTTTGTGGATTTGTCGGTCAATCAGGTGCCTTTGGCTCTCCCGAGACCTTTTGTGAATTTGTCAGTCGACCAGACGCCTTTGGAATTCCCAGGACCCTTTGTGGATTTGTCAGTCAATCAGGCGCCTTTGGCTTTCCTAAGACCTTTTGTGAATTTGTCAGTCGACCAGGCGCCCTTGGCATTCCCAGGACCCTTTGTGGATTTGTCAGTCAATCAGGCGCCTTTGGCTTTCCTGAGACCTTTTGTGAATTTGTCAGTCGAGCAGGCGCCCTTGGCATTCCCAGGACCTTTTGTGGATTTGTCAGTCAATCAGGCGCCTTTGGCTTTCCTGAGACCTTTTGTGAATTTTTCAGTCGACCAGGAGCCCTTGGCATTCCCAGGACCTTTTGTGGATTTGTCAGTCAATCAGGCGCCTTTGTCTTTCCTAAGACCTTTTGTAAATTTGTCAGTCGACCAGGCGCCCTTGGCATTCCTAGGACCTTTTGTGGATTTGTCAGTCAATCAGGCATCTTTGGCTTTCCTGAGACCTTTTGAGATATTTGCCCGCAAATTGTAAGAAAATTTTATTCTTACCAAGAAAGAAAAGAAAATTGTTTACAACTTGTAGATTCATCCTCCGCGTTCTTCCTTTCTCTTCCTTTTGGTTTAGTGGTGAGGAAACGGATCATGTTCAATCGTCTGTTTTGTCGCCTCAAGTTCCCCAGCTGCCCGCTTGCGTTCAAATATGCTCCAAATGCGAAGCATTCTTCCGTTGGGTGTCCCATCCTTCGGTGGTAGTGGCAGTATCTGACCGAGTTTTTATCCATTTTGTTGATATCTACCGTAGTCGGGGGTAACTGGATTTCCTTTCCGGCGACCCATTGATTTAGTAGTTTGATCGCACGTTCTTTGCTGCAGGGGAGAGGGGGTGGTGTTTTGTAGTCGCGCCTACTTCCTACGCTCCTTCATTGGTTTCTGCCATCAGCTTAGGATTAGTCTCTCTTTTCCTTGCTAACGTTAGGTCTTACATTGCGCGGGGTTTTTGACACAATGCTAACCGTGGTGTGCCAAACAGAATCTACAGGTGTCTCCTCTATGCAGTCGGAAATTCTATCAGTTGATTCTTCTAGTTCTACGAAGTTCTAGAACCTAAAATTAATCAAACCTCCCCTGAAAGTTGGGACCATTCCGGGTACGCAAATTTCGACAAACGCCTCCTCGTTGATATCTTCATGACAATCTAGTTCCAAGCGCCGGAACTGTGAGATGTACTTTCCTACTTTTTCACATGTCCGCTGCCCACTCTTGCTCAAGTCTATTGTCGTGATCTTCCTCTTGGTCGAATAGAACTTCCCAAGAAAGAGTGCGGACAAAGTTTGCCAGGAACCCACCTTTTCCTCTTTTAGGTTATCATACCAAGTGAATGCCGTGCCTAAGAGTGACTTGGGTAGTTCTTTCAGGCATAATTTTTCATTGGAAGCGTTGTCCTTCATTGCCGTTAGGAATCGGCTTAGATGTTCTCGCGTATTTCCTTGTCCTTCGTATACTTTGAACTTTGGAGAGGTGTAGTCTTCGGGATAAGGATATTCTCGGATGTGCGCAGGATATGGGCTACTCACGCGGCAATGGTTGTCTTGTTTTACCAAATGGAAGTTCTGCTCTAAGTATTCGACAATTTTTTTTTACGACGTTACTGTTTTTTTTTTCGCCTTTGTGTTCCTCGCCTTTTGTTGCTTCCTCAGGGGTACTGATGTCGTTTTGAAAAGTTGTAGTAAAGTGGTAAGAAAGATGTCGTTCCTCTCAGACTTGTAAAGACTCGATTTAAGAAAACACTAAAAACAAAGAAAATATATATACAAGTTTGTCACGATATCGAGAGATTACTGAGACTCAGGATTCCACCAGTTCTTACATTCATGTGGTTCAACTAATAATTCTAGACATTTATAGCTCAAATTTATTGACTCTAATTCATTGCCGAAAGTAGATTTTGAAAGTAATGACTGTATATCTAAAGCATGAGACATCAAAACACTTAAGAAAGCATGACCCATCAATTGAAATCACAATCATTCAATAAAAATCATAAGATACGATTAAAAATCAATGCAATAAGTCATAAAAGAATTAATAGAATTACCACACGCATGAAAAATGGCTTCCTCGGTCATCCCAAAGGTTGGGGTTTAGCTCCTCATGTTATTCACGTGCTCAAAATAGGTGTTCATAGCTCAAAAGGGTGAAAAACAAGAGAAAACTAATAACTCGGGCAGTTTGCAACGCCGAAAGGCGTTACAAACATGATCATTATAGAAGAATAAGTCTGCCTCTTAAACAATACTAAGGTTCCCGCTGTTGAATTTAAGACCGCCACTTTCCGGTCCAATGTTCTTCAATTAGGGTTCTTGAGAACGACAGGTTTTTTAGCGTCGTCGCAACCCTTTCTCTTCTTCTTCCTCCCGCCGCCGCTACAACTCCTCTGCAGCCTTTTTTCTTCCCGCAGCTGCACCCCCCAAGTCTCGACCGACTCTCTAGGACTCCAACAGACCTTTATATACCCAACAGGGCGAGTAAATCCCGATTAAATCTGATCTTTTCCTCCCGCAAAAGTCACGGACTTCCCCTTTTTTTCCTCTCCTTTACACGGCTTCTGTGATTATCCAAATATAGTCGAATCTTGCAGAGAATATATCCTTCCCTAAATCCTCACGAACTTCCCAAATATAGAAACAGAATCCCGTACTCTCCATTGCCCTGTTTTGCCGAGAAACATATCTTTCCCTGTTTTTCGAATCAAAGCCCAATCCAATCCTGTTTAGTCACGTAAATATCAATCCAAAGTGTAGAGCATATCCTTCTCCAAATCACCACGTAACTCACATATTTAAAACCATAGAACCGAGGAAATAAACAGAGGGAATATCTCGTTTCCTGTTTTGTTGAGAATTCATTATCCGGCCCAATTTGATGGATTCAAACGCCTATACCTGCCCTGTTTAGCATAAACAAACCCAATGCAACTGATTCCAGCGATTGAATCTGCCTAAAAATTACCAAAACTCGAACCCTAATCTGCTGCCTATTTTCCCGCCAAATTTAGTTTCAAACCGTGAAGATGAAAGGTGTCCCCCTAACCATAATAGGGGTGCCTTTAGCAGACGCCTTCTTGGAATGCCCTAGGATGCCCCTTAGTAATTTGGTTACCCCTTATCCAAAATGGAGGTCCGTATAGTAATTTTATCCCACGAGCGCAAAAACCACTTTTCGAGCCAATTTTCCCGCAAAAGCTTATTTCTCCAAAAACACCTACAAAGACATAAAATACCAAAATAAGCGCAAAATCGAGCACTAACAATATATACAATTGAGATTATATCAGACACAAAAATGCGTCTATCAGGTACTTTGCTGCTATCACCGCTTGCACTATCCAGTCTTAGAGCTCTTGCCTCCTTTGTGAGCGCTCTTCCAATTATTCCTGCATACTTTGCAAAGTTGACGACATGGGTTTCGATAGTCTAGCTATCTGTGAGTTCTTTTCTTGTGTTGCTACCGCCTCTCTATTCTGGGATCCATGATTCTCCGATTGCTTGATAACGCCTAGGATCGGTGTTTCTTCCTCGCTGTCATCATCTTCCATCATCACCTCGTCGAGGTTGACGGTTTGATTGGCCGCTTGGTTTCATGTCGCGCCTGAACTAGCGCCTTCTGGGTGTGTCATGATGGGCTAGGCACGAGCTTCCGGGTGTGGTCACCAAATTTTGAGGGGTGAATTTAGTTTTAGGTTCTACCCGTCCTAGCTACACCAAATGACCTTATTATACCAAGAATAGTAAGAGAGAGAGTTGTCTTTCTATTGTACCTTGTCCTTTCTTATATAGGCTTTCCCAAAAGCCCCTCTTTTTATTACATAAGGACACATGTCCTAACCTTTCTTAATTACGCTTAATGTCATTCCTTAATATGACCTCCTTCTTCCTTATTAATCCCTTCTTTGTCCTCCCTTCCTTATGGATATTTTCCATTTGGGCTTGGGTTTAGTCCCCAAGTCCCTACACCTTATACCAAACTATCTCTATTCTCAGGGAGCACCCCAAACCCGTTAAGAGATATTTTTTCATGCATCAACAGAAAACTTTATGTAACACTATCAAGGTGTCCTTAAGGATAGCTATATTCCTAATATAGGAAACTGTAGGTCTTTCGACAATGAATACTGTATACTCCGAAGTTTTGTTGTAGAACTGTAGATGTTCACTTTTCATTATAGACTACGTAGTATATCCTAATTAATTAATTTAATATGGAGATTATTTTTTTTATCAAATTAAACTATCACTAAGACCATATAATATTTTCTCATCGCATGCCATTGTCAACTATGTTGAGTGTAAAAATTGTTGTCTGATTCAAAAATTTGTAAATATCGGAAAGATGATATCACATATTTACAGTTCTCATGCAAGAAATATAGAATACGCATTGTTACCATCACAATGAAGAAATATTTTCCCACAATATTTTTGAGTCAATGTGGAAAGTTAGCAAAAAATAATAAGATATTCGCTATTATTTTGTAAAGTAAAAGTATATTAGCTCTATTCATTTAATGTGTTTCTTCTATGACAAGAACAAAGTATATACATCATTTCTGGATGCCGTCTTAACCTTCATACATCCATGTCGTATTTGTTGTCTGAAAGACAAATACGATTTGACTCTCCAAAATTTATATTTCCTGGAGTAGTTTGTAATAACATTAACACACTTGAGTAGTCGAGATACACTTTTATTTTTCTTTTTATTTCTTGCAGGTTGTTATATATAGTAGCATCCAAAATTTTAAAAAAGGTCAGATGAATCGAAAATGCAAAGTAAGTAGCGTTCAAATCAAAAAGGTCACCTCATTTTTTGCTCTCTCATCGATATCATCATTACATACGAACTAAACTAACTTATAGTTACCAACGTATATCCATCTGTTCTTTTGATTTCTCTATTTCGGTCTTCAGTAGCGGTGATCGGTTTTAAAACTAAATATGAAATGAATATTGATTCCTGAACCCTGAAACTAAACCAAGGGATTAATATTTTTTTCGAGATACATTTTTGTTGGAACTTTGTGCATAAATATAGAATGATTCTATTAGTGCTAATGTTATTAGGTGTTTACTGATGTTATAGAAGTATGGGTACCCTAGAATGATATAAGTTATCCATTATATAACTAACTAAGTTGTAGATTTGTTAAACTATTTTTAAAATTTTGAAGTCTTTTTTAGTGTATTATTACAAACATATAAACACTAAAATGAGATGTTGAGCCGGGGCCGTAAGGCCCTAGTGATACCTAGCACTCAGAGGCCAAATGATGAGTTTGTAGTTCATTTTGGATGTACAACTCCGTAAATTTTGCAAGTCTCTTGAAGATTTCGAAGATATTTCAATGCCAAAATTGAAGAGTATAGATGTTGAACGCGCAATTGGGGGATATATAATCTAATTGGGGGATATGAATTACTTCCCCCAACCAAAGGTGGCTGTTAAGGGGTGTTTTTTGGAGGCGAAAATACTAAAACACCCTTAGATTAATTAAAAATATTATGAAAAGACTGTTATACCCTTTCAACTAAAACATAAAATCAAATAACCAAATCAAATATCCCCCAATTCAAATTGATTCGTACCGGCATAGGTTAGTTTTTGGAAAAAGAAAAATTTCTTCATCTTCTTCCTCATCGTTCATTCTTCATCGACGATTAATCGTTGAATCAAAAATTTCTTCGTCGATTAACATAACATAACCATGCCTCCAAGAACCAAATCGAAAGCAAAACCGAGAACCAAATCGGCTGCCCAACAAACACATGAGCGAAGAATCGAGACCATTGCTTTGAACAACTAGAAGAGGACGCAACAACGTGCCGGATGATCAAACACTCATGGCTTCTCTCGAGAAGGTAAGTGATTTTTGAACTCATTTATGATTGTTTTACTCGATTTGTAGCCATGGGTTTAGGTTAGAATCGCCAACAATAGCTTAAAATGTCGAGTTACAGTGAAAACCGGCATTGGATCTTGGTTTGAATACCAAGCCGGTTTAGATACCGGCATAGAATTTGGGTCGAATACCATACCGGTTTGCATTCCTGAAATCAAATTTTTTATACCGGCATACAATTTGGGTCGAATACCATACCGGTTTGCAACTAAAAACACACAGGAACTTAATTGGGTGTACCGGCATTATATCTAGGTTTCGTGAATGCCGGTATTTTAAAACCGGCATATGTTAGTTCGATTCGTCAATGCCTATTACACTTAAAACATACAGAACATCACTGAAATGGTGCTCAATACCGGCACATGATTTAGTTTCAAGACAATGCTTGGTTCAACAATGCAAGCATGCTCGATATTTATGGTGTGATGCCGGTTCATGTTACCGGTATTGCTTTGTTTAGGAATTGGTATGCCGGTTCCTAAACTGTCATGCCCTTTCTAATATTTTTTTATGTTATAGGTCAAGATCCAAAGAAGCGAAGAAAGATAAAGGTCCTATCCTCACTAAGAGAAGGAGGAAGGACGGTCTTGATACTCCTCAGTCCCTGCCTCCACGGGGGAAAGATGCGGGTCGCAAGAAACGTTTGGGGTTTGAAACAAGAGGGTCAATTTGGGAGAGTGGTGGTGAACGTAGTGCACTTTCAATCCGTGAAGGTACTGGAACACATGAGGGCGATGAGCATGATGGAGTGGAAAGTGAGGAGGAAGATGATGAGGTTCCCCCGAGTCAATTATCAAGCCAAAGCGAAGTTGGTGGGACTAGTCAACAAGGCAAGGTTAAGGGCAGCCAAACAGAAAGTTAAAGGTTGTCACCTTCCTCACCTTGATGACATGTTACCCGACCGCGATGATGGTAAAATTTGGGGTCAAGCTCTGGAACCGAAAGTACTATTTGGATACAAGCACTCTTGGGCTCGTACTATCTTTCAAACTTATGTAAGCATTTTTTATTTTGTGCATGTGCGTTGTTTTATCTTTTACATCGTCTCTTAATCGTATTATCTCGTATTTGTAGGATCATACTAAGGCTGTGCGTGTTTGCCGAAACCAAGCCGCGGCTCATTGGGATTTGTCGTTGGAGCATGAAGATGTCCAAACATTAGTAAAGAACTCTGGTCTGTATTCTTTGGTTGAAAATTACGTGAATCCAATTATCCCGACAATATGAGACGGCACATGGATACACTTCGTTATATTTGGCAATAAAGTTGTTCAATCTCTTTTCATACATGTCCTCGGTAAGAGACCAATAAACTTTCTCCCAATCCTTTAGAAATTCCAACCACCTTTTATGATTTTCATAGTGTTCTTTGTCGACTCGCTCTTTAATCTTTCCTCTTTCATTTTCTTCTTCTTCGGGTGATAGTTTCTCTTTGCGAACATCTTCCTCTAGTTGAGCAATCATTCTATTCTTAATATCAGCCTTAGAGGGTTCAAACAAAGCATGACAATGTTTTTTCACATTTTCACCTATATGATATGTACAAAGGAAATTTTGTGCATCCGGATATACGTCGGATATGGCATTCATTAGTGCGTCAAATTGATCGGTTATGATGACCTTCGGAGAACGATTTTCCGGGAATAATAATTTCAATTGCCGCAATGCCCAATGATAATTGTAATCCCTCTCATTCTCCATTAAACACCAAGCCAATGTGAATGTTACCTTGTCCGATGTTTGCCCCACGATGTTGAACAACGGCATGTTGTATTTGTTTGTCTTGTATGTGCAGTCCATCATAAGAACATCACAACACGTATGAGCCAATTGTGAAAGCAAAGGATGCGAAATGAATATTTGAAGCGGCTTGTTGTCCGGACCTCTTTTAATGATACGCGTGTAATTGTGATCCCAAGCTATCTTCTCAAATTCTTGCATAACACTCCTCCCTTCCCATTCCAACCTTCTAATGGTTGCTTGTGCGCTATAAATTGTACTGAGCGAAGAAACGTTGGTCTTATCCTTTTCCTTGAAGGTTCTGAGAATCACTCTTGGTTTGATACATGCTTTGGTCATCATCTTTACATCCTCGAATTGATCAGGTTTTAGCTTCGCAACTAGGGAGTGACCTTCAAAATCATTCGGATCGGGGTGGTTGTGACGGCCAAACCACACCTTACATTCCCATTCTTTTTCTTCTACTTTTGAACCTCTTAGATAGAATACAAGCTTAAAGGGGCAGTCATCCTTCCGCGTAATCGTCTTGTATACCTTGTTAGTCTTCTTTTCATATACATAACCCTTTCTCTTATGACTATTTTTCTCATTGTATTTTCCACTTCTCTCGCAAACCATCTCAAAAACGAACTGATGAACGTTGGGAATTCCTCACTAAGACACACATGTTATTAAGAGCCGTTGCTTTTGCCCAAGCAATTGCTTCCTTTTCATATTTTATTCCCTACATAAGGACAACATTATAGAGATTACAAGCAAATCCCAACATAAAATTGTGAGCACTAGGTGAAAGTATTGTTTGGTAACATACCCGCGGCATTTTATAGTACTCCGACGTATCCCGATGGAGCGGTTTGGAGTTTGGTTGATCGTTGTAGGTAACAATCTAAGGAATGAATGAAAAGAAACTTGGATTAGTTCAACACCGGCATTGTCGATAAGTAAAGGAGACTCACGGGGATTAGGAACCTAAGCATAACCGGTAATTGACTCTATATACTGGGTATTAGGTTCCTAACATACTAAGTTGAAAGAACCAAATGCCGGTATTTAAGTTCAAAATATCATTAACTTCATATGTTATTCATGTAAAACCAAAGCAGCTTCGACATTTAAGTTTCTATGTTGTATCAAAAAACGGCATAAAATGTCATGTACTAACATCTGCCGGTTTGAATATTCGTCGAATATTCGGCTGTAGGTAAAAAAATAAATTTGTACCGGCACTCAATCTTGGTTTGAATACCACGCGGTATGTTCTTGAATACTTTGGGAAATTTAGTGTCGGCATACATATATCTATGAATACTATGCTTCGGTTACATGATACCGGCATCGTATTCAAACCACGAACATCTTGGGTACAAAGGTTTTTTTTCGACAGAAATGGCGGTTTCAAAAGAAAAAATCAAATTTTCGACCTCTTGGAAGCATTACCTGTGTGTTGGGGTTGCTTGTATGCTGAACATGTTTACTTTCTTGAGTTGGTTCTTCACAAAACATTTCATGGTCAAGAAAATAATGATTCAAATGTGTTGGTTCATCATACAACAATTGTGAGTTGTTATCATTAATCGAAGATTGAAGATATGATTGTTGTTGTAATTGAGCTAAAGATTCAGCAGCTGCAAGTCTCTCATCACAATCATCTTCCATTTTCAAAAAAAAAAAAAAAAAATCTACTCAAAATTTTTTTCCCTTTAAACTAACACACACAAATTCAAATAAACATAAACACAAATTATATCCCCCAAATCATTAATATTTTACTAATCATCATTAGTAACTAATCCTGATTAGTGAGGGTTAAATTAGGAATTAAAATTTTATTTAGATAAGGGGTAACCCAGCTAGGATATTTGGATCCCTATTTTGTCATTTAGTCATATCCCCCAATTAGTTTTCATATCCCCCAATTGCGCGTTCTAGATGTTGTTGGTGACAAGCCATGCCAGAGTATTAATTTAGTACCTTCAACTCGCGTTGCATGATTTCGAAGTCGATGAAAGTATTAAGAAGTTGAATTCATCCCAATCATCGGCGTACAACGTCGTGATTGGTTCCGTGGGATATGGTGATGATAAAATACTTTTTCTCAATATAAGTGCAGGGAAGCGGTAAAATATTTCTACAGAACACAATGGCGTCAAGCTTCCGCCGAGTTTGGCACATAGTTCTGATTGCTGCTTCGTTTAGGATTGCTTCACTTCTTTTGGTCGGAGGTCTTACAACACATCCAATGTTTCAGATTCACACAGAAATATCTGAGAATGATGTTTACGGAGACGAAAAACAGGATCCACATCCATGCAACATAGATTATGCGTTGAAGCAGTAAATCAAACATGTCATGATATTAGGGGTAAGAAAAGACAGTTTGGTGGAATTACCTTTGTTCTGAAATATTGGCGAACATGGATCCATCTGTTTTTTTATTTTATTTTTTTATTTATATATTTTGGTCTTTAGTAATGATTATTGTATTTAAAACTAACCAGGGTTAAATATAGATGAAATTAAATCAAGTGATTGATATATTTTTCGAGGTACATTTTTGTTGGCACTTTGTGCCTAAATATAAACTGGTTCTATTAGTACTGATGTTTGGGTACCCTAGAATGATATAAGTGATCAATTGTGTAATTGGCAAAGTTATAGTATTTTTAAAGAATTTGAATACATTAACTAAGTTATAATGTTTTTTAATGTATTGTTACAAAGAAATAAAGTACATCCACTTAAGTCTAAAATGAGAGGTTGAGGCCCCGGTGATACCTAGTTATTTTACAATTAATTATGTGGACAACTCCAAGTGATACATACTTGAACATTAATTTATTATTTTACCTTTAATTATATGGACGAATCCAAGTGTGTGTAAAAATGGTCTTCAATCTCACATTAAGAGTCGCACATACATACTTGAGCATTAATTTATTACTTTACATTTTTATGTGGTGTGCACAAATAGTCTTCCATCTCACATTAAGGGTCGCACATACATATTTTTATATTGATTTTCTATCAATAAATTCGGGAGTCTCTAATATTGAATCTGTAGTCTCACAAGGCTACTAGGTGATATTGTTTGATGCTGGCTTAAACTCTAATATTGAATCGATAGTCACACTAGGCTACTAGGTGATATTGTTTGATGCTTAGGATTGTCTTCGGTGATTGTTTGATGCTTAGGATTGTCTTCAATTCTTTGTCATCATATTTAGAGTATTCCTCAACTCTAACATTGAACCTTAGTCAGTTCATGCTTAGGACCGTCTTTAATTCTCCGCCACCATATCTAGAGTTGTCCTCAACTCTAATGTTGAACCTTAGTCACACGAGACTATTAGGTGATACCTTTCATGCTTACGATTCTACTTCTAAACTTCTAAGAGTGTCTCTTTTCATATTCTCTTCTTTTTGTTTGTTGTTGCACTCCTTCCTCCTTCGGCAAGTAATAATGTGACACCCAATACACAGCATATTGATCATATTTTCGCATGCAATACCTCTAAAGACTCATCTAGAGCATGAGCCTCACGGCCAAAACAATATAATTCACTATCAACTGATCGGCGTCATCTATTAAGAAATGAAGCTCCAGAAGAGACCGTAAAAGCTTAAATGCACAAAGAGAGATCAATCAGAAGACACATCCATAGATTACAAGGTCTACAGTTTAATAACGATCAAGTAGAAGAAACAGTCAAAAGGGAATATTATACTCAACAGTCCAAACAAAATATAAAGGGGAGATAGAAGAAACAGAGCTTCATCATTGCTGACTTGGTCACTTTCTCACTTTCTTTTTGTACACATGTAAAAGCATTTAATGAAACTGGGGTTTGTTCAATCCAACCTCAAGTCCTTAGATTTTTTCATTTCCAATCCATAGCTTTCATGTGCCTGCAGCAGAACGAATTATCAGACCAAATCTATGCTCTTAATGCCTAATATGCTTGCAATTTCATTTTTAAGGTCTACTGTCAGTTTTTGGGCTATCCCTGACTTATCATAGTTTGTGGATTGACTGAAAGTTCTCTAATATCACATTTTAATTCTCCATCAACTAATATCACATCCGTCTTCCCCACTATACGGTCACAAGTTAGCAGAACATAGTTCTTCAACCTCATAATAAGAACGCTGCCACCTGTCCAGTTCCTTTCATCGGTAAAGAGAACTTTTATCAATTAATTTATTCCAAAGAAATAAACAGAAGATGAAACCAAATGACTAATGCCATGAGAAGGAAAGAAAAGGGAATTTTGCCAAAGAGAGAAATATATGATTTAGAAACCACCACATTTAGCAATTGAAATTATTCTTTGTACATTCTAGTTGGGCAAAATTAGTAACTCAATAAAGTAGATGGAAATGCTTGCCACAGTTTCATTTTTTTTTTTTTTTTTGCACATTCTAGCCTAAGTATAGTTTCTAACCGGACAAAAGCACAAAGAGGATAAAAACTGATGGGTTTCTTAGAACTTCAACAAATAAGAACACAGATAATCGAATGCCATAATTAACTTTAAGTCGGAAAATCAACAAAAAACTCACCGGATATCAAGAGTAGAAGGACCCGAACTAGACACTGCGGCTGTCGTCATGGATCCAGAACTACAACACCACAATGGATAATATTAAGACTTTCCATGCAAATAGAAAAGGACTTCACCTAACCTAATCATCTCCTAAAACTATACCTACTTCTTTGTTCTAATCAAACTTAAGAATATCTAGAAACCCTGCATTCTTTGAAAAGTAGGTGAAGTACAAAACGATGTAATCCTGACTCCGGAAAATCTTCTACTAATGTGAAGCTTCATCTATTAATTTAAAGCCATCTCCCAAATTTTAAAAGCTATATGCATTGCAATAGATTTTATTTAGGAGATGTAAAGGTTGCGGTTTACAAAATCACAACTCCGGGAGGGGATCCATCTGTATCCCAAATTAATTTATAAGTAGCGAACACATGTAATTGCCCACTCCGAACATACCCTAAATGAAAAAATGAAAGCATGCTTCTACGCTCCTATGAATCATCCAAAAGATTGCAAATGAACCAAATAATATCAAAAGTACCTGAGACCAGCAGCATCAACAGGAACACTATTCTCTTCTCGGGGTGGGAAGTCTATTCCAGCTAACTATCAATTATAATACAGTAACCGATTAGTGAAGCATGGAGAATTTAGAACAATCTGTAAAAAATTAAAAGAAATCTATTTATGTTCATTCATTGAAACATGAAGCAACACTAAGAGATATCTATTATTGTTACTCAACATATATTACCAGCATACACGATTACATGGCATCCTAAAGAAAACCATAAGAATGAATTGATGGCATGCCTCCAATACATCACATCACTCCGTTTGCGGCAAACATCACATTCTGACATGTACTTTTCGAAATAATAGAAGAAAGTGGTAATAATCAACCGAACTTTACTGGAAAGTAATTTAAATGCTGTCACTACTAATCAATCTGCTTCAGTTGCTGAGTTACTTTATTAAGAGCCACAGACAAAGAAATCAAAACAAAATAACTGCAATTTTAAAAAAAGTCCATCTAGATGATTGCCTCGACTTATAATTTTATAGGATGACTTAACCAATACGCGGATGATATCATAGCAACAAGATTTGACTCACAGATTGTAGGAAAAACAGAAGATAATTTATGGTGTACGACAAAGCTAATCGAGCCTATGGACATTGATAAACTTGAGCACAAGAATATTAGAATACAGACAGGAATTAGAACTGATGTTTCAGATTCATAGTAAAGAACTATCCAAAAAGCAGTCTTTCTATTAACATGATGAAATTCCCTCAAGAACAACATAACAAAAAACTGAAATGAGCACCTTTAGCTTTTGATATACATCATCGTACTGCGGAAAACTTCCAGAAGACCCTCCCACAGATTCCTGCCACCTATCTATTAAGACCAGTATTTGCTCCCTCACACTTAAGTCTGGCTGCAACATCGAAAATTTAGGAAATTGATGTTGGATAATCAAGATTGAAGCACAAAAAGAACAAAATCAGAAGCTTGAAAAACTAGGATACCTTATTTTGTACTATTTTGACCATATTATCCAAGATTCCAAGCTCAACAATTGGCCCAAACACCTGATCCCCGCAATGTTCACAAAGTGTTTCTAAAACCTGGTTCAATTTATGAAAATCATCAAGCTTCAGTATTATTGTGTTAAACTGTAGAAAACTTATGTTATGACTTCATACAGGTATCATACTAAGCATATAAAGTACATGATGTGTGAATACCTTAATTGAAACCAAGACCGACATCACATGTAAAACATAAAGTTTGCCAGACTAATGATGATGGATACTGGATACAAATGGCTCCAACCAAGTGATGAAAGTAAGTCTCGGTCAATAGAGGAAAAAAAACAACTTATGGCATCTATTCAGGTTACAAAGAGAAATGTGATGAAGGACTAGGTGACATATAAAGGCCCTAGCTGAGACTGCTTTCCCAGAACCAGTAAAAAAAATTATAAACTCTAATCTCCAAATTATGTATCAGAAACCTCCATAGGAGTATCAGAAGTAGTAGTTTATAGATAAATTCACACATTCCTACCAGTCTTGCTGCCTTCAATATATGAAACAAAAAAAATTAAAATAAACACTACCAATACAACATTGTAGACCAGAAGAATGCTTAGTTAACATCCACCAATAAGCAATTCGTCAAGTAAGTCAAACTCACACTGAGACACAGATGTTGCATCCGTGGTAATGTATGCCAAAGTCGTGTTTTAAGATATTCCAACGCATCCTTTGTTTGCCTGCAGCTTCACAAATTCATTTAAGATCTAAAACTAACAAAATATTAGGGGAAAGCAGAAGGATGAAAAGAATACCCAGGATTCGATTTAAGAATTTTGCATAACTCCGCGACCTCATTCCAATCAGGACTTTGAAGCATTATTCTAGTAGCCCTTTCAGCACATACAACTGCTTCCTTATCCATCGTTGCACCCTAAACATATCAAAATTAACAAACCAGTGAGAAAATCATATCAAAAGTTGGGGCATTAAGAGGAATCGTATGAAAAAATTAGGGATTAAGATCGAATATGAATATATATCAAAAACTAGGGCATTAAGATCGAATATGAATATATGATTTGAAAGAGAAAAGAGATCTCACTAGAGAGAGAGGAGAGAGTTTAGAAGAGTCTCTGGATCCTTAAACAAGAGTGAAAGAATTTTCGGGGGGAAAGTGTTCGACGCCTCACCCTCTCGTACTCCAATGGTCGTGGACAATGAGATGAATTTTATTCTGGCCCTAAAAGAAGGCTCCACCTATTTTATTTGCCACCCTCACTTTTCCTATTTGTCACTATCATAAGAATTTCCAAAGTAATTCTACTTTTCCATTCAACTTTTCCTATTTGCCACCTAGAAAGTCAAATACAATTCGACTATAACTACCACCACTTTTATTTTGTCTTCTTCTTCATTAATCTTTATTTTCTCTGAAAACCCATTAAAAAATATTAACCCTACATTAGAACTCTATTCAATTAGTTCACTATTATGTATAAACCATATACTATTTTAACTCTTATCACTTAACTAGTAGAAAGCAACGTTTTAATCGGAAAATAATCCGTTAATCATTATTACTAAGATTCTACAATCAAAAATCTAGGGCAAAATATTCAAACCTTAAATGAAAGAAACAACCAGCAATATTTTGCTATTTTAGATGAAAATACATCCATTGAAGAAGATACGGAGGTAAGTAACTGATTTATTTTCGTTTGATTTGTTGTTGTTTTTTCCGGGTTTTTTTCCTTCTAATTTTCTCGTTGAACTGGTCTCCAGTTTCTGGACGACCACAAAGCACTTCAATCATCCAAGAAGGGACGATCAGATACATAAATCGTCAGTTTATAATCGACGACTGCATACTTTGGAAACGAGATTGTTCCTAGACGACTGTAGTGCTTTGTGATCCTTCTTAAGCGAACGAATTTAACTGTCTGACATTATTTTTCACAGGTACTTCACAACTCATTAAGATGTCATTCCCAATTTGGATCATCTGAACAAGTTATTTTAGATGAAGAAAAAGGGGACGAGACAGTTTTAGATGCCACGGACCAACATAATGTGGAGCAACCAGAACCTATCGAAGATGTTGGCTTCGATTCTACTGAATACTTTACTACAGATAAGGTAGTGTATGTCCTTTTTCGCAAGTGATAAATCAACGATTTTTCTCGTTTTATAATGGTCACGTTGATATATATATGTATATATATACATTATTTGTTGTGTGTAGACATTTGACTCAAGAGAAGACGTTATGGAATGGTGTCATAAGATAGGTATACAAAACAACATAGTTGTTGTGATTGCTAAGACGGTGAATAAGAATCAGAATCAAGGTGGCAAGGGTTCGTCCATTGTATTTGGATGCGAGAAAGGTGGAAAGCCTAGGAAGGCAAAGCAAACAGTGAGTCCTTCTAAATGTAGAAAAGGAACCGGCTCAAAAAGAGATGGATGTCCATTTAAGTTAAGGTCGACTTGCATAGGCGCTTCCAAATGGAACTTGGTTCTCAAAGTTGGACACCATAACCATCTTCATCCATATGATCTTGTGGGTCATGCATTCGTTGGTAGATTAACTAAAGATGGAGAGAAATATGTTACTCCCTCTGTTTTATGAAAAGAGATACTTTCACTTTTTCATTTTAGCCTAAAAATAGGCCAAATTGAAAAAGTGAAAGTATCTCTTTTCCAGAAACGGAGGGAGTATTTCTTTCCACGAACACGGGGTGCCACCTAGACAGATTGTTGTTGCTTTAAAGAAAGAATTTAAAAACAATTTTTCGACTGTGAAGATCATTGATAATTGCATACAAAAGCATAGGCAATGTGAAGCTGCTGGAAGGACCAGGATGCAACTACTTCACAAATATCTAGATGATGCCAATTATGTGACATATAATAGGCGAAATCCTGATACAAATGAAGTAACTGATATCTTTTGGGCGAATCTAGAATCTACCATATGTGCTCAATGTTTTCCATCGGTCGTCATTATTGATTGTACATATAAGACTAATAGATGGAAAATGCCTTTATTTCATGCGGCGGGTATGACATCTATGGGAGCAACGTTCTCCATTGCTTTTGCATTCATGAATGCCGAGCTAACACAAAATTACAAATGGGCTTTGTAGAATCTGAGATCACTTTACTCTCCAACAAACTTGCCTTTTGTTATTGTCACCGGCAACGAACATGCATTGATCAATGGTATTGGTATTGTTTTCCCAGATGCGCACGAAGATTGTCATGTACATGGCATATTCAAAAGAATGTGTATTCTCATTTCCGCGAGGCAACGAAAAAATCGCGGAAAAATTAAAAACGAAGGAGAATAATGATGCCGAAAATACGATTCTTAATGAAGATGCTTGGCAAATTCAGAGGTGGCGTGAGCCTCGACCTGAAGAGTGGTGTTTACCTAATCCACGGTATGTTTCAAAACTTCAAGAAGCTATGCAATTCTACATAGAAGGAACTCAAAATGTGTCTTCGGATGGTCATTGTGGTTTCAACACCATTGGTTTCCAGCTAGGTCTATGTTGTCTAAACTACCAACTTGTTTGTAACAATATGCATTATGAAGCTTTTAATCACAAGAAATTTTATGAGAAAGTGTTGGGCTCTGAAGGAAGGTACACCAACATGCTAAAAAGATTAAGGTTCAAAGATGGAGATCAAATGGACACCAGTAAATGGTTCAAAATGCCTGAAGATGGTCTTGTAGCGGCACAAACTTTCCGGGCGGTTCTTATTTGGCTTTCAAAAGGAATCTGTGCAACTTTTTTCCCATCAAGGCATGCGCCAATCAAAGGTAAAAAACATAGAGTTATTGTGATGGCTTTTGTGAACGGGACGATTTTGTTTCAATGAAGTTAAAGTTAGGTGCTCCCATACCACCTCCGTGCAACATGTGGATTTAAAATGCAAACGAAGATGCGAAAGTCTGGCCAAAAAAATACGAGGAAAAGATGAAGACATACAAGAAGCGGATGAACTTTAAAGAGACGGATCCTAAAAATCCAGTAGTTGTTAATTAAATAGTTTGGTTAGTGTAAATTTAAGACACTTATTCGTACTTAATTTATGAAGACTAATGCAAGTGTTCAAGTTGTCTAAAATAGTTTGGTTAATGTAATATAAAACACCCATAGCTTGTGAACTTTAGTCGCAAAAATCTAAACGACTAGGATTTGTGGTAGTCCTCCAGAGGCGCTAAGGTGAAAAACATCCATAGTCATTCAGAAACTGACGATTACATCTGCACAGTTCTTGAATTTTAGACGTCTGTAACCCGAGGACTAATCCTGCATAGTTCTGAATGTTACCTCTGGACAGTTCATGAATCACAACTCATAAAAATAGAGAACACAAAACAACTCAAGCATGGAAATGGAGAACACAAAATTTCTTATTGTTACACACTAACCAAAAACTCTGTTGTATCAGATACAAAATCGACCAAAAAAGAAAGAAAAAAAAACAACAGCGAAGACTGAGCATATATCATCTCATCCAAAGACTATCTGCATTTTTTTTAACTGTCAATGACATGCCACCCAAAGGATTGTGACATAGAAAATCTAATTGGTATTTTTTTTTTCTCTTATAAACTCGTGATGCATGTCTTTCAACTGGTTTTGGTGGTCTCGTGGATCTTCGAACTCTCCTTTGCTCGATATCTTCGTTTCATCATCTTGTTGGCTGCTTTCTCCTTGATTGTCTACTGCTTGAGATGGACCTTTATTGGGGTGGTTCTTTGTGGGGTGTAAATAAAAAGTCAAAGAGGTAGTATTTAGGAGAAATGAAATAGCATAGAGGTGGCAAATAGGAGAACTGGGGGTGGCAATTAATGAGAGTGGCAAATAGGAAAAGTGAGGGTGGCAAATAGGTGGAGCCTATAAGTATGATAAAAAAAGAATATTCACGGAACTTCCAGTATCGATCAAAATTATGTTGATTGCCCATGAATTCTCGGCTTCATCATCTTCATCTTCGTTAGGTTTTGGGTTAATCTCCAATCTTACCACCAATGGGTTGTCGTGCATTTCTCCACCCTCAGGTACTTCTTCTGCGGTAAAAGAGATAGTCTGCTTTTGCCATTCTTCTAGTGGAGATGTCTTCGCAATGTTCATTATTTCTCTATCATCGGCATCTCTTGCGAAAACCCTACTGAGAGTGTTATCGTGAAAATCTTCAATCGTCTTGTATGAGTGTACAATAGAGTTACAAAACAGATTCTTTGCCTTTGCGCCAACTTCAATCACAAATGTTTCTCTTTCTTTTGCTGTGTTTGGCTTGTGAATATCTGGTGTTGAGAATGATCTGGAGGAGGTGGTAATGCTTGAGTTTGCGTTTGTCCTACTAGAAAGTGATTTAATTTTCCATGATCTATCATCCTGAGAATAATTCTCTTTATATTTATGCAGTCATTTGTTGTATGTCCATGGAAATGATGATAAGAGAAAAATTCATTACTTCTGTAGCTTGGAGGTGGTTCACTCCCCATGTTCCATGGTGCGGGTATGTTTTCCATTAGGATTATAGCTTCCCATATCTTCTCCACACTAGCATTTAAAGGTGGCATTTTGATTTCTTCCCATATTATCTTATGACTTCGTTGTCCTCTGTGATAGTTTTGCCTCTGACCACCATAAGTTCCTTGCGGTTGATGACCTCCATAAGTTTCTTGCGGCTGATCAAGTCTTTGGATTTTGTTATTTCCACCACGGCTATAGATGTTTCTCTCTCTCTCTCTCTCTCTCTCTCTCTCTCGAATTCTTCTTGATCACGACTCCCCATAGCTACTAGCTTTTGCTGACTATCTCCCATTATCCTCTCTTGTTGCCCTTGCGAGGTGCTCGCCACTGTATTTATTAATTTGGGTAACAAGGTTGCATTCGCTGCTCTTGAACTTGTATTCGCAATGGGGTATGATTCCATCTCATTTTGCTTTTCCTCAAGACTAATATATTCCTCCTGAAGTTCTCGCAACTCAGTCATTGTAATTGTATTCTTGATTCTGAAAATTTGAATGTATAACAGGTTGGTTGCGAACATAACATTGATGAATGACAGAATGAGATATCTTTCGTCCATACGACCAGTCATATCACTACACATTGTCTTCCACCTCACAGTTAGATGCTTCAAACTTTCGCCAACCCTTTGCTTCAACCCAAATACATCTTCAATGCCAGGTCGCGAGGAATTATTACTTATATATGCCCCTAAAAATATAGCTTGCAAGTGGTTGAAAGATGTTATAGTATTCTTTGGAAAACCTTCAAACCATTTTAATGCCTCTCTGTTAAACTTGATGCGAAATACTTGCATAATATTGCATCATGGTTCTCCCATTGTAGCATACATCTCACATAAGATTTGATGTCTTTGGACTGCACAAGTTGTTCCATCAAAAATCTTTGTTAACGCAGTAAATTGTATTTTGGGGGTATTCCTCCTAATTGTACTTCTTGTGTGAATGGAGTTTTCATGACTTCCTCTATGGCTTCATCCAATTGTCTCTTACCTCCTTCTCTTTTATTATTTATCATTCTCTCATTTCCATTAACTCTCTCAAAATTTGTTCATTTATACCAGAATTTGGATCCATTGGTCTTTTCAACTCCGCCTCTCTTCTCATACGTTCATCTCGGTTTTGAATTTCTTGTTCATTATTTTCCTCTCGTCTTTCTCTGCGATCTTCTCTTTCACTTCTTTCAATATTCGCACACCGTTATATCTCTCATTTTCTCCTCTTTGCCGCCTTTCAGTTCTCCTTTGTACTATGTCATATTCTTCATTGATATTAGCATTATTGCGATTTCGCTCACGCCTCCTTTCTCGATTATCATGGTTATTCTGTCGAATTGCCTCTTGTAGCTCTTGTTCTTCCACTTCTGCTATTAGTCTTTCTCTCTCGCAAGCTAAATGTGTTTGTTCAGTATAATATCTTTCAATTTCATCTTCAATTACTCGTTCATTTCTTTGTATTTCTCTCCCATGTAATATTCTCCTTCCTTCTTCCTGGTTTTCTTCGCCATCTTGATTATTTCGCCCCCGACGGTGTCTATTTCCTTGAATTCTATCATTCTGCTCATTTTGAAGAATTTCAGCACGTTGAATATAACGATCTTCCAATATTTCTCTTCCTTCGCGGCGTTCTTCGCTTTGGATTTTGTATTCCCTCTCGAGTTTCTTCATTAGCATTTTCTATAGGCAAATTTTGTCTTATTTCTTCTCTAACCGATCTTGAACTTGATCTTGTAGTGCTTCTTGACCTTCTATTTTGTAATCTCATATTTTCCATCCTCAATTCATGATTTTGCCTTGTCAAATTCGCACGTTCTTCTACACTTCTAACCGCCTTTCTTCATGTATTGTTTGCCTCAATGCCTCTAATCTTGCAATCTCTTCATTTTCGTGAATTATTCCTCCAATTACTTCTTGGTCTCTCTCATCCTGTCCATTGCCTCCTAATTGCTGCTCTTCTCCCATTTCATCTACAAAATCTGATCGCCAAGTATGTACACTCAGTCTGTCATAATTCACAGCTCTATTTTATATTGGTGGTGTACGTTGAATTGGCGGTTGAATTTGATTTTCTCTGTTGTTCCTTGTATTCATTCTTGAAGATTTCCCCATCTCGTCTCTCCTTTCTCCAGCAAGTCTCCTACTCCTTCTAACAGTTATTGGTTGTTTTGATGCATGTCTTCTTCTAGCCATTTTTCAATCTTAATGAATTGTTGAAAATTATATGAAATTTCTTCCCTATTTCTAGCGCCATATGTAGTAGCAGGAAATCCCACACTACACCCCTCATAAGAATTCACACAATCAAGCCATTTTAAGATGAACAATTATAGTCTTTATTGATTAAACTCACAAATTTTACAAGATGGAAAGGAAATAAGCTAAGAATTTACAACCGCTCTAAACTTTCCCTCTCTTAATAACTTGCGTAACACTCGAAAAAGATCTCCCCTCTCATAAGCCTACTCGGTCCTTTATATAGGACATTACATAGTGGGTGACAGCTAAGCTGTCCTTTATTTTCGGATCTGGCTTGCAACACGGTCGCAAGTATTCAAATTTAAAATCTCGCAACGCTCCTAAATCTCGCCGAATCTTCACATCTTTCTCGTGTTCAGGCTTTCGTCATCCGTTGCGTCATTTATATTACTTATCTGCGATATCTTCGCAGTGTGTCGTTTATGGATTTCGCAAGGGTCTTGGTGTTGCGATATTCTGATCCTACACAAACGATGAGACGAAGATGTTTGTGACTACTTTTATATCTTGCCTATCGGAGATATTAATCTCAATCCAATCGTTACGATTGTACTCAACACGATAGAATCATCAAGATCAAATCACACAACTACGAGAAAATAGTATCGGTATGGCTTTACAATCCCAATTAATTCTTTAAGTTGTTAACCTGGTTTTCAAGAAGAAACCTAAGGTTAAAGGAGAATCGACTCTAGCTAATACAACCAGTATCACATGGAAGGTGTGGGGATTAGGTTTCCCAGTTGCTAGAGTTCTCCCTTATATAGTCTTTAAAATCAGGGTTTGCAATCAATGTTAGCTTGGTAACAAAGCATTTAATATTCACCGTTAGATGAAAACCTGATTAGATTCAAGCTAATATCTTTCAACCGTTGGATCGAAAACTTAGCTTGTTACACACAAATGAAATGCACGATTTTAGGTTTCTGTAACCATACCCAAACATGTACATTTGTTGGTTCAAAAATAGTTAACCAAATGGTAAGCCATATGAGCACTTTCATATCAACCATATTCTTCTTCGCCATAACTAGTTCAAATGACTCAAATGAACTAGTTAGAGAGTTGTCCAATTGCAAGGAAATTTTATGTAACTACACAAGACATAATCGAAGAAAAAATAATTTAATTCACTCGAATCGGTTCATGAAATTTATAGCCACGGTTTGCATTTTGCGTTCCTTAGTTAATATAAATATAAGTTCACAAACAATCGTTTTTAGATATAACCAACTTAAGTTCCCGGAAGGAGTTCTCAAAATCCAGCAGATTTTCTCGGGTCGTGAACTTCCGCCAGTTCGCGGGCTGGGTTCGCGGACTGAGTTCACGGCTCTTGTTCCGGTTCTCTTGATCAACAAAGTTCACAAACTTCGGTTCAAGGAAAAAGGACTTATACATATATATGTTACCACACAATGCTTATATCCACCATTGGTTATATAATCTAAACTCTCAATTTCAATCATTGAAACATTCTTAGAGGACGTTATTATATAGTTGTTATTCACAAACTATTTTTCGTCAAAGTAAGCAATTTTCAAAGTGATTGAAACTTGTCATGACTTTCATCACTAGGTAAAGATGAACTTGGCCAAAGCGAAAGCTTACTAACACATATTTCGAGAAATAGATATGCGAGATAAACTCGTCTCGAAATAGCAAATGTGTATAATCAAAGTCTATATAGAAAAACGACTTTTGTCTCAAAGATAGGAGATAGAGTGGATAGAATTTTGAGTGATAGACAAGTTCAAGTCTCCACATACCTTTTAGTCGATGAAGTTCCACCAGTTCCTTGAGTAGTTCTTCGTCTTGTATGATGATTGACATGGAGTTCTTGAGCTTAACTACATTTTCTGTCCTAGTCTGAGACTTAGCTATAGTAGACTAGAAATCAAGACTTATAGTTTTTATCACTAACATTGACAAACATGCTTGAGATAGCAACACATGCGAGTTCGACCGAGCAATGCTCTAACAATCTCCCCCATTTGTCAATTTTAGTGACAAAACTATCAATACACATGGAATACAAAAATAAATGAATTAACTTTTGTAGCTCCTATTCCACATGCCTAATATTCAACGTTACTCGAAATCTTCGTCACTTCCAAGTACTCCAATGATCCCAAAGGTTGTAAGTTCAGCATCATCGTTGTTCAAAATCCGTAGCTATAACAACGAGAAAACAAGAGTTCTCAATTATTGTTTTACAGTGTCATAGTATCATTATATAACATCAAAGTTCAATTGTATCACAACTTCGACAACAATACTATGGTGATATGTATCACTCCCCCTTTGTCAATACTCCATCTCACATGGAAACCACTCCCCCTTACATAATGATCCGAAAACCATATGTATTTGTAGTGTGAACTACATATTAATTCTCCCCCTTTTTTTCAATAAAATTGGCAAAGGTACGAAAACGGGATCCTAATGAAATTTCCAAAAGAGACATTTCATGACCAAAAGAAAGAATATATCATCTTATTTAGATGCAATCATATAGCTGAAGCTAAATTCATTCATCAAGGAGTTTATAAAGATACAAGATAACCCCTATAATATTCCACAGCCGCACTCCCCATAAATATTTGGCAATTAAGCACAAGTTCAATTAAGAACTCTCCCCCATAATATGTCATTCCCGAAAGAACAACAAGAGCGACCTTAATTTCAAAAGAAAAAAAGGATTTCTTTGGACATAACAAATCACATACGAATATGAATTTGAATCAAAAAATACTCAATTAGATTAATCACAGGAGAACCCATCATTAATCTAATCGGAAATATACAACCAAATTAACCACAAAAAGTGATGAATTTAATTGGTCATTCTCGGCATAAGAGAACTTACGGAGCCTCACAGTATATACATAAAAATATGGATCGGGGAAGACCAATACTGTGGAATAAACAAGGATTCATTCTATTTTCCATCACTATTTGCACAATGACATATAATAGACATAATCCTCGTAAACAAAAGATTTTAACCTATCTTCCATCAATAAATGACATAATAGGCTTAATTTTTTTAATGTCGAAAGTTCATTCATTCTTTTAGCAATACATGCATATCAACATATGAAAGACTTAACTTTTGACAAGGTATGGGACAATCATAGTTCACGGACGCAAACACACATATCCCATAACAAATTGCAATGTATAAAACCATAAAGATTAATACTGCAAAAATCATCTTCCAAACAATCTTTAGAATTTAAACAAATAAACCTAAAAACATGAAGATGAAAACGTTGGACATAGCTATGTGTAATCACAATAATGGCTATTCCAAACTCTAGTAATCCTTCTCAAAAACAAGAATAAATTCTCATAAGAAGTTTCCTAGGCATCAAGATAAACTCGTATGCACATATAAGATGGTTTGTCCTTAAAGGGTAGAATCAATCTTTTTCGCCCGAATTTATACCAAGAATAGCCAAAGGCGTATAAAAAGATTTTGTTAACAAAGAGGAACATACAAAGTCATTAACGACCATGCACCATAGTTCACATAAAATGATTGTGAACATTCAAGGATCCCATAGTAATGCGTACTACTGCCCATTCTTGAACTTCCTTCTTTGTGATCCACCAACAATATTCTTGTAAAAGCTACAAAAGAGCCTATCGAGTAGTACTCCATGAATCCAAGTGCCCAAGTCCAAGAGAAGTGGAACAAGTGTGACGAAACGGAGCAAAACACTCAAAAACAAGATACATGACAAATACCAATCTCAACTCATCCAAATTCAAGTATTCTCATCTCCATTTTTAAGATAATTCAAAGAGAAATAGAATGCAAAAATAATTAGGTGATTCCGAGTTCGGACGAGGAATTTACGGCCAAAACAAGTTTACCGAAAATCGAATTTTTGTTACTTGGAGCAGTATGCAAACCAGGTGTGCGTACTCTAGTCCATGGATTTTGATTTTAATTGATGGTATGCATACTTGGTATGTGTACCATGGAGTCCAAACATCCCGGACTACTATTTTCAAACCTAAACATTAAAGAACCTTAAACACAGATCAAGTTAGGTAGAAATAAACGATAAGTAAGGTACATGTATCACTATAAGTACTCTAAGCAAATAAAAACACAAATGTTGCTCAAGTTTATAGACATACATTTTTATAAGAATCCAATTGAATGCTACAACCTTACTGAACATAATCTGTGTGCCCCAATTCTCGTGCTTTCCTCACCGTATACATAACATGGCATTTCTTGGTGAGGATGCACTTTCAACACAAACAAGTTGTGTTGAGGTGAACAATGTCTTGCTCACCATGGAGCCAAGAGAGAGTTTCTTTCCAGCAACTCTTACATCTTGTAGTTTTGAGAAACACCCAAGGAACTATTTTTATAAGTCTATCAAAGAACTTCAAGAGAACCCAAAAGGATTTGTGTTTCTGATTTCTTGTTTTCCAACTTATAAAAAACAGTTTCTGCAGATAGTTTTTTGTACTGCGAAGGGAAACTCTTTTGATAAACAGAGACATCCTAGCTTCTTCATAAAAGAATACAATACTACTATCTTGATAGGATGTATCAGGAATTGAGCAACGAATCAATTCATGCTTTGAGGAGATACACTCAGATGACTAAAATTTAAACTCCTCTTGTAATTCTTTTAGTTTGTTACAACTAATTGGATTACGCAGAGGAGGAGCATTGCTCTCACTGATTAGTAAATCAATATCAACCTCAACATAAATATTATTCATTATAGCTTGATTTATCCTGTCAAGAGATTCTTGCTATTTCTGGAGGTATAACTCAACATCAAGAGATAACCTCTCAAGATTCTTTTCAAGCCCTGGAAACACTTCAAGGGATTTTAAACCTGGTGGAGGTTTAGATAGAATTTCTTCTACAGATTTTATTAAATCAGTCATGGAAGATAATTCTGAAATCCTGGATCTGGTGGTGCATTTATTGAGATAGCCCTTTTGTCCATAGAGTCAGATCGCTACAAATACAGACGTATAAGGTCTTTAAACGTGTTTGCCTGCTCTGATACCAATTGAAAAAGCGGGGTACAACAACCTCACCCAATATTTCGATTAGCAATCTGTATGGACAAACTCCAATATACTTTCAAGAGAATCAACTAGACTCAATCTTAATAAAGTATATCAAAGAGTTATATCTCTTTTTCTTGATTCAATTCTTTCTCAAGCAAATAAAAATCTGCGAGTCTAATTGAATACAAGAGAAATCACTTGAATGGTACCAAAGACCAATGTTCAAGTATCAATCAATTATAATCAATAACCAAAGGTCGGATTTCCAATTGATTGATTCAAACGCACAACCAGTGATATTTCAATTATATAACAAAATATAATGTGGAATAGAAATAACACAGACACCAGAATTTTGTTAACGAGGAAACCGCAAATGCAGAAAAACCCCGGACCTAGTCCAGTTGAATACACACTGTATTAAGCCGCTACTGAGATACTAGCCTACTACAAACTAACTTCTATGCTGGTCGTAGTTGAACCCAAATCAATCTCACACTAATCCAAGGTACAGTTGCGCTTCTTACATCTCTGATCCCAAAATAGGATACTACGCACTTGATTCCCTTAGATGATCTCACCCACAACTAAGAGTTGGTACGACCCAAAGTCGAAGACTTTAATAAATAAATCTGTATCACACAGAGAAGTCTACGATAATAGATAAATCTATCTCCCACAGAAATACCTACGAGTTTTATTTCGTCTTTTGATAAATCAAGGTGAACAGGAACCAATTGATAACCCGGACTTATATTCCCGAAGAACAGCCTAGTATTATCAATCACCTCACAATAATCTTAATCAACACGACGAAAGAAGATATTATGGAATCACAAACGATGATACGAAGATGTTTGTGACTACTTTATATCTTGCCTATTAGAGATATTAATATCAAGACAATCGTTATGATTGTACTCAATACGATAGAATCTGCAAGATCAGATCACACAACTACGAGAAAATAGTATCGGTCTGGCTTCACAATCCTAATGAAGTTTTTAAGTCGTTAACCTGGTTTTCAAGAAGAAACCTAAGGTTAAAGGAGAATCGACTCTAGCTAATACAACTAGTATCACATGGAAGGTGTGGGGATTAGGTTTTCAACGAGTTACTGGTTTTTACAGAATTGAGGAGACGAACGTGCGGAGGAAACTCCTTGAACCGAGCGAACTGTTAAACCTCACACAAATGCACTTCAAGAAGGGAGTGCTTTGAATTCGAGAGATCAATCTGTAGTACTCCGGCCTAAACCAAGACAATGGTCGTTCCAAAGTAAATTCGACCACAAGAGAGGATCGATCGATCTGTAGGAGGGAAGCTGAGAAATGTGTGAAATCAATGGTGATCAAAGATTGTAGGTGTGTTGTGTATTATGAAAATAAGATAAGTTCTGAATGATTGAATTTGCTTTGTTGAGAGTAATTGCTCAGACGTTGAGTTGTTGATCTCTTGTTGTCTGTTTGATGTAAGATTGTCCTCCTTTCAATCATGATTCAGAGACTTATTTATATTGCTAGAATTGTAAACACCATGATCCCATGAAGTGTGACAGTTGATGGAATCAAAGAGTGGAGAAGTGGAAATCGTGTTAAACCCAGTTGCTCAACGTGCGGAGACTTGGTCGATTTTCCATCAACTACTTTGTTAACTCCTTCAACTGATTGCACGACTTGCTCACATTCTCATTGTGTGTATGAACACACGTGTCGTAGACCGCCAGACCAAAACCCTAGTTAATATCCCCCATGTGACATGATTGATGTCTCGTGATTGTGGAGTCTGCAAGGAAGACGTGTATTTAGTTAGTCAGTTACTGACTTCATGACTTCATGGGACGATGAGTTCTTGTATTGTTGAGTCGAACATGATTTGAAAATGTTCTGAGACTCATGAATTGAACATGTCTGTTGAGATGAGGATGATTAAATGTTAGTTTAATCATTTATTAAAATAATGCTCGCCTGAGCCTTGGGTGATAAAACCTAATTAATTATGAAGAGATGAGGGACCGACCAAGTGATAGGTGTGATAAACACCTAAATTTATATCAATATTTATGCTCTCTTTGCTAGTTTTTCTTGTAAATTATGTATTTTACGTTTACTTTGAGTGTTTAAGGTACTTTGGAGTCATACAGAGGAAAAGAAGAAGAAATCACCCAAATTGAGTTGAAAAGAGCAAAGCAATAATTTCGCAGGCTTAACACTGTTTGGATCCAAATCAAAGGTTAAAGGACGACTCTTTTGGTGGTATATTAAACACAGACCAGCTGAGGCTAAGGGGATGCCAACTGGGTGGTTCTACAGTTGGGTGTCTGAATCCTGTCCCAAATCATTACCTAAACCTAAAAATTGAGAAGTATTTCTTCCCATCTCAATCATTTGCATCTTAATTTAAGAAAGAGAGAGAGAGAGGAGAAAACAGCAGCCCTGCTGATCCGATTCGAGAAGAAAAGTGTAAGAACGAAGAAGATGGTGCTGGTAATGGAGAAATTAGATCGAACTGAGGCTGTTGTTGGGTGATGACTATGTTGATTGAACTGGATTTTGAAGATTCAGATTGGGAACAGTGAGGGTTGAGAAGAATGATGAGATTTGAGTTCTGAGATTGAGATGAGGATTCTGTTGCTCAGATTATGCTGTTGAATTGGGTTTGGTGTTGTTGCCGTAAAATGAATAGTACTGGTGATGTTGGTGGTAATGGCTGATTGCAGGAGGAACTGAAATTGGCTGGGGGTAATGAAGTGTAGCTGCTGGTGTTTGAATCAGAGATGAAATCAGAAGAAGAATTGAGAAATGTGTTTATGGTTTCTGCAGATGGGTCTCGGATCTGTGGTAATTTTGTGGGCGAGGTTGAAGATTATAAGTTGAGAAAAGAGGATAATTAGCTACGATGGATGCTGGAGATCGATGTTGAATGGAGACGGACATAATTGCAATGAGAAACCAAAGAAGATGGCGATGAGCTGATGGGTTTGTGTTAGTTTCTGTTTTGCAAGGAAGAAGTTCATGCAGGGTTTGGTGCTGATAAGATTTAAACCAGATCGAGAATGCAGAATTTAGGAAGACAGGTTCGAATTGAGAGAAGAATTGGCAGATTGGGTTTGAGCTCATTCTTGAGTTCAACTGGATTAAGGAATATGTGGAGGAGAAATTGGTGTTAGCTCTAGTACAGGTTGCACTGGTGGTTTTGGTAATCCTGTAATGGTTGTGCAGGCAAGATCTGAAATGGGTTTGTTGTTGGTTGTGTATGTGAGACTCCAGATGGGAATGATTGTTGTGCAGTGGGTTTGGTGGACTGGCATTACAGTAAGCTACAAGTGATGTTACAGATGGAATTGGTGATACTGGAATTTGAGCTGAGGATGAGATGGTATTGATGGTGTTTGTTTAAGCTCATTACACGGAAGAATGGGTTGTATTAATTGTGGTTGAGCTGTTGGCTGAGGAATTTGACAGTGGTAAGCAATTGCAGGTGGAGAGTGGTTAGGTTGCAGTATTTGTGACAGTTCAGGGGGCTACTGAATGTTAGACTTAGCTGAACTGAAGATCAAGACAAGAGTGTGGTGGTGTTCTGTCTGCTATAAGAAGGAAGTGGAAGTGATGCAGGGAAAAGCTGATGTTGCAGTTCAGATGGCTTGAGTTGTGAGCCTGCCTTGGTGTTGATTTTGCTATGGACTTGAAGTTACAAGAGATGCAGGAGTTAAGAAGATTGGTGGTCTACAATTGGGTTGTTAAGTTATTGTCAGGGATGGATGCAGTCTAAACTGGAGTTGCATTCATTGATTTAGCAGATGGGTGATGTTAGTCCGTGTGTGTGTGTGGTTTGCTCAAATGGAAGAGATACTGATGGACGCATTTATGTGTCTATTTTGATCTCAATAATGTGTATTGTTAGTGCTCGATTTTATACTTATTTGATTATTTTTATGTCTTTGTAGGTGTTTTTGGAGAAATAAGCTTTTGCGGGAAAATTGGCTCAAAAAGTGGTATTTGCGCTCGTGGGAGAAAATTACTATTCGGACCCCTCAAATGGATAAGGGGCACCCAGATGATAAGGGGTAACCCCGCAGGGCAACTACTATTGGCACACCTAAGTTGATAAGGGAGGTCATCCCTTACCATTTAAATTTGGAAATTGGCGGGAGATTTTTGGCAGCGACTATCAAATTAAGGTTCGACTTTTTGGGATGTCTCGAGAGTGATTCAATCGCTGGAATCTGTTGCAATCATCCTGTTTGGACATAACAGGGTTGGTATGTCTCTTTAAATCGATTCAATTGGGCTGGATGATCGGTTCCTGCTAAAACAGGGGAGAAGAAGTGTTCGAGTAAAACAGAGATTTCTGGGCAGAGTTTGGTTGAATTTTAACCGGAGTTCTTCTTGGATATGGATTCGTTTGGGCCTAATACACAATACAGGGCTGCTAATGTGTTTGGTATCGTAAAAAAAGGGTAGATATCTTTACATCCTGCTAAAACAGGGAAAGACCAAAAAGAGAGTTTCACGGGAACTAATATTGGCAGTTGCGTGCGGGAAGAATTGGAGAAGATATTTCTGCCGATTTGGTTTCAGTTTTGCGAGAGAAGTTGGAGTAAAAAAAAGGGAGACGCGTGAGATTAAAAAGGAAAAATATCCCGTGACTTGCAAAGAAAATAAAGAGAAGAGAAGTGAAGATTTTAAAGATTCTTGCACTTTGTTGGCTATATATATCTTTGTTAAGAGTTCCAAAAAGGGTGTCGGGGATTTGGGGGTCTATACGGAGGATTAGAGAAGGCTGCGAGCTCGATTTGGCAGCAGCGAGGTGAAGAAGAAGAAAGGGTTGCGAACGACGCTACAAAACGTCGTTCTCAAGAACCCTAATTGAAGCACATTGGACCAACGTGGAGCGCCTTAAATTCAACAATGAGAACCTTAGTATCGTTTAAGTGGCGGACTTATTCTTACGTAATGATCCGTTTGTAACGCCTTTTCGCGTTGCAAACTCGCTGGCGAGTTATTATCTTTCTCTTGTTTTTCACACTTTTGAGCTATGAACACCTATTTTGAGCACGTGAATAACATGAGGAGCTAAACCCCAACACTGGGACGATGGAGGAAGCCATTTTTCATGCGTGTGGTAATTCTATTAATTCTTTTATGACTTATTGCATTGATTTTTAATCGTATCTTATGATTTTTATTGAATGATTGTGATTTCAATTGATGGGTCATGCTTTCTTAAGTGTTTTGATGTCTCATGCTTTAGATATACAGTCATTACTTTCAAAATCTACTTTCGGCAATGAATTAGAGTCAATAAAATTGAGCTATAAATGTCTAGAATTATTAGTTGAACCACATGAATGTAAGAATTGGTGGAATCCTGAGTTTCAGTAATCTCTCGATATTGTGACATCTTGTAAATATATTTTCTTTGTTTTTAGAGTTTTCTGAAACTAAATCTTTACAAGTCTGAGAGGAACGACATCTTATTTACCACTTTACTACAACTTTCAAAACCACATCAATTTTTGGCGCCGCCGACGCGGACTTGTATTTAGATTTGTTTTAGGTTTATTTTTATTATTTTTGTTCCCTTTTACGCCTTTGGTATTTTTCGATTCTTTTCAGATTTGGAGCGAAGCTACAAGGAAAGAAAAAGTGCTATAAAAGGAAAGCATCGCCAAAGAAGGAAAGAAAAGAGGAGTCCAAGGAGCGAAGAAGATTTTGTATATAATTATTTTGTTTTATTTTAGAAACTGTAAATAGGGTTGTATTTTTGTAATTTTTCTTTTTATTTTTGGACACTTTTTGGACTTGGACTTTATTATTTTAAACCCTAAGGAAGGGTTAAGATTAAATAAAACTGTTTGCAGGGAAGGACGACAGTTACGATACTGTCTCGGCCCCTCGGGTTCGTACACTGACATCGGAGTCGGTGGCCTGAGTCGACTTCAACGGTTCATCGCCTGTCTGGTACGGGAGGTAAGACTCTATCCACCCACGAATCCCCTGTCAGTGGGTTTTTATTTTGTGTGACAACTCACACCCCTGCGAATAGAATGTCGAACTGGTATAATAATAGCCAATACAATGAATATCCGACTGAGTTTCAAACTGGACGTTACTACTTTGACCATAATGTGACTAGTGGTTGGGAACATCAGCCTTTTGAAGGTTATGGTCCATACCATGGTGAGCCCAATTACTATCCATATTCCCACCGGTCATACGAGCAAAATTCCTCTCTATTAGAGTCCGCACGTAAGTTAGCTGAGTCAGCACAAAAGATACTTAAGTCGACACATAGTTCAGATGAGATGAATGACTTAGTTATGGACGAAAACAATACAACATGTGACCTTTCTTTCTTAGATAAAATCAGGAAGTCATGTGAATCGACTCAGAAAATCTTTGTTAGAGGCCCGAAAGAAATGCTCAAGATAGTTTTAATTTCCAATATAGTGTTTCCAATAGTACCTTTGAAAATGAAGATAGTTATTTGCATAATCAAGATGACGAGGTTAGAATTGGTAACACTACTTTAGATGAGGTTCAACCATTTTCATGTTATTATAACGATGATTATGATGAGGATAGTGTTGATGAAGAATCTGAAATATTTAGGCATAGTGATCAGGAATTTGCTACTCCAATTGAGCTTTACAATGATAATATTATTTCTAGTTCAAATCCAAATAATTTTAATAATTATTCACCTATTCAAAAGGACGAGGATTTGACTAGAGATACCACCGTTTTAGACGATGTAGATTTTCCTTATGATTACGAAGCCGATTATGGTTTAGAGGAACGAGTTTCTTTTGAGAACATTGTTTTAGAGTCTAACGATTTAGAAACATTAGTCTTAGACAAAGAAGATGAACTCGTAGAGCTTTCAAATATGATGAGTGAGGATGCACCTTCCGATTATCACTTAGAAGAAGCAATTGACCATTTTCAGGATTCCGATGATCTAGAAATTAGGGAAATTGTAGATAGTCTATCTAGAGACACCCAAAACTCTAAGTTTGGGGGTGATTATCTTTGTCCCCGTGCTTTACCTTTAGCTCTTGTAGAGATCCCTCACTTGGGACTTGATATATGTGCCTCAACCATTGAGCCAGATTTCCTTCATACTAGTTCTCCAAAACCTAATAATGTCCATGAAGAAGTTCAGTTGTTAGAAACCCATCCTCTGGTTGATGTGGTTTATCCAGGCTATGATACCCAGATTGACTTTGTTTTCCCACCAAATATTTTTCAACCAATTGTGGGAATGTATGAGTTTAAAATGTGTCGATTATTAAGTTACGAGACCAAACCTAATTATTTTAGGAGAATAGAAACGACACATTTGCTTAAGATTGACCGCCGGTTTCATCGTGGTCAATTGTGTGAGTCAAAAACCGATTGACTTTAAGGATCCACAATTATTCGAGTTATTATTATGTGCTTCTAAGTTCTTATTTGAGTTTTTACGAGACTTTAAAACCTGAACCGGATCTTGGCTTTGAGGAATTCCAAAGACATGAAAATATTTTATTTGGACCCAGTTATAGAACCTGAACCTGAACCACAGCTAGATGTAGTTGTCTTAAACAGGAAACTAGACAAGGGTGTGCATTATTTGTTAATTTTCTTGGCATGTTGCAGATTCCTTTTACTTGTGATAGCTCTATTTGGTTTTGATGACCCACAGAAATTTCGGCTATTACTTTATGATTTTATGAGGTGACTAATCCTTTCTTAGTCTCTGGCTGAAGACTTTAAACTTAGCACTTCTTGGGAGGTAACCCAATATTCATGCGACACGGTAATATCTTTCCTTAACTCTTTTACTTCAAATGGTAACAGTTTCTCCTTGTTCATGCTTTTAATTTTATCTTTAGAACATTGAGGACAATGTTAGATTTAAGTTTGGGGGTATGAGAGAAACTTTTAGTTGCATTGATAAACTCCAGAGCCTAGAAATTCATGCTTATTAAGGATGGCACTAACCAATCTAAGTGGATGGAAGCATTTTGGTTGTAGGAGTTGAGGAACCAATCTGATTAGATGGCAACATCTAAAGAGTCTATTCATAAAAGCACAGAGTTCAGGTGTTAGAAATAACATGATAGTTTCACCATATCTCGTTGCGTCCTTTTCCCTTCCTTTTTTATTTTGTTTTGTTTTTAAACTATGTTTCTCTAAGTGATTGGGTGGGGCTCACGATTCAAGTTGTTACCAATGCTAGGGTGAATTAGAGTGATTGAGATACAAAAAAAAAAAAAAAAAAAGTGAAAAAGAAAAAGAAAAAAAAAGTGAAAAAAAAAAAGAAAAAGAAAAAAAAAAGTGGAAAAAAGAAAAGAAAAGAAATTGAGACCGGACCATCAGACCAACCGGAATAAATTCAATAAAGTCGACCACTGGAACCCTTGTATATGCCAGTTGTGTTGACCTAGAGTTAAGATTATCGACCACTGGTTCCCTTGTATATGCCAGTGTGTTGATATTAGTCTAGACCAGTATCTCAGTCCATTAGGATAGGTTCGTCTTGGCAGTGGCCTTCAGACAGATATGAGAAACATCGTTCACCTTAGTCAACATCAAAACCATCTACGTTTTTCTATATCCATCTCATTATCTATCCATGTGATTGGTCGACTCCGGTTATGATGTCCAGAAACTATCTGAGTAGAGCTCTGTGACTTATATATGAATTTTAGTATGTTTGAGTGCAAACTCGTGTACAGCAATTGGAATTTCGCATCAGGGTACTTCCTCTTGTAGTCAATAAGTATGCCAACCAAGGAGATTCTTTAGTGCCTTCCAAGGTTACGTAAATAGCTAGGTGCTGGTAAAGGTTTTGTGGGTACACCTCTGGTAAACCCTCCCGAGACTATAACTCGGCCACTAGGGCCACCTAGGGGTTTAAAGGCTTATTGCATACGCTAAATGCAATCGACGATGCCTGCGACAGTGAGTTAGGATTTTATTTTCTATTTGATTTGCTCGAGGACTAGCAAATAATAAGTTTGGGGGGTATTTGATGGACGCATTTATGTGTCTATTTTGATCTCAATAATGTGTATTGTTAGTGCTCGATTTTATACTTATTTGATTATTTTATGTCTTTGTAGGTGTTTTTGGAGAAATAAGCTTTTGCGGGAAAATTGGCTCAAAAAGTGGTATTTGCGCTCGTGGGAGAAAATTACTATTCGGACCCCAAATGGATAAGGGGCACCCAGATGATAAGGGGTAAACCCGCAGGGCAACTACTATTGGCACACCGGAAGTTGATAAGGGGGAGGTCATCCCTTACCATTTAAATTTGGAAATTGGCGGGAGATTTTTGGCGCGACTATCAAATTAAGGTTCGACTTTTTGGGATGTCTCGAGAGTGATTCAATCGTTTGGAATCTGTTGCAATCATCCTGTTTGGACATAACAAGGTTGGTATGTCTCTTTAAATCGATTCAATTGGGTGGATGATCGGTTCACGCTAAAACAGGGAGAAGAAGTGTTCGAGTAAAATGTAGATTTACGCGCGAGTTTGGTTGAATTTTAACCGGAGTTCTTCTTGGATATGGATTCGTTTGGGCCTAATACACAATACAGGGCTGCTAATGTGTTTGGTATCGTAAAAAAGGGTAGATATCTTTACATCCTGCTAAAACAGGGAAAGACCAAAAAGAGAGTTTCACGTGAACTAATATTGGCAGTTGCGTGCGGGAAGAATTGGAAAAGATATTTACGCCGATTTGGTTTCAATTTTGCGAGAGAAGTTGGAGTAAAAAAAAGGGAGACGCGTGAGATTAAAAAGGAAAAATATCCCGTGACTTGCAAAGAAAATAAAGAGAAGAGAAGTGAAGATTTTACGGAAGATTCTTGCACTGTTGGCTATATATATGCTGTTAAGAGTTCCAAAAAGGGTGTCGGGGATTTGGGGGTCTATACGGAGGATTAGAGAAGCTGCAGAGCTCGATTTGGCAGCAACAGGTGAAGAAGAAGAGAAAGGGTTGCGACGACGCTACAAAACTGTCGTTCTCAAGAACCCTAATTGAAGCACATTGGACCAACGTGGAGCGGTCTTAAATTCAACGGCGAGAACCTTAGTATCGTTTAAGTGGCAGACTTATTCTTTCAGAATGATCCGTTTGTAACGCCTTTTCGGCGTTGCAAACTGCTGAGTTATTATCTTTCTCTTGTTTTTCACACTTTTGAGCTATGAACACCTATTTTGAGCACGTGAATAACATGAGGAGCTAAACCCCAACACTTGGGACGATGGAGGAAGCCATTTTTCATGCGTGTGGTAATTCTATTAATTCTTTTATGACTTATTGCATTGATTTTTAATCGTATCTTATGATTTTTATTGAATGATTGTGATTTCAATTGATGGGTCATGCTTTCTTAAGTGTTTTGATGTCTCATGCTTTAGATATACGGTCATTACTTTCAAAATCTACTTTCGGCAATGAATTAGAGTCAATAAAATTGAGCTATAAATGTCTAGAATTATTAGTTGAACCACATGAATGTAAGAATTGGTGGAATCTGAGTCTCGAAGAATCTCTCGATATTGTGACATCTTGTAAATATATTTTCTTTGTTTTTAGAGTTTTCTGAAACTAAATCTTTACAAGTCTGAGAGGAACGACATCTTATTTACCACTTTACTACAACTTTCAAAACCACATCAGATACTTATGGAGATACAGATATGGGTGATGTTGCACTTAAGAAACAAGAAGAGAATGTGGCTGAAGCGCAATGATGGTGCAGCACAAGACTAGGCTGTGCAATTTGGGCTCTGGCCTTCGCAAGATGGCTTTGGCCTGATCCTACTCAGCCCATTCAGCTGGTTAGATAGCTGACTCTGATTCTGGCTGAGTTGACTCGTTGACTCTTCCTGACTCAGTTGACCCCACCGAGTTGACTCGTTGACCGGTGACCGGGTGGACTTTGCCTGTCACCTGAGCTATTTTTCCGGTCACTCCTCCGGCCATAATACCAGTTTTCCGGCGACATATTTTTGGGCATATTTTCTACATGAGTTTTCTCACATATGGGCTTGGTGGACTTCTATCTATTGGACCTTTGAGACTTGACCTAATTTTGGAAAGCAAAGGGATATAAAAGAAAGACTTTTACAACTTGGAAATCACGTTTTTTCTTGGAAGCTAAGGAGAGAGCCGCTTTTGTTTACGCTACTAGGGTTTGCTTTTGTTTATCTTCTTATTTATTCAATTCATATTTTTGTGATGAACTCCATAGCTATGAGTAGCTAAATTCTATATTATTGGTTAAGGATGTAGTCCTATTTCTAAAACTTGTGTTTGATTTATGTATTAGTTTTCTCTCTTGATTATCGTTCACATCTCCACTGTTTTAATATCACATGATTGATGTATTGTGATAGGATTAGATGTTTGTTTAGTTGAGTGGCCAATCAATTCAACTTGCATCCTTTTCCATAGCTATTTTAGGGTTTTTCATCGAGCGATAACCCTGAATAGAAGTAGCATGATATGTTTACGGTTTGTAGTGATACACTCTCGTAATCATATGTAGAGTTTGACCATTGTCCGAATTGTTATGCGCAATGTATGACAATTGCATTGACTAGCCTATTTCTGAAACTTAATGCTCCTAGGAATTGAACTTAATTAGCGCAAGGCGTTAGGTTATTATTTAGGTAGAATTCACATACCCAGCTCTAATGTGTGTGTTGATGAACTTAGGAAATTAATAGATTATCTTGCTCTCTTGATTCTCTAGGCTTTTGATAATAAAAGAGATTAAATTGTAATTCTAATCATATATTCATGTGTTGAGCAGGAACTTGCGCATTATCCTTCTTTTGCGCCTTTGAAGGAGTTGAGGAAGTATGTTTGCACTGCGGCTCATATTTTCCTTTGCTCCCTTCTACAACAACATTTGTGGAAGGTTGGAGGTTGTACTATTTTTTGATTAAACGTCTGTTACCTCGAGTCCCTCGTGGTTCTTCAGCTTTTGTAGTCTTAGCTCTTTCTAATAAAGAAGGTGCAGTAGTTGCTGATCTCTTGGCCACTTCATGAAGTTCTGAGAAAGTCTGGAACCTGAGATTTTCTAATAAAAATCTGTAGACCGGAATTATTCCATTGATGCACAAGTGTACGAGTTGCTGCTCGGTGACATTTAGATCATGGCAGTCCAAAGCTTGAACTCTGAACCTTTTCACATAATCGTTAGGATGTTCATTGCTCCTTTGAAACATCCTTCCAAGATCAGAGAGGGTGATTTGTTCTGGAACGAATAAATACTTTCTGTAGAAAGCATTAACCATTTCTCCCAAACTTTTGATACTTCCTAGTGCGATGTTTTTGTACCAGGTATATTTTCTGTCTTTTAGGGACTTTGAAAATTCCTTCAGACGGATAGTATGGTTGTGCTCATGTTCACCCAGTGCTTCCAGAAATCGAGAAACATGTTCTCGAGCATTGCCGGTTCCATCATAAAGTGTGAAGGTTGGAGAGGTGTAACCTTTTGGCATAGGAATCCTTTGCGTAGCAGCAGGGTATGGAGGTTGGTGACGGTGGACAGAAGGTGTTTTGTCTTTTCCACGATTCTCCAAAAGACGTGCCAGGTCTTCACGAGTGATGAAACTAGATGGCCTCTTTCGCTGGTGGATTGTCTGCAGTCTTAGGAACTTCCTTATCATCTACTACATGGATCGAAGTGACCTCGGGATCAACGTCTTAAGACGTTTCTTTAGCTTTTCCTTTCTCTTGAGTTTTCTCTGACATCTTGTCTGTAAGAGTCTTGAGATAGTTGAATAGTTCCTTCTGAGTAGCAGCCATGTCAGTTTGATTTTTGGCAAGAGTTTGTTGCACCTTCATGAGATCACCAATGGCAGGTGGATTTTCTATGACTTCTTCAGGAGACCGACCAAAGAGTGGATTGTTGATGGTGCCAGTACCGTCGTTTGCATGGGTGATCACTGGACCACCAGTGCTCGGAGGAGTAGTAGTGGCAGGTTGCGCTGGAGGAGTGGTAGTGGCAGGTTGCGCCGGAGGAGTGGTAGTGGCAGGTTACGCAGAAAGAGTGGTGTTGGCGGTACCACTAGGGCTTGCAATATTAGAGTTGGGTGCTGAATCCGGATTGGTAACTGAACCAGACCCAAGACCGACCATCTTTGTGAGAAGTGAGATCTAAACCGATAGAATGATCTTCCACTGTGGTCGCCAATATGTAGATGGGGAAAACGAGTTGCTGGTTTTTACGGAATCGAGGAGATGACCGTGCGGAGGAAACTCCTTGAACCGAGCGAACTGTTAAACCTTACACAGATGCACTGCAAGAAGGGAGTGCTTTGAATTCAAGAGATCAATCTGTAGTACTCCAACCTAAACCAATATAATGGCCGTTCCAGAGTAAATTCAGTCACAAGAGAGGATGGGTCTATATGTAGGAGGGAAGTTGAGAAATGTGTGAAATCAATGGTGATCAAAGATTGTAGGTGTGTTGTTGTTTGTGGGTGAAAACCGTTTCTGCCGATTTCGGTAATTTCGTGTGAGTGGGGGTGAGAAACGAGTCTAAACCCAAAACAATGTACTACATGGGAGTACTTTTGATCCGAGAGATCAATCTGTAAAATCCTGGCCTAAACCAAGAAATGGCCGTTCCAGGCTTGCTTCGGTCACAAAGTGAAGGAGAAGGGTTGGTCTTAGGGAGGGAAGCGAAGAAAGAGTTGAGACCAGAATAGTTGATTCTGGAAGTGTAGGTGTTTTGCGACTCGCATCAGAAAGTTGAACTGGCTAAGCGAGTGAAAAGCTATAAGACGATTTCTGGATGTGGTATTGTTCTCCTAGCCAAAAACTTGTTTTTGGTGGAAATAGGTGAGACCTATTTATACAAGTCGCAATGAAACGTACCCTGGCCTCATAAGAAGTGGAAGCGATTGAGTGGTGGAAGATAATGGTAACGGGTAACGCCTGGAATTGATGCTTCCATAATGAGGATATGTTTCACCATTATCTCTTGCCATTACTAACCGCCTCACTCTTATGACACTTTCTAGTATTGGGCGTTTTGCACGCCGCACGCTGTTAACTGCCAGACCAATACCCTGATGAGCATCCCCCAGTTTGTGACATGTTTTGATGTCTCGAGTGTTTTCATGGAAAACGTGTAACATGTTGTTGTTTTCTTTATGGTGCGGCCAAGGATTTGGCGTTGTGGCCAAATTTGGGTTTGGCACAAACCGTGGAATTGGGCATTGCGGCCAAAAGTTGTCACAAGCTTGGTGGCGAACTTGTATGGCTGAGATCTGCTTCTCGGGAGGAAGGGTAACCAGTTGATCGTGGCTACCTTTCGTTTGGCGTCCAACGACATGGTGGCATGGACGGCATGGCTCGTGCATGCTTTAGGCGTGACCAAATTAGGGTTTGGCACAAACCGTGGAATTTGGCATTGCGGCCAAAAGTTGCCACAAGCTTGGTGGTGAACTTGTACGGCTTAGATCTGCATCTCAGGAGGAAGGGTAGCCATTGATCGTGGCTACCTTTCATTTGGCGGCCAGTGGTATGGCGACATGCTAGTAGCCGCGGCATAGCGGTATGCCAGTTGCAACATGGCCGAAGCTAAAATTGGTTTTTGTGGAAGAATTAGGTAGCAACTTGCCCAAATTAGGGTTTGGCGTGTCGAAACTCTAATTAGTGCGTGTAGTATGCGATAGCATGGCGCTTTTGGAACGCGTGCCTGGCATGCGTGGTATGCGTGTGCGGCATGTTGGCGCATTTTTTGGGAAGCGACGCGTTTTTGGGAAGCTGGCGCGTTTTTGGGAAGCCAGCTTAGTATGGCGACCTCTTTTGAGACCGTGGCAGGTTTGGAGCAACCTGATTGGTCAATGAAAGTAGGGGGATGGCAATCTTAGGGCGCGGTCACACTTTTAGTGCATCGTGGCGGGTTTGATGTGACCCGATTGGTCGACGGGAAGTGGGGCCAACATGCTAGGGCATGGCCACACTTCCAACGCGCGTGGCGGATTTGAAGCGACCTGATTGGTCGATGGAAAGAGAGCCGCATGCTAAGGGGCGCGGCCGCACTTTTAATGCATTGTGGCGTATTTGGTTGCCTAGCTTGGCTAAGATGGTTTCGACCAACGGGGTCTAGTATAATGCGCTGGGCTCGAAACCCTAATTTTGCACATTAGTCGGGTTTATGAGTTCTTTGTGAGTTATCACAATAATTGGCTGGATTTTGTATGCTGCCACACAAAAATCTTTCTCTACGGAATGCAGTGTGCTTTCTGTCTGAGCATTTCGTGCAATGGCCTTAACTTTGGTACTTGGAGGTTCATGCTACTCCGCTGCGAGTGAACATAAATCCGTCATGCCATACCGATTTAAGGGTTCTGCTGGGGAACATAGTACAGGAAAGTACTCGGTGAGTCTAGTATTGGCGAGGTGCCAGAATTTATAGAGTGTTATGGATAAAAGTATATTGAGCGGCTCAATAAATGTGTCGGTGGAGAGGTTAGTACTCGCAGCGCCATTTCCTTGCGAGTAACGTCACATCGATGCAAGGTTTTACGATTTTAACCCTAACCTAAAAACCACCATCAACAGTTGTGTATTCTGAAAATTAGATAAGTTCTGAATGATTGAATTTGCTCTGTTGATAGTAATTGCTCAGACGTTGAGTTGTTGATCTCTTGTTGTCTGTTTGATGTAAGATTATCCTCCTTTCAATCATGATTCAGAGACTTATTTATATTGCTAGAATTGTAAACACCATGATCCCATGAAGTGTGACAGTTGATGGAATCAAAGAGTGGATATATGGAAATCGTGTTAAAACCAGTTGCTCAACGTGCGGAGACTTGGTCGATTTTCTATCCACTACTTTGTTAACTCCTTCAAATGATTGCACGACTTTCTCACATTCTCATCGTGTGTATGAACACACGTGCCGTAGACCGCCAGACCAAAACCCTAGTTAATATCCCCCATGTGACACGATTGATGTCTCGTGATTGTGGAGTCGGCAAGGCAGACGTGTATTTAGTTAGTAAGTTGTTGACTTCATGGGACGATGAGCCCTTGTATTGTTGAGTCGAACATGATTTGAAAATGTTCTGAGACTCATGAATTGAACATGTCTGTTGAGACAGAGGTATAATGCATGAATGAACGTTGATAGTTAATCATGAGCAAATATTGCTCATTCGATGAATTGTTGAATATTGATAATTGAACCAATATTCCTTAGTCTGAGCAAATATTGCTCATTTGTGCAAATGTTGCTCATCTGATGAATTATTGATAGCATGACCAAATGAAATATTATTTAAAATACTAGAAACGAAAGCGCAAAGATAATTAATAAAATGTTGATCATGGGATCGTCAAAATTATTAATGTTCGAATCCATAATTATGAACCTTGGACTCGAAACCCTAATTCGATCAATTGATGGTTTATTGAGAATTAACCACGGAGTGAAGGAGGGACATGCTTCATGGGATGATGAATCGACCATGTAGCGTCCAGATGCTCAAGTGAGCAAAAATACCAAAGTCTCTTGAAGACCAATTGATGAAATGATGATTAAATGTTAGTTTAATCATTTATTAAAATAATGCTCGTCTGAGCCTTAGGTGATAAAACCTAATTAATTATGAAGAGATGAGGGACCGACCAATGGGTCATGAACCGCCCTGGGTGGTCATGGGATCTACTGACGATCATTTTATGGAATTCCAAGTTGTTTGGGAGAATTTGAACCTAATATGAACAAATTAGGTCAAATGATGAAAATATATGGGACCGGCCTCTTGAAGCCAAAGAGAAAACCTTGGTCGGTCAAGGTAATCTGCTCATGTCACCAAAGTATTCGCGTCTCAGTCCTGAGAATTTAGATATTTTCTGATGTGCGTTTAAGCAATCTTTTGAGAAAATATGAAGAAAAAATGGATTTTGCTGAAACTGAGGAAACTTCATGAGATGAAGGAAAAATAATAATAAAATGAAGGAATCATGAAGTGTGGGACCGGCTATGGCCAAGGCATGGCTGGCCTACCAATGAGTCCGTTCCCATAGCATTTTTCCTAATTTTATTATATTTTTCATGATTTTATGAAAATACCATGAAATCAAGGAGTTTGTTGAAATAACAGAGTTTTCCTTGAAGTGAAGGAGTTTCCATGAGATGAAGGAAATAAATAATATTAATAATAATAAATAAGGGCGTGTGGGACCGGCTTGGGCATGGTCGGCCGGCTAGGGCCCGGTCCCGTGAGTTTTCCCTAATTTTATGTATTATTTCCATGATTTGAAGGAATTTTCATAATTTGAAGAAAATATCATGAAATCAAGGAATTTCATGGAATGAAGGAAACATAAAAAATAATAATGATAAAATAAGGGGCGTGTGGGACCGGCTAGGGCATGACCGTACTGGGCTAGGACCCGGTCCCACGAGTTTCCCTAATTTTATATTATTTTCCAGGGATTCAGTTAATGAATCTAATGATTTAAGAATAATTAATTGATGGCTCTATAATAGTACGATCGTCTAGGAACATTAATTATTCGGGGGTTGAGTGATATGAGCTTGTTGAAGCGTTATATTTCTTTATATAGTCGGGAAAATATTGTTACATCCTGAAGACGTTCTTGCTCTATACTAGCGGTGCAAGCCATGCCTAGAGTCGTCCAATCTTTCGATTCTATATAGAAGTAATTACCGAAATTGCTCAGTATTCATGAGATATGCCGTTGCCTCACCGAGAGACTACACATCTACATATACTCGAGAGACAGTATTCTCAGTCAGAGATTCTCGTGGCATGAGCTTTCACGCTTTCGATAAAAGACATGAGCCTCGATACTCATCTGTTTGCTGGATCAGAAGTATGTACAATTATGGGTTTACGATTTTAGCCCTTGTCGAAAATCCACCATCTACACTTTCAAATCAGGGTTTGCAATCAATGTTAGCTTGGTAACAAAGCATTCAATATTCACTGTTAGATGAAAACCTGATTAGATTCAAGCTAATACCTTTCAACCGTTGGCTCGAAAACTTAGCTTGTTACACACAAATGAAATGCACGATTTTAGGTTTTTGTAACCGTACCCAAACATGTACATTTGTTGGTTCAACAATAGTTAACCAAATGGTTAGCCATATGAGCACTTTCATATCAACCATATTCTTCTTCACCGTAACTAGTTCAAATGACTCAAATGAACTAGTTAGAGAGTTGTTCAATTGTAAGGAAATATTATGTAACTACATAAGACACAATCGAAGCAAAAACGATTTGATTCACTCGAATCGGTTCATGAACTTTATAGCCATGGTTTGGATTTTGCATTTCTTAGTTAATATAAATATAAGTTCTCAAACAATCGTTTTTAGATATAACCAACTTAAGTTCGCAGACTTAGTTTTTAGTTCGCGGACTTAAGTTCCCGGAAGGAGTTCTCAGATTTTCTCGGGTCGAGAACTTCCGCCAGTTCGTGGACTGAGTTCACGGCTCTTGCTCCGGTTCTCTTGATCAACAAAGTTCGCAAACTTCGGTTCAAGGAAAAATGACTTATACATATATGTGTTACCACACAATGCTTATATCCACCATTGGTTATATAATCTAAACTCTCAATTTCAATCATCGAAACATTCTTAGAGGACGTTATTATATAGTTGTTATTCACAAACTATTTTTCGCCAAAGTAAGCAATTTTCAAAGTGATTGAAACTTGTTATGACTTTCGTCACTAGGTAAAGATGAACTTGGGCAAAGCAAAAGCTTACCAACACATATTTCGAGAAATAGATATGCGAGATAAACTCGGCTCAAAAATAGCAAATGTGTATAATCAAAGTCTATATATCAAAACGACTTTTGTCTCAAAGATAGGAGATAGAGTAGATATACTTTTGAGTGATAGATAAGTTCAAGTATCCACATACCTGTTGATGGTGGATTTTCAACAAAGGGCAAAACTGTAAAATCATGATGCATGTTTCGAAACGGCTTTCAGGCATGCAACGATTCATATTTTAAGAAGCCATGATGAATATGTTTTTGAAAATCCCCACTAGCTGAGCGATTCGATCCCTGGCATTTCATCATGACCTCTATGCAGAATAACATAATTGGGCGGTTCTCCATAGATTGAGAGCTTAATGCCTTCAGGACGTCGGTGACACTCACTATCCCTAACCGCAGGAGAGAGACCCCACTCCACATAGAAGAATAGTTGGGCGGCGGATGCCTTCAGGATGTCGGTGACACTCACCGTTCTCTGACTATGTAGAGAGACCGTGCATAGATTCAGGCGGTTCTCCGCAGATTGAGAGCAGTAACGCCTTCACGTCGTAAACAACACCCGTGACTCCCTGACTATGCACCATTCAGAATGGCTGTGACGCTTTAACTGGCTAATATCTTTTCGTAATTAATTCTGCAAAGTGACATTCACCACCAATTCCCAGAATGATCTATTATTGCTCCTATTCCATGGTCGAATCCACGGCCTGATCCGATGGAATGGAAATAACAATTGCTCCGATTTCATGATCGAATCTACGACTTGATCTCACGGAATGGCAATAAACTACTATATTATCTCATTATTCCAATTTCATGATCGAATTCACTGCTAATCTCATGGAATGGTAATAGATAATTTTATTACTCCGATTCTATGGTCGAATCCACGGTCCCATGGAATGGTAATGCATGTTTTATTATTCCGAGTTCATGGTAGAATCCACAGCTGATCCTATGAATTGATAATAAATAACTACTCACTTTAGTGTTCTGTTTCATGAATTATTCTACACTGAATTTCATGAATTAGCAATAAATACTCAACCATCAGGCATCTGGACCGTCACTGAGTAAGCCCCACAAAAATGGTGCAAGTGTACTCGACAATGATGCACGACTGAGCACCCGGATGCACGAACGAGCATCCAAAAACATGGACAGATGAGGAATCCTACGCAAAACAGGGGAAAACAACAAATAATAATAAAATAATAAGAGGCGCCCAGGGGCCAGGCCCACCGACCGGCCGGCCGTGCCCTAGCCGTGGCCGGTCCCATGCCTCTTTTATTATTTTGTCTTATTTTGTTATTTTCATGAACTCATGAAAACTCCTTGATTTTAGCAAATTTCCTTGTTTTTGTGCAAAACTCATGAATTCCCCATAACTTCATGGATTCATGAAATAACATTATAAAATAGGGAAAGGTGTGCGGGACCGGGCAACCTAGCCGGCCGGCCATGCCCAAGCCGTGTCCGGTCCCACACCTCACAATCCCTAGCTTTTCATCCCCAAACTCATGAAACTCCTCTGTTTCAACAAAAACTCATGGATTCTCCATAACTTCATAGATTCATGAAAAAATAATAATATAAAATTTAGGGAAAGGTGTGCGGGACCGGGCAACATAGACGGCCGGCCATGCCCTAGCCGTGGCCGCCCCCACACCTTGCAATCCCTAGTCTTTTATAATTATTATTTTCCTAAATTCATAAAACACCTTGGTTTGAGCAAAAATCATGATTTCGTCATAACTTCTCAAATTTTTCTCAAATCATGAAAAACCAAAAGCCAACAAAAAGTCACCTCTCACGGAAATTTTAAATGTTAAAATACTCTTATTTTAATATTTACAAAATATTGATCAGTTGAGCATACATGCTCATTCCAACAAAAATCAAGAATTTCGATGATGAATCTGAAAATTCATAATATTACTAGAACGCACATCAGAAAATACTGAAACTCTCAGTACGGAGACACGGACACCACGGCAACACGTGCATGCCTTCATGATCGACCGAGTCATTCCTAGGGCTTGCACAAAGCTGGTCCCATGAGTTTTCGTAATTCTAACCTAATTTGCTCAATTGCTCATATTGGGCCCAAACTCTGTTCAACCAACCTGGGGATTACTCAAACGACCAACAACCGGTCCCGTGACTACCAAGAGCCGGTCCCATGCTATCTTGGTCGGTCCCCATCTTTCATACCTATATTTTATCACCTAATGCTGAACCCGGCAATATTTCAATAAATGATGAAACCGGAATTTTATCATCATTCTATCACCAACTGTTCAACTCAGAACCCTGGTGCACGCTCACTCGAACACTGGGAACCACATAGACGCCCATCATCCCATGTGGTCGGTCCCTCTATCACTCATGACCTATTTTCAGCGATTCATCAACTATGATATGAAATTAGGGTTTTGAATAAATGTTCTACGAATCATCATTCTGAGCAAGATTCAAACACAAATGAATTTATATTAATTTGGCAACCAGCATATGAAATTAATTATATAATATTTGGTAATCTACCAATATTTTAATATTTTATTAGGTCACGTTACCAATAAATATTTCATCGAATTGAGCAACACTTGATCAGTTGCTCAAATATTGATCCAACTATCAATATTCAGTAATTTATCAGTAATTTGTCGAATTGAGCAATACTTGCTCAATTGCACGTCAAATTATCAATATTCAGTATTTTGTCAAATTGAGCAATACTTGCTTAGTTTCTCGTCAAATTCTCGATATTCAGTAATTCGTCGGATTGAGCAATACTTGCTCAGTTGCTCGTCAAATTCTCGATATTCAGTAATTCGTTGGATTGAGCAATACTTGCTAAGTTGGAATATTGATCCAACTATCAATATTCAGTAATTTATCATCATTTCGAGCAATACTTGCTCAGTTGCTCGAATAATCCACATATATTCAGTAACTCATCAATATTCAACAACTCGTTGAATTTATAATATTTGCTCAGACGAGCAACATTAACATTCATGAATCGCCGAGCATTTGTCAAACATGCTCGATTCAACAAAACCTAGACTCATTGTCTAATCAGTCAACAACTGACAAACTAAATACACGTCTGTCATGCAGACTCCACGATTCGTGAGACATCAATCACGAAAAAAGTGGGGGATAACAACTAGGGTTTTGGTCTGGCGGCCTGCAGCACGTGGATTTCATCCACGACGAGAAATGTGCGTAAGTTGTGTAAACGGTTGAAGGAGTTAGCAAAGTAGTGGGTGCATGATCCGTCAAGTCTCCACACGACATGGAACTGAGTTTACCAAGATCTTCCACTTGCCCACTCTTTCACTCATGAAACCGTCACACTTACAGGGATCAAGGTGTTCACAACTCTGACAATATAAATAAGTCTCTGAATCCATGATTGAGGACAACGAATGATCACTAGCTATCAGAAATTGTCCACACAGAATTTTTCGAGTAACTACTCTCAAGAATTCATCAATTTATTAGAACTTATTCGAACTCAACAGTTCACTAATTATTGCAGAAACCTTCAACACATCCACAATCCTTGATCATCATTGATTCCACAAAATTCTCATCTTCCCTCCTACATATCAACTCATCTCCCTCTTTGCGGCCGAATTGACTCTGGAACGGCCATTGACTTGGTTTAGGCCGGAGTCCTCTGATTGATCTCTCGAATCTAAGCACTCCATTTGCGGTGCATCTCGTGTGAGGTTGAGCAGTTTGCTGGGTTCGAGGAGTCTCGACACGCTCGTTTCTTGATAGGTGTCTAAAACACCTTGATATTTATCTATTATTTATGCTTTCTTTGTTATGTTTTCTTGTAAATTATGTATCTTTTATTTGATTTTGAGTTTTAGGTACTTTGGAGCAAAAGAAGAGGAAACGTCGCTTAAAAGGGCTAAAGTGTCATTTCATGTGCAACTACTGATGGAGGCGAATTATCTCTCATTATTTGCTTTTATTTCTTCATCTCTGAAAGGCATGTCGGCTTTAGTGATGCAAGTTTTGTCTGAAAATCATGGCAACCTTAGTGATGAAATTGTAGAAAAGAAGTGAATATGAGAAGTAAGAGATGGCTGCTCGAGAAACTACTAAAGGCACCCCCAGAAACGTCCCAGAAGAGTCGATAAAGGCGCCCGGAGGAGTTGATAAAGTCACTCGGGAGTTTTTCACTATATACAACCCAAAAGTCATCTTTGTACCCCACAATTGCTATTCGCACCCCCAAGAATTGCTAAACGTAGTCCAAATTGCTAAAGGGACACCAGATTTGGATAAGGGGCAGTCATCTTCTTCATTTGAAATTCAAATTTTGGCGGGAAATGATCGCTGTCGTAGGCGTCAAAAATAAATTACACTTTCTTACTACTCAAAATATAAATATAGCAAGGGCAAGAAAGGATCGTTTCCACAGAGAGGACTAAGGTTGTCAAATTGTTTCGGTTTCCTATAAATAACACCTAGGGGTTTTCGATTTTTATATACTAAAATAAAATAAAAGCAAATGAAGAAAAGTAAACAAATAAATTCAAAGATGTGAAAGCATTGGTTAAGGATTTCGTTTTCATTCACAAACATATTCTTATCTTAATAGCTAGAATTTATATTTTAATCTATATTTTATCAAAGGCCCTAGAATACCTTGATCGCAAGTATATCCCGCAAATCTCCTCTTGTCATCAACAAACACATTAAAAGATGCGAATATGAATTCTATCTTAAAGAACAACCTAACGTGTAAAAGCACTAATCAAGTTAATTCCCTAGATGCGTTAAGTTCTATGAAATCAGGCCAATCAAAGCAATCTAATGTGTTACAGCACTAATCCAATTTAACAAAGGTTATGGTTCACATAAGATCATAAGAATATATCACTACAAACTATAATCATATTTATGCTACTTGCAATCAGGAATTATCACTTTTGCGTATAATAACCCTAATCTAGCAATAAAGATGAAAGAAAACTCAATCGATTCGCTACTCGACTAAACAAGCATTCAAATCATGTAACAATATTGATGGTGAATCATAAACGATAATACTGAGACAAAACTAATATATCAAACAAGGATTCATGTTATGTGAAATCAACTTTATCCATAACCAATAGAAAACTCTAGCTCATGTTCATGGAGTTCATAACAAGAAGAAAAATCAGGGTTTCCATCTTTTCTAAACCCTAGAACAAAAGTATAGGCAGAGATAAGAGAGGATCAAGATAATAAAAGAGATCCCATCCTTTTTATGCTTCCTCCCCTCTTGCCAAATTAGGTCGAGACCAATAAACTCGGCCAAAACCATCTCTGCCTGCATAATAAGCCCATGTATGAAGCCCAGCTAGCCAAGTCCACGTCCATCCGAGTTAAATCGGCTAACACTGAGTCGACTCGGCTAACTCGAAATCTGGCAGAGTCCAGGTTGTTTCTGTTTAGTTTTCGGCCCAATTTTCTGGCCATTTCCCTACACAATCCAATCCTAACATTCATCTAATCTCGGCAACAGCTTACTCCAACTTCAATCATCAAACCCATTCATTCTACAGCACAGTCTCAAGCCAAATCACTACCAGTGCCTTCATAGTCATTATCACAAGCCAACACCAGTTGAAGCTCTTCCCTAAAACCAATAATCCACATATTTAATTCCCGAACATTCTCAACATCTCAGCCAACTGCGGGATCTTCTTAGTCTTGTTACAACCAGCAACAAACCACATTTCTGCAACTTATACACTCCTACCTAGCACCATCTTCTCAACTGCATTTGATGTGTCTTTATATGCATCATTGCCTCATACTTAAACCTGCCAATCCCATCACCTGCAGCTCCAATTGAACACTTGCAGACCCGCCATCAACTGCAACTCCTAGCTGTAGCACTTGTACACCAGCTTCATGACCAGTCCCAGACATCCATCCATCATTTTATTTTCGCAGCATCAGCACCATCTTGTCCTGCTATCTCAATGTTGTAGCTTCTCCAATCAAATAGCGGCAATCGTATAGCTGCAATGCCTCACAACTCCACCCATGTACTTCCCAGCTCAGTCTGCAATGTGTCTTACACATTCATACCATACTGGAGATTCATTTCCTCTTCCATCAAACCAACAGTTCACAACATCTCCTGCCTCAAGCCCCATTCAGCTACACAACATCATTCCCTGTAGCTCATTCAGCTTACACATTCCTGACAGCAACACACAAACCCATTTACCATTCCTTGCTCCAATTAAGCTGTAATGACCACCATCAGCTGCATCTACTAAGCCATGAACTAATAGCTACCCAAAATCCAGTCCATTGCAACCACCAGAACCTGCTCACTTCTGGGAGTGTAAAGATTCATCCACACTTCTTCACTGCAGCAACAACTTCAGACTCAAATTGCAAATCCATCTCAGTTCCACCTGAAGTAACAACACCTTCTCTTGATTCCACCAGAATTCGATCTCCAGCTATCCCTTGCATCATCAATATCACTTCAGGCCATAGATACAACTGAAGCAGAAACCACTTCAATTCAGACCTGCACAGCTTGAACCGCTTTTGTCTCATCACCAATTGCATCTCAAATTACTCCAACAATAGTTGTATCTTCTTCAAACCAGACCCTCGGCATAAACACACAGAAACCCATATCAGATTGTGATTCGAATCTTCATCTTCCTTACCTGAGAATTTCACAGACTGCAATTGCTTCAATCGATTCACCAACAGAAACCCATCTCTGATTTCTTCTTCATCTTCTCGGTCTCAAAACTGTTGTGACAGTGGCTGCACAATTTCTACCAAATTCGAAACCTAGTTCAACCCAAACTCAGAAATCAACTTTTAATCTCAATTCCTAACTCCAATCTCTTAATTCTATTACCACAGCCAAACCCTAACCAAAACCATTCACAAATTCGACCAATTGTTCCATGTCTTCTCAAAGCTCGGAACCCTACTTCCTAGTAACAACACGATCCTCTACTAATTCCTGGAGTTCAATTCAAAACCCTAAGTTTGAATTCTTCTATTTTCCTTTCTCTGTTTAACAATGGAGCCGCCATCAGTTTAGGTAGAAGAAGAAAAGTGATTTCTTCACTGAAACTCAGGTTTTTTTGTAAGTAATTGGATTTACACTCCCCAGCTTTGGATAAGGGCCACCTGAGTTGATAGCTCTGCTAGACTGACAGTCCACCCTCCTTCATAATTCTTGTATTGTCAGTTACAGGGAACTGACAAGCTTAGTTACTAATTTTCTCATAACTTTCTCGTATGACGTCGGAGTGACATCATTCTTTCACCGGTGGCTTTGAATTTTCGTTCTCTTCAAGATGATTGAGAAGAAATCCACGATTTGAGCGAGTTCCACTTCTTTTTGCTCCAATGACTCCAAAACACCTATAAAACTCAAAAGCAAACATAAGATACATAATTTACATGAAAACTCGCAAAGAAAGCATCAATAATAGATAAATATCAAGGTGTTTACAACACCTATCAGGAAAAAGAGCAACAAAATTAGGGTTTGGAAATTAGTGGTGTTGTACTGAGATTCAATGGCTGAAACTAAATGGGTATCTTCCTTTGGACTAAACATGGCTGGTAATGGTTTTTTTTTATCAGAATTGGCTAGGCAATCCGTAAAAGATGAATCAGAGTTTACGGAAATTGGCGGGAAAGTTTTCTTCACAACCAGATTTAGGGTTCAAATTTTGGCTGAGAATTGATGAGATTCAATCGATGGATTTGTTTGCAATGGGCCTGTTAAGGCTAAACAGGGTTGGTATGGTCGTTTTAATTGAAAGAATTGGGCTAGACATCCCTATGAAGTGAAACAGAGTGTGGAGAAAGATATCGGGTTTCTGGAAGTGATTACCAGAGATTTGCTCGAGATTTTCTTGTTGTTTTTTGACTTGTCACGTTCGAATAAAGATGGTAATATATTTGGATTCAAGAAAGAAGGAGTTCACACGGACTTTCGTTAAAACAAGGGGTGGAGTTATTATTCGGAAGTTTTGGACTATGGAAGTTACGTGTAAAAAATGGAGAGGATATCTGTTGGAAGCTAATTTATCGAGTTGGAGAGTCGGATTAATACCAAATACACGTAAACAAAAAGAAAGAAAAAAAATATCCCCGTGAAAAGAAAGAAATCTTTTAAGGTTATTTCATGAGATTTATGGGAGCTGTCGAGTATAAAAAGGGTTGTAGGGAAGTAGAGAGAGGAGACGGAGAACCTAGGAGAGAATAGATACTTCAGAATCGAAAAAATCATAAGTTTCAGAAAGTTACCTGCTGCTGCAAGAACAAGAAGAACAAAGGTACGCCAGGAACGATCGCAGAAGCATTCTTAGATACAACGACAGAGGATCCTCTATCGTTCTTCAATCAGTAGGGAAAAACCTTCAGAGACTATGCCGTTTAGTAGCTAAGGTGCTCAATTCAGTGCAAAACGCCTTTAGCGACTGGAAATCATTGTAAGAATTTATTTATTATTTTTAATACAATGATTAATGAAATTTTCTCCAATCTTCGATCTATGAGTAGCTAAATTTCTTTTCTAGGGTTTTGGAGGAAACTATTTTTAATGGGTAATATTTAGTATTTAAATTCTTTGACATATTTTACTCCATATTTGTGCTTTCAATTGTCTAAAAATTTTCTCTTCTTTGTATGCTTCGTAAAAACTGTTTTGGGTAGTTTGAGCTGCCGATATTTTATAAGCGAAGGAAAATTAGGCCTTAGAATAGTGACGAAAGTTGTAAAAAAGAGAGCTTATAACGTTATATCTTCCTAAGCATGAGATTGAGTTCGAATTGTTTTGAGTAAAGTAGGAGTATTATGTCAAAGTTTTAATTATTGAGTTGACCTTCATTAGAAGTAGTGGAATCCAAAGCCCTATTCTCATCTCTCCTTGGTAACAAAAATCAATTTTAATTAGTTTGTCTTAGTATTTTCTTTTAATAATCAAAAACCAAATCTTTAAAAAGAGTCCGAGCAACGAATCTTTCTTACCACTTGTAAAAACTACATCAGTTTTTGGCGCCGCCGACGCGGACTGTATATAGATTAGGTTTTAGATATTTTTTTTTTAGTTTTTACTAGTATTTTTTTTTTCTTTTTTTTTTTTTATTTTACGTCTTTGGGTATTTTTCTTGTATTTTTGGTGTGCAGATTTTTCTTGAAATTAAAAGTGGAAAGTGGAATAAAAAGCGAGCCAAACAGTAAGTATCCAAGATTTTATTTTTGTTCCCTTTTGTAAATATTTATTTTTGAAAATATTCTGATTTTTAGATATTTTTTTATTTGTACATATTATTTTTGGATTCTTTTTATTTTTGTAATTTTTTTATTCTTTTTATATATAAAAAAAAACACGTTGCACACACCAATTGCATCGTCAGACAACCGATTTTAGGAAAACCCGTGGAAAAGTACGTTGAACCCCTGCCTTATGGGAGTTACCAAACCTTAGCCCAAGACTGTTGACCGGTCTTTGATGCAGGTATATTCAAATTTTAAGGTAACCTGAGCCTACCAATTTTAGTCTACCTTGCATTTGCACGTGCAAAAAAATGTCGAGCTGGTATTATAAAGACCAATATAATGATTATTCAACTGAATATCTAAATGGACAATATCCTTACTATGCCCGTAGTGTGGATAGTACTTGGGACCACTATCGACCTTCTGAGGGTTATGGTTCATACCATGGTGATCCCAATTACTATTCGCACGTCCACCAATCATATGAACGGGCGAATAAGCAATATTATAATTAAAAAATGAGAGTTATCCATCTTTAGAGGATTTAATAAAACAATTGCCACCAGTTCCTGATGAATATAAAACTTATTCCATAGAAGATACACTCAAACAGTTTCAATTAACAAGTCTTTCTTTACAGAAATCACTTAACAAGTTCAATAAATCTATATGTGAATCTGAAATAATCATGGATAAACTGTTTGAGACTCTTAATAAGCAGGAGGACCAAAATGCACCTAAGACTATTGCTCATAATGAACTTGAATTCGAAAATAGTGTTTCCAATCTTACCCTTGATAATACATATAATTATTCACCTAATTTAGAGGATGAGAATACACTACATATTTTGATAAGGTTCAACCATCTTCATATTATTATGATGAGGAGGATAGTGTCGATGAAGAATTTGAAATGCGTAGTCATAATGACGAGGAATTTGTTACACCAATTGAGTCTTATGATGATAATGTTGTTTCTAGTTCAAATCCTACTAATGTTAATGATTATTAACCTATTCAAAGGGATAAGGATTTTTTTAGAGATACCATAGTTTTAGACGGTGTAGTATATCATTGTGATTATGAAGTTGATGATGGTTTAGAGGAAATAGTTTATCCTGAGACTAAGGTTTTAGAGTATTCTATCGATTCAGAAACAGTAGTCTCTTCTGAGGATTATACAAATGTAGAACCACCTAATTTCAACCTAGAAGAAATAAAATACCATTTTCCTAAATCTGATAATTTAGAAATTAAGGAAATTGTGACTAGTTCATCCAAGGATATTGACAACTCTAGGTTTGTGGGTGAATATCATTCTCCCCGTGGTTTACCTTCGACTCTTACAAAGGTCCCTAATTTGGGACTTAACATATGTGCCTCCACCATCTTAAGAGACTATCTTCATGCACGTTTTCCCGAACCTAGTTATGTCCAAAATGAAACTCAGTTGATAGAAACCCATCCTCTGGTTGATGTGGTTAATCCAGTTCATGATACCATAATTGACTTTGTTGTCCCACCAAGATTTTATTTACCAAATGTGGGAGTATCTCAATCTGAAATGTGTCATTATATAGTTTTTAGAACTAAACCTAATTATTTTAGGAAATTAGAATCATCGACACATTTACGTAAAAATGACCACCATTATGGTCAACTGTGTGAGTCAAATCTGATTGACTTTGAGGATCCTCAATTATTTAGGTTATTATTATGTGCTTCTAAGTTCTTATTTGAGTTTTTCCATACTTTGCAACCTGATCCTCTGGATCCTACCAATGAGGAAACATGGCCCATGAAAATATTTTATTCAGACCCTTTCATGGAACCTGAGGCCGAACCACAGCTAGATGCAGTTCTCTTAAAAAGGAAACTAGATAAGGGTGTGCTTTATTTGTTCATTTTATTGGCAGGTTGCAGATTCCTTTTACTTGTGATAGCTTTATTTGGTTTTGATGACCCACAGATATTTCGGCTATTACTTTATGATTCTATGAGGTGACTAATGCTTTCTTAGTCTGGCTGAAGACGTTAAACTTAGCACTTCTTGGGAGGTAACCCAATATTCATGCGACACGGTAATATCTTTCCTTATTTATTTTGCTTCAAATGGTAACAATTTATCCTTGTTCATGCTTTTAATTTTATCTTTATAACATTGAGGACAATGTTAGATTTAAGTTTGGGGGTATGGGAGAAACTTTTTAGTTGCATTGTTAAACTCCGGAGCCTAGAAATTTATGCTTATTAAGGATGACACTAACCAATCTAAGTGGATGGAAGCATCTTGGTTGTAGGAGTTGAGGAACTAACTGATTAGATGGAAACATCTAAAGAGTCTATTCATAAAAGCACAGAGCTCAGGTGTTAGAAATAACATGGTAGTTTCGCCATATCTCGTTGAGTCCTTTCAACTTCTATTTTTATTTTGTTTTATTTTTAATATATGTTTCTCTAAGTGATTAGGTGGGGCTCACGATTAAAGTTGTTGCCACTGCTAGGGTGAAATAGAGTGATTGAGTTACTTAAAAAAAAATGACACTTGGATAGCAATATGTGTGTATTTTCCCTGTCTCCATCGCCTAAACAAGCGTGGAACGCAGGATCCATGGGAACTATCATCTGCTGACAAGAAGCATGCGCTTGGATCCAAAAGATCAAATCATGCAGTTCAAAAAAAAAAAAAAATGAATGAAAAAGTTTATTATTGTGCAATAAAATTATTGACCACTGGTTCCCTTGTATATGCCAGTAAGTTGATCTAGAATTAAGATTATCGACCGCTGGTTCCCTTGTATATGCCAAGCTGTGTTGATATTAGTCCAGACCAGTATCTCAATCCATTAGGATCCATAGGTTCATCTTGGCGGAGGCCTTCAGACAGATATGGGAAATACCGTTGACCTTAGGCAACATTGTTTTGAACTATCTATCTCTATAATCCATTTTCTTAATCTATTCATTTGTGTGATTCCGATTATTGATGACCATAGTGCGACTATCTGAATAGAACTATGTCACTTATATATATATGAATATGACTCGCATCCGGGTACTTCCTTTTGTAACCAATGAAAGTAGGCCAACCAAGGAGATTCTTTAGTGTCGTTCCTGAGTTCTTCACAGATATCGAGGGTTTAGAATAAAGGTTTTGTAGGTACACCACTGGTAAACCTTCCCGAGACTATAACTCGGCCACTAGGGCCACCTAGGGGTTTAAAGGCTTGTTATACGTGCTAAGTGTGACCGTATCCTCGACGAGATGGATTTGTATGTTTTAAAAATTATTTTAGTTTGATTTTCTCGAGGACTAGCAAAGTCTAAGTGTGGGGAATTTGATAGGTGTCTAAAACACCTTGATATTTATCTATTGTTTATGCTTTCTTTGTTATGTTTTCTTGTAAATTATGTATCTTTTATTTGATTTTTGAGCTTTAGGTACTTTGGAGCAAAAGAAGAGGAAACGTTGCTTAAAAGGGCCAAAGTGTCACTTCATGTGCAACTACTGATGGAGGCGAATTATCTCTCATTATTTGATTTTATTTCTTCATCTCTGAAAGGCATGTCGGATTTAGTGATGCAAGTTTTGTCTGAAAATCATGGCAACCTTAGTGCTGAAATTGAAGAAAAGAAGTGAATATGAGAAGTAAGAGATGGCTGCTCGAGAAACTACTAAAGGCACCCCCAGAAACATCCCAGAAGAGTCGATAAAGGCGCCCGAAGAAGTTGATAAAGTCACTCAGGATTTTTTCACTATATATAGCCCAAAAGTCATCTTTGTACCCCACAAATTTCTATTCTCACCCCCAAGAATTGCTAAACGTAGCCCAAATTGATAAAGGGACACCGGATTTGGATAAAGGGCAGTCATCTTCTTCATTTGAAATTCAAATTTTGGCGGGAAAAAGAGCAACAGAATTAGGGTTTGGAAATTTGTGGTGTTCTACTGAGATTCAATGGCTGAAACTAAATGGGTATCTTCCTTTGGGCTAAACATGGCTGGTAATGGTTTTTGTTTTGATCAGAATTGGCTAGGCAATCCGCAGAAGATGAATCAGAGTTTACAGAAATTGGCGGGAAAGTTTTCTTCACGAACCAGATTTAGGGTTCGAATTTTGGCTGAGAATTGATGAGATTCAATCGATGGATTTGTTTGCAATGGGCCTGTTAAGGATAAACAGGGTTGGTATGCTCGTTTTAATTGAAAGAATTGGGCTAGACATCCCTATGAAGCGAAACAGAGTGTGGAGAAAGATATCGGGTTTCTGGAAGTGATTACCAGAGATTTGCTCGAGATTTTCTTGCTGTTTTTTGACTTGTCACGTTCGAATAAAGATGGTAATCTTTTTGGATTCAAGAAAGAAGGAGTTCACACGGACTTTCGTTAAAACCGGGGGTGGAGTTATTATTCGGAAGTTTTGGATTTCTTCTATGGAAGTTACGTGTAAAAATGGAGAGGATATCTGTTGGAATCTAATTTATCGAGTTGGAGAGTCGGACTAATACCAAATACACGTAAACAAAAAGAAAGAAAAAAAAATATTCCCGTGAAAAGAAAGAAATCTTTTGAAGTTATTACATGAGATTTATGGGAGCTGTCGAGTATAAAAAGGGTTGTATGGAAGTAGAGAGGGGAGACGGGGAACCTAGGATAGAATAGATACTACAGAATCGAAAAAATCATAAGTTTCAGAAAGTTACCTGCTGCTGCAAGAACACGAAGAACAAAGGTACGCCAGGAACGGTCGCAGAAGCAGTCTTAGATACAACGATAGTGGATCCTCTATCGTTCTTAAATCAGTAGGGAAAAACCTTCAGACACTGTGCCGTTTAGTAGCTAAGGTGCTCAATTCAGTGCTAAACGCCTTTAGCGACTGGAAATCATTGTAAGCATTTTTTTTTATTTTTAATACAATGATTAATGAAATTTTCTCCAATCTTCGATCTATGAGTAGCTAAATTTCTTTTCTAGGGTTTTGGAGGAAACTATTTTTAATGGGTAATATTTAGTATTTAAATTCTTTGACATATTTTACTCCATATTTGTGCTTTCAATTGTCTAAAATTTTCTCTTCTTTGTATGCTTCGTAAAAACTGTTTTGGGTAGTTTGAGCTGCCGATATTTTATAAGCGAAGGAAAATTAGGCCTTAGAATAGTGACGAAAGTTGTAAAAAAAAGAGAGCTTATAACGTTATATCTTCCTAAGCATGAGATTGAGTTCGAATTGTTTTGAGTAAAGTAGGAGTATTATGTCAAAGTTTTTATTATTGAGTTTACCTTCATTAGAAGTAGTGGAATCCAAAGCCCTAGACTCATCTCTCCTCGGTAACAAAAATTTTAACTAGTTTGTATTAGTATTTTCTTTTAATAATCAAAAATCAAATCTTTAAAAAGAGTCCGAGCAATGAATCTTTCTTACCACTTGTAAAAACTACATCATCTCTTCATTTCCCCAAAAAATCAGCAAACCGTTTTTTCCCCATCTACAGATTGGCGACCACAGTGGGAGATTAATCTCTCGGTTGCAATATCAAACTCTCACAAAATGGTTGATCTTAGGTCAGGTTCAGTCACCAATCCCACCACAAACAATGATAGCACTAGCAACAATGGTGGTACTCCAGAAACTACACCTGCTTCCAACATCGGTGCTGGTGATACCACTCCTCCGCAAACCAACATTGGAGACAATCCTCTCTTCGGCCAGTCTCCCGAAGAAATTAGAGAACCATAGGTGATCTCATGAAGGTGCAAGAAACTCTTGCCAAGAATCATATTGACATGGCTAACACATGGAAAGAGCTGTGCAATTATCTCAAAACTCTCAAAAGAAAAGATGTCGAGAAAGCTCGAAGAAGAAGAAAAGACAAAGAAACATATCCATTCTTGATCCTGAAGTCACTCCGATCCATGTAGTAGATAATGATGAGGTGCACAAAGCTGCAGATAATCCACCAACAAAGGAACCTGCAGGCTTCATCACTCGTGAGGACACATGTAACGCTTCATGGAGGATTGAGGAAAAGACAAAGAATTCCTCTCCCGAAAGGTCGCACCTTCCCAACATTCACACTGTACAATGGAACAGGGAACACTTGAGAACGCATCTCTTGATTACTGGAGGCACTAGGAGAGCACGAACAAAATCATATCGTCTGTCTAAAAGAATTATCGAAATCTCTGACAGGCCAAGCATACACCTGGTACAACAACATTGCACCTGGGAGCATCGCTAGTTGGGGAGAAATGGTTAATGCCTTCTACAAGAAATACTTCTTCATCTCAGAGCATATTACTCTCTCCGACTTAAGAAGAATGTCTCAGAAGAGCAATGAACATCCGAACGATTATGTGAAGAGGTTCAGAGTCCAAGATTTGGATTGTCATGACCCGAATGTCACTGAACAACAACTGGTGGACTTGTGAATCAACGGAATGATCCCAGTCTACAGAGAATTGCTGGAAAATCTCCGGTCCCATACTTTCTCAGAGATTCATGAAGCAGCCAAACGATCAGCGACTCTGCACTTTCAGAAAGAGAAAAGTATGCAAGGTGGAGGAACCTCGAAGCATCCAACGCCTAGTCAACAATCAGTACAATCTCTAGCCTTCAACAAACGTTGTTGCCAGAAGGAATGAAAGGAAACCCGAAACACGGCATCAGGGCGCTTCTCCAAACATCCCAAGCTCCTCTGAAGGCGCGAAGAAAAGATAACCAATCCTGAAATGCACAAACCTCGACCCGGCACCAACGAATGGGAAATGATCAGACAGACTCAAACTTCTCTCTTCTCATGAAGGAGTGATCGAGTTACTGGAAGTCTGGTTCAATATGGTGCAATCAAATTGTCGTTCATCAGGAGAGAGCCAACTGAAAAAGAAATGGAGAATCCCAGGTACTGTCGCCTTCATAGGTTCATCGATCATCCAACAAGTAACAGTAATATTTGTAGCACATCTTCAAAGAGAAGGCTGATCCATAATAGCTTCAACTGGGGACTGAAGGAGTACATAAGAATCCTCTCCTAATCAGAACTTTTTCAATCCATGAACAACCGGTCAAAGAAGCAGTTCAATCGTTGATCGAGCGTATCTGTGAAATTGCTCTATCTGTCTAAGACACAAAGGAAGGACATGTTCACAGCACGAAATTACATTGTGTCAAACATCTGTCCATCCTGGAAATACTCCTTGAACCTTCATCCACAGACAAGGAGATGCACAACTGGGGACTGCTTACCACAGTCCATCTCAGAGGAAATGAATTTGGAAGAATGTTGATCGATGCTGACACCGCCATCAACAACATTTCACTGAAAACCCTCAGAGTCGCAGGCATCAGAGACCATGAAGGAACGCTCAGAGATACATGCGGTTGCATCACTCTCAAAATCAAAGTTGGCTCAACCTGGACGAAACCAAGTTTCACATAATCAGGGAAGATCCCGGATACGACATGATTCTTGGATGGACGTGGATTCATGCCGAGAAGATGACTACTGACAAAGCGTCTTTGGTTGCACATCTCTCCAACGAAGAAAGTTCTGATCCAGAAGATTTGGCGGACGTTCCATCATCAGAGCACTTGGAGGAATTTCAAACTTTGACGAGGTTGAAACAAGAACCTGCAAAAGATGCATAGACATTCATCAAAAAGTCCTGCACTCAGGCAAGTCTCGTTCCTCCCATGTCTATGTCATTTATTTCCTCACATGCTATTCTAGCATGGGGACTCAATTATGCTAGCATCTCTGCTATTCCAAGATGCTATAAGTTTGTAATCTCATTTCAGCAATATTTTACCAAGTGGTTGAATCTGACATTTCTATGAATCGAGCATTGAGACATTCATTACTGAGATAATGTCCAAGCATGGCAAGGAACACTTTGGGCGTTTCTCCGTAGCCTTGCAGGAGTGTCCATATGTCCCACAAAATCAGTAAGCTCTGATGTCTGAATAAGTGTTGAATCCCACTCAATGCAGGGAAAGGAATCTTTGAATCAACGAGAAGATACTCGGGGCCGAGACGATCAATCCTAAGACATTCGAAGCTTAAATAATACGACGCTTCAACGCTCAAATATATAAAAAGTATTCAAATTTTACTCCCAATCAAAGAGTACACCTTTGATATTGGCGCCTCTGGGTTCAGCACAAACATCTCGACGATGACACACTGATTCACCACAGACACGATCAAAGTGAAACTGAACTACAATCGCTGAGTCTTCACTATCTCCATGACAAGACTTCTGAAGCAGATGCAAAATCATTCATCCATCGATGGCACGAATTCCTTCAACTTGCATTGGGGACTTGATCTTATTGAACAAGATTCAAGACATAGCAAGTCATTGCAACTTTGATGCGATTCCATGAAAACTTTATCAACTAATCTCTACATCACGAACTTTGCACAACTAAGGAACTTCTCTCTTCATCGATCACACCCAGAATGGAGACTACTGATGCAATCTGCCGCAACAACGTCGACTCATTGATGAAGCTAGTTCATGGTAAAGTCATACTGATCAGGATAATTCGGGTTGTACTCCCAGTACACCTACATCTTAGGGATGCTCAACCCAACAACTAGTTCGTGAACGTGAAGGTTCACAGAGTGGAGGAACTCCACCCAGTATCGGCATCAACAAGGATATGTGGAGGAACTCTATTCATGGTCTCAGCATCAACAAGAATTTCTCTGAGAGAATTCAATCGTGATCTCGGCCTCAATAACGGTCTCGGGTGCAACATCAGTCTTCATCAACTAACCATTCTCTGAAGCATTGCTCGATGAAGCGGACTTCTCCAAGCATTAATGATTCATGTCAAGATGTGTAGACATGAAAATATGTTCACATGAAAGTCTTCCCAAAGCTTTCACGACTGGTGGGCACAAGCCAAAGACTTCTACAAGATGTTCTCATCACCTCTCGCAAATGAGGTACAACACACTCAGGCCATGGGTTTACAAAAACGTACCAATGGGTGAGGAATGGGAAAATGATTCCTTAACGAAATATGTTCTTCTATGTCTCTGCTACAACATACCAAAAGTTCACATCAATCGGACATACGAGCTGATAGATATGACCTTTACCGTCAGGTCTACGAAATCTGAAAAGTTTGTACGGGATTACAAATTACAAATGTGCACGCTTCGTTGGATGACCTCTACAACTCCAAATTGAGTGATTCCTCTCTCATGTGATAACTCAGTATCTTAGCTTCAAAAGTTGGGGTCAAGCATCGAATTCGACTTCGTATGAGGTTCCTACAGCTTCAAGAGCGTACAACATGCAAGAGCAATTCTTAGACGTGATTCATAACTTCCACAATCGATCGGTGTCCACCGGGTATTTCCACTAAGTACTTCATCAAGGTACCTCCAACTTCGACCACCTAGGTATTTACATCAATTTTTCTACCTGGATCCTCTATCCAAGTTTTTCCGAAGAAGAGAAAAACGAAAAGAAGAGATTTAACAAACTGGGGACTGACATACCCACCGATCATGACGATCAGTTTCACAGTCCAAGACCCGTGGCACCAGACTCTCATCATAAAAGGAATGCTACCACCGGGACATGAAACCATAGTCATTACATCACCCCCTCTCGAGAGCAACCTCAGTTATGGTCCCAGACAAGGATTTCTGAAGTGATGTTTCTGCGACTAACGGAAACAAGATGACACTGCAAACACCACACTCATGTATCAATCAAGGGGTCCTGATCTCAAATGAATCAATGACATTAAAATCCTTCACCAACTGTTCAAGACACAAGCGAATGGTCTAAAAACACAACATGAGTGTTTTACGGCAAGCTCGTCTGAGCTGATTTTACACTGTCCTATACAAACCGACGAGCTGGGAGCAATTGGTGAAAAATATAGGGATGGTTCATATACCATTCTCTTCGTATGGATGACCTCTACACCATATCCAAAATTTAAAGCAATTGAAGAAACTATCAAGTAGATGTGGCCGAAACATTGGACAACATACAATATGAAAAAGTTCTGAAAATCTCATGGAAGTTTACTGTTTCGCCTTTTTCAGGTCCTAAACATGCTTAAAACTCAAAAAGCTTCATCAATAAAGCTTGTAAATTTTCTGGGATTGAAGATACATATGCAGATCGCATGAAAATCCGACTTCGAACGAAGATTCTACGGTGTTTTTGCTAAAAGGATGAAGTCTGAAAATTTTAGGTGACGTATTTCGAAGAAATTACTCGTATACTCACATGGATTCTCATTCATTCATTCACAAATCAGCAATTTCATACTTCTATGAAGAGATTACTGGATATATACTTACTAGTGGAGTTTCTAAATCATTTGAAGGCTCGGCAATGCCGGAATCTCCATTGACAACGCCGCTATCTCCATTCGGTTCGGGATTTCGGGAATTCTCCATATTCCCATATCCCAAAGAAAGAGCACGCTTCATCAACATGCTGCTTATCTACAATGATTTCTTCCCTGGATTCATCAACAACAATTATTATTATTTCATTCAAGAAGATGCCACGATCACCTGCACGAAAAGAGATACTTACATCGACTTCTTCATCAAGTCTTGGATTCATGAATTGTTTGCCCTAGGAATAAGTTGAAGACCGTCAATCGATGGAGCAAAAGTCGAAAAGAAATAACAAACCTTAGTCTCATGATCCTAATTGCACGGGCAAAGTCATGACACAAGGAGCGCTAAAAACTCACCAAAGAAACGCTTAGGGACTGCACGTCATTTGCTAACATCCTGTAGTCCTTACTTCTGGGTTATCCGCTCCCGTAGACTTTCTTCCATTTCCGTGGAGTCTACATTGATCCGGGATCTTACTACACGATTTTCCTATGGTAAAGCTAATGAATTAATCAGGAGTACAACTCAGTATGAAGGATCTCTCACCATCACTCAGAGGTCCCAGAAGCACCATTTCTTGAAGCTACATCTGTAGAGATATCATCTTTGGAAGTATCATTATGCGAACCATTCATTCTTGCAAAGTTTCTGTGACGTCCATACAACATTCCTACTTCAGTATATCATCCGTAGATGCAGATTTCATCAAAGCAGTGGAATTAAAGCACAACAAAAATAATTAGGATGCTCACATCAGCGTCTACAAAATGGTAACTCTCAACTAGGGCTGCACAAACCCGACCCAACCCGCCGGCCCGACCCACACCCGCCTGTTTTCACCCGCACCCGACCCTACCCGTTGATGGCACGGGTTGACTATGACTCGCAACTCCTAATACCCGCCCTTCAATGGGTCGACTATGACTTTGGAACTCCCCAACCCGACCTACCCGCCCACCCGCCTAAATATTTTTGACCCTCAGATTATTTCCTAGATTGAATCACACCCGTAGAAATGTGTAGAAGTATCTAACCTAAATACCTAGACGACTAAACCTTTGTCAATTCTCACTCCTCTCTGTTCACTCTCAGAGTCGCAATTTATCTTCTCCATTCAGAAATCATATTCACTCTTCAAATCACCACCAGTACATCATCGTCTAACCACCACCATCGCCAGCAACATGCTAATAAGGTCTGGAATTGATAACATGAATTTGATTTTGTTTTTGTTTTTGTTTATTTTCTTCTCAAGATTAAGCCATGAAATTGAATATGATTTTGTTTATTATGCAAGGGTTTCGTTTTTGACTTCATAATCTCCTTGTTGTTCACAGGAATCACAACAAGAAGAAAAGAAAGGGGATCTGCGAGAGTGGTGTTGATTTGGTATGAACAGATTTAATAATCTCCTTGTAAAATGTAGTAATCTTGTATGAACAGATTTTCTCTTTTCTTTTCTGTGAGAGTGGTGTTGATTTGATCTGTTCTTTGTTCTGTCAACAACAACATTAATTTATCTCTCTGTGTCTCTATGTGTGTAATGGTTACATGATTTCTCTTTGGGTATGTAATTGAATCGGTTCTCATTTGTTAATTATTTTTATGACGGGTAAACCCGCCACCCGCCCGACCCAACCCACTGAAATGTGGGTCGGGTGAAAACCTACCCATTGTAGTGTTGGGTCGACTACGGGTGATAGCTTCAAATACCCGCCATCAGCGGGTAGGGTGGCGGGTGAGTCCAAACCCGACCCACCCGACCCAATGTTCAGCCCTACTCTCAACTCTTGCCTATTTACGGTTTCACGAACTTAGTGATAATAACGTAAAATTTCAAAAATCTTGCTCGCTCCATCAAACCTGCAAACACGAGCAACACCCATTACTTAAAAGTCTGACACCTGACTTTTTGCGAAATTATGAATAATTCACATAACCCTTCATGTGAACATTCACTGATTTTCTACCGTGTGTGCATACACTATGAAATCACGAAATTCACGAAAACATTATTGTTTGCTTTGACAATTTTTTAAAATCATTTGCAAAATTTTTCATAAAATCGTGAACAACCCTCGTAAATCTTTACTGTGTGAACGGTTTTTCAAAATTTGGACAGAAGTCCATTCTACAATTGTAAAAACTCACATACAGACATTATTTCACCATGTACAATTGTCTACTTTCAACAGTTGTTCAAAATCAAAACATTGATTTTACAAAATAAATATATATATTAATGTGAAACTCACGTAACTTTGAAAATATATGTATATTTTTGCTCCCTCTCGCGAGCATCCGTCTTTGAAACGAGAGTTTATTACATTTTGTGAAATCTCACAAATTAAAAAAATAAATTCTACTTTTGCTCAAACGAGGGTCTTTTATACTTTTGTAAAGGTCCACATATTCCAAATAAATTTTATCATGAGGTGCAGGTCTTTTCAAAAATTCTTTTAACTCTAAGGATCATTATTTATCACTTTTACTACGAACCTACGTTCCTAAAAGTATTTGTGAAAGTTCATGCTTTGAAAATAAATTTTGGTTTTCATGAAACCTCATCAACAAAATTTTCTCTACTGCAACTAGACCATGTCTACTCAAGAATCCATGTATCTCTTTCATATTAGGGATTATTGCTCGTTTCTTAAACTAACGAACGAACAAGCATATGTTTTCTAAAACAAATTTTCATGAAACTTACGCATACATGCACACATGGAATTTTATTTTGAACATCTCATGAACAACTGAAATTTTAAAAATTTTTAGGGCTTCTCTCCCTTTTATATTAATTTTATTTCCAAAACCTAATAAAACATGGGTTCCTTTTTGGGCTCGGACTCGTAAATCCTAAATCGACCAAAACTGGACTTTTGACTGACCAACTCAGCGATGCTTCATCTCTCCGTGCTCACGGAATCACGCTCTATCGCACTTCAGGGTCCTCACCCGAACGTTTGCTCGTACATGACACCATTGGATCAAATCCAGGATTCTGAATATACCTTTGTAGACTGAGTTCAACCACCGATCTCATCGACTGAAAATCACCATTCAATGCATTACCGCGGAACATGACTGTTCCCCACTAAGCAGGGGACTTACTGTTGATGGTGGATTTTAAACAAAGGGCAAAACCATAAAATCATGATGCATGTTTCGACATGGCTTTCAGGCATGCAACGATTTATATTTTACGAAGCCATGGTGAATATGTTTTCGAAAAGCCCCACTAGCTGAGCGATTCGATCCCTGACATTTCATCATGACCTTTATGCAGAATAACATAATTGGGCGGTTCTCCGTAGATGACACTCACTGTTCCCTGAGTGCAGGAGAGACGCCCCCTCCACATAGAAGAATAGTTGGGCGGCGGACGCCTTTAGGACGTCGGTGACACTCACCGTTCCCTGACGATGTGGAGAGACCGTGCATAGATTCCGGCGGTTCTCCGCATATTGAGAGCGGTAACGCCTTCAGGTCATAAACAACACCCATGACTCACTGACTATGCACCATTTAGAATGGATTGACGCTTTAACTGGCTAACATCTTTTCTGTAATAGATTAATTCTGCCGCGACATTCACCACTGAATTCCCTGAATGATTTATTATTGCCCCTATTCTATGGTCGAATCCACGGCCTGATCCCATGGAATGGCAATAACAATTGCTCATATTCCATTGTCGAATCCACGACCTGATCCCATGGAATGGCAATAACAATTGCTCCGATTCCATGATCGAATCTACGACTTGATCTCACGGAATGGCAATAAACTACTATATTATCTCATTATTCCAATAACTCATGAATTCCATATAACTTCATGGATTCATGAAATAACATTATAAAATAGGGAAAGGTGTGCGGGACCGGGAAACCTAGCCGGCCGGCCATTCCCAAGCCATGGCCGGCCCCACACCTCACAATCCCTAGATTTTTATCCCCAAACTCATGAAACTCCTCCGTTTCAACAAAAACTCATGGATTCTCTGTAACTTCATAGATTCATGAAAAAATAATAATATAAAATTAGGGAAAGGTGTGCGGGACCGTGCAACATAGCCGGTCGGCCATGCCCTAGCCGTGGCCGGTCCCATACCTTGCAATCCCTAGTCTTTTATAATTAGTATATTCCTAAATTCATGAAACTCCTTGGTTTGAGCAAAAATCATGATTTCGTAATAACTTCTCAAATTTTGCTCAAATCATGAAAAACCAAAAGCCAACAGGTCACCTCTCACGGCAATTTTAAATGTTAAAATACTCGTATTTTAATATTTACAAAATATTCATCAATTGAGCATACATGCTCATTCCAACAAAAATCAAGAATTTCAGTCAAGATGAAACTCTTCTAAAAATTCATAATGTTACTCGAACGCACATCAGAAAATACTAAAACTCTCAGTACGGAGACACGGACACCACGACAACATATGCATGCCTTCATGACCGATCAGAGTCATTCCTAGGTGAACGCTGTCGTAGGCGTCAAAAATAAATTACACTTTCTCACTACTCAAAATATATAATATAGCAAGGGCAAAAAAGGATCGTTCCCACAGAGAGGACTTAGGTTGTCAATATGTTTCGGTTTCTTATGTAAAGCAAGGGGGGTTTTTCTGATTTTTATATACTAAAATAAAGTAAAGGCAAATAATAAAATAAACACGCAAATCAAGGATGTGAAAATATTGGATAAAGGTTTCATCTTCAATTGTAAACAAGTTTTGAAGGTATGATTAGAATTGTATTTAATCTCGCTATCATCAAAAGCCCTAGAATATCTTATTGCAAGAATACTCCGTAAATTTTCTAAGTCATCAACACACACATTGGGAGTCGCGTATGTGAATTCTACCTAAAGAATAACCTAACGCCTTGCGCTAATTAAGTTCAATTCCTTGGAGCATTAAGTTTCAGAAATAGGATAATCAATGCAATTGTAATACATTGCGCACACAATTCGAACAAAGGTCAATTTATACATATGATTACAAGAGTGTATCACTAAAAACCGTAATCATATCATGCTACTCGTATTCAAGGTTATCGCTCGATGATGAACCCTAAATTAGCTATAGATATGGATGTGAGTTCAATCAATTCTAGACTTAACTAAACAAACATTCAATCATATTGCAATACGTCAATCATGCAATTATTATAACCCGTAGGAATCAAACGATAATATTTAGAGAAAACTAATTCATAAAAATCATAACTTGGTTGCAAAATCCAACTACATCTTCAACCAATAATAAAATCAACTACTTGGGTTTTTGGAAATCATCACAAAGAGTTTAGAAGAATCTATCATGTGAAACCCTAGAAAACAAGTAGAAGCCTCCCTAATGGAGATATCTAGGTTTAGAGAAAGACTTTTCTATTTATATGCTTCTCCCATTCCAAAAGGATACTCTTTCCAAATTTAGGTCTTCTCAAAATCCATCTCCAAGTGGTCCACCAAGCCCATAAAACCCATATGTAAAAATAACTTATCTGGAAATTCGAGTCAAAACTGGTCGCCGTCTTGCTGACGTCATCACTGGTCGCCGGAATTTGGTCACCGGGAAATTATCTCCGACCACCTGAGCCTGTATCCGACTATCGTAACTCTCCGCAACTCACTATCCTTCTCCGCAGTTCATACACTCACAATTCAGAGCCATACATCGCAAATGAACCATCTAAGCCAATTCTTGGATTCTTGCGGAAACGTTCCCAAAAGCGCTACTTCAAACTCATATACCCGGCCGTAAAATCTTACATCCGACTCGTACTCCCCTTCATGATTCAAAGAAACTTTGCGATTCATACTCTAAGCTCTGAAATCCGGCATCCCGGGCTAGTACCACCGGCTCTCCATTCTCGCTCACTTTTCGCACTGGTTATGCAGAAACTCAAAACTGCTCAGGCCTTTACTAGCACTTTCTTTAATTCACAATCATCATTCATTCAGTCACAGTTCAACTAATTCATTCTAACTGCATCCGTTTGTTGCTTCAGTAGCAGCAGCCAACACCAACACCTTGCCGCTCCCGCAATTTCCTACAATCTCCATAACTAGCTGCTGCTTCTCAGCTTCCTCCTTGATCATTAACTGCAACAACAACATTTCTTCTTCCATGTCAGTTTCCATCTCAACTCTAGCTCATTCTCTTGTGTTCAGACCTGCCCTGCACCTCAACATCAACACCAAGGCTATCCGACACCAAATCCTGGCACTTATTTCTCTACTGCTGCACATTACTCCAATATCTCATCGACTCAGCTCATACACACAGTTCAGCACCACCATTTCAGCTTCTCTATCTGTCATTGAACTCACATCATCGACAAGATCATCACTAACCCACAGCAGCACTAGTCTATAGTTCAGCTCATCGTAAACCCATTAGCACCAACCGTTTCTTGCTCTAGCTACCGCAGCACCAATTGCAATTTCACCTACACATGGAACCTCATTTGAAGTTTCGAATACCACCAGTTCTATCTCCAACTCAGCTTTAACAGCATCACTGCATCCCTGCGACTTCAGCTTCTCTGCTCTTGCCATTCCAATTTCACAATCCAGTTCTGCCGTGTCTTTCTGGTGTTGAAAACATCTCTTAGCTACTACCAAATGCCCCTCTTACACATCCATCGACCATGGCTAATAACTTCAAAAGACTTATGGAATTTGCATATACTGGTTGCGCAATCCCTTGTTTGCATCTTTAACAACCCCTGTATCTGTCAGCCTAAGCTGGTCGCTGCTGAACTTGAAGCTGTGAAGCACTGCTCTTTTTTCTGGTTGTTTTGCCGGCTGAAATACATCCCAATACTCGACCCAAACTCCATATATCTTCCCTTCAATTCTGGCCGATTTCTTTAGTCAGACTGGTACCCAATTTCCATACTTATGACAATTTATAAATCCTCTCATAGTCCTTGTCGAACACGCCTCATACATAGCCCACAGATCCATGGTTAACGGGCAGAAGATGGAGCATTAGACTGCAGCTGCACTGGTGACATTCTGCATAAAACTTGACCAAAATCTTCACATACTCGAACAAGAACCCTGCCCTTCATGTGTTGCAGAAAATCCTCTTCGAAATCATCCTAAACACTCATCAAATATCATGGTCTTGCTGATGGAAAAGATGGTGCAGCACCTGGTCGTGATTGAAGTTGAATTGATCAGTCAGGTCTTTTCACAAACACCGTGTGTGCCAGATACTGGTAACTCCATTTTAAGCTTGTTGGGTGACTCCTAAGGTCATTTGCTCCATCCCTGCATTGTATTTCACATTTAGAACACACCCATTCTGATAAACCTTCTCAAACAAACATACATTCATTAATCAGTCATCACACAAGTTGGCTATTTCTCGAAAAAACTCAAAACTTGTTGTTAACTTGAATTCCATCTTTCCTTGCTAACTCAGTCTTTCTAGAACAATTGAGCTTCGAAATACTCATCAATCAATGGCATCAATCCAGGGGTATTCTCCTGTTTCTTCAGTTCCTAACCAAACCCAAAATTGGTACCACTTGCCTCGAGCCAATTTCCTGTCTGTCTGTATTTTCTCGTTGTCAAAACAGACACAAAACTACCACAGACCAAACCCATTGATTCCTTCTCTTATATTGAATTCGAACCTCCCCTGTTCCCTTGGTACTCGGCTATCGGACCCATGGGTTATACCTAAGTGAACCCGAGTATGAGCTTGGACTCATGGCTCGCCTAAGGTGTGAATTGGTGCGCAGAGATGGGATCGGAAATGAATCAAGATTAAAATCTCGACCTAGTTCTAGTTATAAAGGAGGAGGTACCCCTTAACGAGCCGTAGCTCCGTATTTAGTAGCCTTCACTGAATTCACTGGCTGCTTATTGATCTTCCCTGACCAGTAAATACCTGGTGCTCCTCTTTAGAACATAATTGGTTGCCCAAGTTGTGTGTAGTTGCTTCAAAGCCTCTGTTCCTTGCTGCGCTTTGAGTAATCAGCAACTAAGGTTGCTTAAGCACCGGATTGAGCTCATAATTTCCTTGTTTTCCGTCACATGACTCCAATATACCTTCAAAATACAAAACAAAGCGTGATCCCCGAAAATACAAGAGAAATAACTAAGAAAAGCATAAGAAATTGATACTCAAAGGATGTATTTTAAGCACCTATCACTAGGGATTGCACAAATCCTATCCCACGCAATTTCATAATTCTGGCCTAATTTGCTCAATTGCTCATATTGGGCCCAAACTCTCTTCAACCAACCTGGGGATTGCTCAAATGACCAACAACCGGTCCCGTGACTACCAAGAGCCGGTCCCATGCTCTCTTGGTCGTTCCCCATCTTTCGTACCTAGATTTATCACCTAATGTTGAACACATCAATATTTCAATAAATGATGAAACCGACATTTAATCATCATTCTATCACCAACCGTTCAACTCGGAACCCCGGTGCACGCTCACTCGAACATCGGGCACCACATGGATGCCAATCATCCCATGTGGTCATCCTCTATCACTCATGACCTATTTTCAGCGATTCATCAACTATGATCTGAAATTAGGGTTTTGAATAAATGTTCTACGAATCATCATTCGAGAGCAAGATTCAAACACTAATGAATTTATATTGATTCAACAACCAAAGATATGAAATTAATTATATAATATTTGGTAATCTATCAATATTTTAATATTTTATTAGGTCACGTTACCGATAAATATTTCGTCGAATTGAGCAACACTTGCTCAGTTGCTCAAATATTGATCCAACTATCAATATTCAGTAATTTGTCGAATTGAGCAATACTTGCTCAATTGCACGTCAAATTATCGATATTCGCATTTTGTCGAATTGAGCAATACTTGCTAAGTTGCTCGTCAAATTCTCGATATTCGCACTGGTTGGATTGAGCAATACTTGCTCAGTTGCTCGAATATTGATCCAACTATCAATATTCAAGAATTTATCGATATTTCGAGCAATACTTGCTCGCTTGATCGAATAATCCACATATATTCGCAACTCATCAATATTCAACAACTCGTTGAATTTACAATATTTGCTCGGATGAGCAACATTAACATTCATGAATCGCCGAGCATTTGTCAAACATGCTCGATTCAACAAAACCTAGACTCATTGTCTAATCACCAACAACCGACAAACTAAATACACGTTTGTCATTAGGCTGCATCTACGATTCGTGAGACATCAATCACGTCAAATTGGGGGATAATAACTAGGGTTTTGGTCTGGCGGTCTACAGCACGTGGATTTCATCCACGACGAGAAATATGCGTAAGTTGTGTAAACGGTTGAAGGAGTTAGCAAAGTAGTGGGTGCACGATCCGTCAAGTCTCCACACGACATGGAACTGACTTTACCACGATCTTCCACTTGCCCACTCTTTCACTCATGAAACCGTCACACTTACAGGGATCAAGGTGTTCACAACTCTGACAATATAAATAAGTATTTGAATCCATGATTGAGGACAACAAATGATCACTAGCTATCGTAAATCGTCCACACGTAATTTCTCAGTAATTACTCTCAAGAATTCATCAATCTATCAACTTATTCGAACTCAACAGTTCACCAATTATTGCGAAACCTTCAACACATCCACAATCCTTGATCATCATTGATTCCACACAATTCTCAGCTTCCATCTTACGGATCAACTTATCTCCCTCTTTGCGACCGAATTGACTCTGGAACGGCCATTGACTTGGTTTAGGCCAGAGTCCTACAGATTGATCTCTCTACATGCTCGTCTCTTCATTTCCCCAAAAAACCAGCAAACCGTTTTTTCCCCATCTACAATACCTTTTAGTCGATGAAATTCCACCAGTTCCTTGAGTAGTTCTTCGTCTTGTATGATGATTTCCATGGAGTTCTTGAGCTCAACTTCACTTTTATCCTAGTCCGAGACTTAGCTATAATCGACTAGAAATCAACACTTATAGTTTTGATCACTAACATTGACAAACATGCTTGAGATAGCAACGCATGCGAGTTCGACCGACAATGCTCTAACATTTTTCTTTAAGCATTCGTATTTCGTTGAGATAATCTCTTGCACCAATAAAATCAAGTTGGTATTGCAAGTCTTTATTCTGAATACGAAGTCTGTCATATTTATCTTTCTCACTGAAAATGGTGTTTTCAGCTTCTGAGAGTTTCTGATGACATTCCTTAAGAAGATTATTAGCAACTGGATTTATATGGAACACTTCTTCGTCAGAATCAGAATCAGTATCCAAAAGAATTTTTCCAGAAGCTAATGAAACTTCGCATGCGTACTCTCGGTGCTCACAATATTCGGGTCCATCATCAAGAGTAGGCAAAGCATCTGCATATGCTGATTGTCTACGACTCCAACTAGGACATACTGAAGAAAGGTGCCGGAAACCACGACAATTATAGCATTGTACATCATCATTAGGATATGTTGTAACTTTAGAAAAACTATTTTTCCTGTCTCTCAAGAGTTTTCTAAATTTTCGTGGAGTAACATTCTTAGTATCTGGCGAACTAGATTTATCCTTAGAAGATTCAGAATTGTTTGCAGCTTTAAGAGAAATCACATCTTTTCTAGATGCGTGTTCATTATCAAAGATCTTTAACTTTCCAACAAGAGTATTTCTGGAGAGTGTAGAAAGATCGTTTGCTTCTTCAATGGCATGTTTCTTAGACTCGTATCTTGATGGTAGAGACCTGAGAATTTTGCACACAATAACTTTCTCTAGAATAGTTCTTCCTAATGAATACGAGGCGTTAACTATTTGAGAAAGTTTTTGGTTAAAATCATCAAAGTTTTGATCATCAGACATGCAAAGGTTTTCCCGGTCAGATGCTAGGTTTTGAAGCCTTGCTTCTTTCTCTGCGACATTCCCTTCAAATATGGTTTCTAAGATATCCCAAGCATATTTAGACTTATTACACGAAGTCACGTGGTGCTGAAGATCTGGGGTAATGGCATGGATGATAGCATTTAATCCTTTAGAATTTTGCTTTGCAACAAGAATCTCAAGATCACTATAATCACCAATATCCTTTGCAACAGTTACACCGTCTACTGTAACTAATGGAGGATTATAGCCATTAACAATACGCACCCATGATTGAAAATCTCGCGCTTGAAGAAAAAAGCACACATATCAATTTTCCACCATAAATAGGTCGTCCCATCGAAGACTGGTGGTACGTTTATATAGATAACACTTCTGTCCATAACAATCAGATTTCTCAAACATATACTTATAAGGTCTTAGCGTGTTTGCCTGCTCTGATACCAATTGAAAAAGCGGGGGTCTAACAACCACACCCAATATTTCGTTTGGAAATCTGTATGAACTAAACCTTAATAATATTCCGAGAGTAGAAACTCAATCAAAGAATAATACTAAAGAGTTTATCTCTTTTTCTCAAATCAATCAGCAAATCAAACAGATAGAAATCTATGAGCCTGATTGATGTGAGAAATACTTGGACGATACCAAAGACCAATATCCAAGATCAATCAAAATCCTATCCAACAAACAAGGTCGGATTTATCAATGATGATTGTTTAACGCACAACCTGTGACATTTCAATTATAAAGATAAAAAATTTAATGCGGAAAATAAATAACACAGACACCAGAAATTTTGTTAATGAGGAAACCACAAATGCAGAAAAACCCCGGGACCTAGTCCAGAATAAACACACACTGATTATAAGTTGTTACACCAATTTCCTACTACCTATTCGGACTAGATGTAATACCTACTTCAGAACTTATAGAACTCCTAGCACAACACCGATTGTCTTTAGGAATTCTTCTCGTAAATATTCTAGCAAAACCCAAGGCTCTCTTTAGAAGATACAAAACACGATTGATACGATTCGATATTTTGTTTGCACAAAACACCGGTTTAATTTCCCTTTAGATGTGAATCAAGGTTTTGGAAATATTGTGTTTATTTTGATAAAAAACAATTACTAGGTAAAAGTAATATCTAAACAAACTTGTAGATTAGGGATTATTATACTCTTCAATAAAGGAAAAGAAACCTAATTATTCTATAACAAGAACAACTAGAATAAATCTAGAGATATCTTTATTATACTCTTCTAAACTTGTAGATTAGAGATTAGTACTACTCAAGGAACCAAAGTGGAACTTCATCGACTAAAAGGTATGTGGAGACTGGAACTTATCTATCACTCAAAAGTCTATTTATCTCCTATCTTGCGACAAAAGTCGTTTTGCTATATAGACTTAGATTATACATATTTGGTATTTCGAGCTGAGTTTATCTCGCATATCTATTTCTCTAAATATATGTTTGTAAGCTTTCGCTTTAGCCGAATTCATATTTACCTAGTGACGAAATCCAGGTTATGTTTCAATCACTTTGAAAATTTCTCTGACGAAAAATGGTTTGTGAATAACAACTATATAACGTCCTCTGAGAATGTTTTGATGATTGAAATGAGAGTTTAGATTACATAACCATTGGTAGGATATAATAATTGTTGTGGAAACACATATATGTATAAGTCCTTATTACTTAAACCAAAGTTTGCGAACTTTGTTGATCAAGAGAATTGGAATATGGCGTGAGCCAAGTCCGCGAACTGGCGAAAGTTCTCGACCCGAGAATTTCTGCTAGAGTTTGTGAACTCCTTCCAGAAACTTAAGTCCGCGAACTTGAGTTGGTTATATCTAAAAACGATTGTTCTTGAACTCATGTTTAAATAAACTAAGGAATGATTTTGCAAACCGTGGCTATAAAGTTCATGAACCGATTCGAGTGAATCAAATCATTTTTGCTTCAATTGTGCCTTGTGTTGTTACATAAAGATCTAAGCAATTGAACAACTCTCTAACTAGTTCATTTGAGTCATTTGGACTAGTTATGGTGAAGAAGAATATGGTTGATATGAAATTGCTCATATGGTTAACCATTTGGTTAATTATTGTTGAACCAACAAATGTACAAGTTTAGGTACGGTTATACGAGCCTAGAAACGTGCATTTCATTTGTGTATAACAAGCTAAGTTTACGATCTAACGGTTGAGAAATATTATCTTGAATCTAAATCAGGTTTTCATATAACAGTGAGTATTGAATGCTTTGTTACCAAGCTAACATTGATTGCAAACCCTGATTTGAAAGACGATATAAGGGAGAACTCTAGCAACTGGGAAACCCAATCCCCACACCTTACGTGTGATACTAGTTTGCTAAGCTAGAGTCGATTCTCCTTTAACCTTTGGTTTTCTTCTTCTATAACCAGGTTAACGACTTAAAGACTTCATTGGGATTGTGAAGCCAGGCCGATACTACTTTTCTTGTAGTTGTGTGATATGATCTTGCTGTTTCTATCGTACGAGTACAATTGGAATAATTGGCTTGAGATTTCTATCTCCGATAGGCAAGATAAAAATAAATCACAAACACTTCGTCTCATCGTTTGTGATTCCGCAATATCTTTTTTCGCTGCGTCGATTAAGATTATTGTGAGGTGATTGATAATAATAAGCTGTTCTTCGGGAATTTAAGTCTGGTATTATTGATTGGTTCCTGTTCACCTTTATTTATCAAAAGAAGGAACAAAACTCATAGGTATATTCTTGGGAGACGAATTTATCTATTACCGTAGAATTTTCTGTGTGATACAGATTTGTTTATTAAAGTCTTCGACTTTGGGTCATAGCAACTCTTAGTTGTGGGTGAGATCATCTAAGGGAATCCAGTACATAACATCTTGTTGGGATCAGAGACGTAGGAGCATAACTGTACCTTGGATCAGTGTGATATTGGTTGGGGTTCAACTACAGTCCAAACCTAAGTTAATTTGGAGTAGGATAGTGTCTGTAGTGGCTTAATACAGTGTGTGTTCAATCTGTACTAGATCTCGGGGTTTTTATGCATTTGCGGTTTCCTCGTTAACAAAATTCTGGTGTATGCGTTATTTCTATTTCCGCATTATATTTGTATATATAATTGAAATATCACAGGTTGTGCATTAGGTTCAATCAATTAGAATATCCGACCTTTTAGGTTGTTGATTTAAATTGATTGACACTTGGATATTGTTCTTTGGTACCATCCAAGTTATCTCTCTTTGATAAACACTCGCAGATTTATATTTGCTTGAGTAAAGATCAAATCGAGAGATTGAGATATAAACTCTTTGATATATTTTTCTCTAGATTGAGTCTGACTGTCTAGTTGATTCTCTAGAAAGTATATTGGAGTTTGTCCATACAGATTGCTAATCGAATTATTGGGTGTGGTTGTTGTACCCCTGCTTTTGCAATTGGTATCAGAGCAGGCAAACACGTTCAAGAACTTACAAGTCTGTGTTTGTAGCGATTTAACTCTATGGACAAGAGTGTTATCTGAATAAACGTACCACCAGTCTTCGATGGCTCAAACTACCCAGGGTGGAAAGTTGCTATGTGTGCTTTTCTTCAAGCTCGTGATTTTCGAACCTGGGTACGTGTATTTAATGGCTATGATCCTCCGGTTAATACAAAAGGCGATGTATCTATACCTAAGGATGTTGGTAGTTATAGTCCTGAAGAGTCTCTTGATGCAATGCAAAACTCTAACGGGTTAAATGCTATCAGACAAGCCATTACCCCAGATCTTCAGCACTATGTGTCTACTTGTACTAAGTCTAAAGATGCCTGGGATAGCTTAGAAACTATATTTGAAGACAATAGATACGTTTCTAAGAAGCATGTCATCGATTGAGGAAATAACCTCAACACCCTCTCCAAAAATACCTCTCTTGGAAAGGTAAAAATTCTTGGTCCAAATTCTGTTCAAACCTTTGCATTCAATGTTGTTTCCGACAAAAGTGAATCCTCTAACTTGTCTTGGGCTGATGAATGTTGTTCGAATGGTGATTGGTTCGATAAACCATTGATAACAGAAAGGATCAAGGATTTTGTAAAAAGAAGCATGATAGACATCTTCTGTCAGCTTTTGCTGCTAATGATTCTGTGAAAGAAAAATCTTTAAGTGTCAACTTTTTGAATACGTCTGATGGATGTGATAAACCCGCAGCTCTTGCAGCAGAAACATCCACATACTCAAAATCCGATTCGAAATTGAGTCTGACACATAGATTTTTGAAGGAATATGCTTGCAAGAGAAAAATGCGTGACACAACTGATGGCTCGAGTGATCCTTCTACGAAGCTTCTTCTCCAAATTTACAAAGGTGTTTGTAAATTGAATACCAAAGTAAGTTGCATTCAAGAACAATTACTTGTGATTGCTACCAAGTACACCGATATTAAAGAAGACTTGGACAAGGTTCGTTCCACCTTCATGGTCTCCGAAGATGAAGATGATGAGTAGTTTCTTGTGCCTCTTTATATTGGTGTTGAGTTGTTTTTTGATTTTTAATGTCTAGTAAATCTTCTTAAGAGAATTTTATTCCTGTTTTTGTTTAAGAAGGATAACTAGAGTTTGGAATGGCCATTATTGTGAGTACACATAGCTATGTCCAACGTTTTCATCTTCATGTTTTTAGATTTATTTGTTTAAATTCTAAAATTGGTTTGGAAGATGATTTTTGCAGTATTAATCTTTATGGTTTTATATATTGCAATATGTTATGGGATATGTGTGTTTGCGTCCGTGAACTATTATTGTCCCATACGATGTCAAAAGTTATCTCGCTTATATGTCGATATGCATGTATTGATACAAGATCGATGAACTTCTGACAAACAAAAGTTATGCCTATTATGTCATTTATTGATGGAAGATAGGTTAAAATCTTTTGTTTACGAGGATTATGTCTATTGTATGTCATTGTGCAAATAGTGATGGAAAATAGAATGAATCCTTGTATATTCTGCAGTATTGATCTTCCCTAATCCATATTTTATGTATATACTGTGTGGCTCCATAAGTCTTCTTGTGTGAGCTTCCAACTAGACTAATCATAGATTCGTTTGTGGTTAATTTGGTTGTGTATTCTGATTAAATTAATCATGGGTTCTCTTGTGGTTAGTTTAATTGAGAATTTTGGATACAAAATCATTTTGTGGTTTTTGGTGTCCAAAAAAATCCTTCTTTTCTCATAAAAGTAAGGTCGCTCTTGTTGTTCGTTGGGGAATGAAATCAAATGGGGGAGAGTTCATTTGAACTTTTGCTTAATTTCCATATCTTTTTGGGGAGTGCGGTTGTGGAATATTTGAGGAGTTATCTTGTATCTTTATAAACTCCGTGATGAATGCGTTTAGCTTCGGATTTATGATTGCATCTAAACAAAGTTGATATGTACTTTTATTTGGTCTTGAAGTTTCTCCATGAAAATTTCATTAAGATCCCGTTTTCGTACCTTTGCCAATTTTATTGACAAAAAGGGGGAGAATTAATATGTAGTTCACACTAGAAATACATATGGTTTTTGGATCATTATGTAAGGGGGAGTGGTTTTCGTGTTGAGACGAAGTATTAAATAAGGGGGAGTAATACATATCACCATAGTATTGTTGTCCAAGATTTGGTATAAGAACTTGATGTTGTGTAATAAAATTATGACACCGTATAACAATGATCGAGAGCATTTTTTTTCTCATTGTTATGGCTACTTTAACTTCAACAACTATGTGTTGATGGTGGTTTTTAGCTTAGGGTTAAAATTGTAAAACCTTGCATCTGATGTGATGTCACTCTGTAAGGAAACGGAGCCATGAGTGTTAACATATCCACTGGCATATTTATTAAGTCGTTCAATATATTTACATGAAATTTATCCAGACCGGCAAATGTAGCAACCGTCCCGCATGTTCAGAATTTCTAAGCCCGTGCCTATATTACTTATTAATATAAGATTCACTGAGTACTTTTCTTGTGCTATGTTCCCCGGCAGAACCCTTAATATCGGTATGGCATGACGGATTTGTGTTCACTCGCAGCAGAGTAGCACGGATTTCCAAGTACCAAAGTTAAGGCCATTGCACAAGACGCTCAGACAGAAAGCACACTGCACTATGTAAATAAGGAATTTTGTGGCAGCACACAAAATCCAACTAATTTTTCGTGATAACTCACAAAAAACTCATGAACCTGACTAATTTGCAAAATTAGGGTTTTTGCGCCATGCACGGTACATTAGACCCCTGTTTATGGGTGAAAACTATTTCTGCCGGTTTTGGTAATTTGGGGTGTGTGGATGAGAAATGAGTCTAAACCTTTAAAAAATGCACTGCACGGGAGTTCTTATAGATTCGAGAAATCAATCTGTGAAAATCCGGCCTAAACCAAGAAATGGCCGTTCCAGACTTGTTTTTGGTCACAAAGTGAAGGAGATGGGGTTGATCTTAGGGAGGAAAACGAAGAAGGTGTTGAGATTGTGAAGGTGTTGGCTATATATGACTTGTATCAGAAAGCTGAACTGGCTTGCAGGATGTAAGCTATCAGTTCCGGTGTTTGAATACGATTGTATCAACACTTGTCTCTGTTGTCTTGACTTGCCTTGTTCCTTTTGAAAAATAGGGAGGAGAACCTATTTATACAAGTCTTTAAGCCTAACCCTCGTATCTCGTGGAAAGTGGAGAAAGTGGAGTGATGGAGTAGTGGAGTTGTGTGTTGGGTGTCACACGACCGGTCTTGCCCACTTCTCCCATCATCACTAACCGTCCATGACTTCCCGACACGTTCTTGTGATGGCGCGTTGTGCGCCGCACGTTGTAAACCGCCGCACCAATACCCCAAAGCATGTATCCCCCAGTTTTGACATGATTGATGTCTCGAGTGTGTGGATCGTGGGACCCACAGAAAGTAGCATGTAATGCTAGATTAAATAACTAATTTATTTAGGAAGTCGATACTTGTGAAGTATCGTGTGTATTCTATGCGGTACGCATCGAGTATATTCAAAGATGTATGAAGCATCGTTGAGCATCTCAAAATAGCCTCATGTCCAAATTTACTTCATGTGATGGTTTGGAGGTTGCGCAAGCAAGTCCTCCATTGGCCGACCACATGGTGTGGTAAAGTGACGGGTGGTGATCACCATGACGCCTCACTGACCAATTAACTCCTGACTGTGGCCGTATAGCCAAGCCGGTGAAGTTGGACGGACGAGATGATCTTTGAGACACTCATCTGTGACCGTTAGTGGAATTAGGGTTTTGAAGAGGTACGCAAGCATCACTCTCCGCTTGGTCGAATCCAAGCTTGGGATATGATTTTTGCAGGGCCGATCGTGCATGTGTGTAGACGGCATGACGGTGTAGGCGCCCATACCTCATTGTCTCGTGAAAGTGTGATCCGCCACTCAATTTTTCCAAAGAAATTTGAGTGGTCGAGATCAATTTGCAACAGAAATATGGTGCCGCAAAAGCCGCGCATCATGCCAACTTCGGGCGCGCGTTTCAAGACGACCAAGCTTGGTCGGTCTTGGCCGATTAGTATGGTATACAAACGGCGAGCTGGTGTACACGTCCATACCTTAATATCCCATAGATACGTGATCTAAGCCACTCAATTTGTCCGGCAAAGTTGAGTGGTCGAGATTAGTTTGCAATTGGGAGGTGTGACCATGCCTAGTTCGGGCGTGCGAATCGAGGCAACCAGGCATGATATGCCTTGGCCGATCGGGTGTGGAGATAGATGGGCCCACGGTGGTCATGTTGATACGCACCAGACCTACTTAGTCTAATCTTGGACCCTTCATTCGTGCAGGAGAAAATGGACGCTCGTGATGTTCAAACCCTAATTAGGGCTTCACCTACCATGCGTCATGCCTGGTTTGGGCGCATGAATTGGAACGACCAACTATAGTTGGTCCTGACCGATCGGTCATGTATGTAGGCGGGCCCACGGTGTTTGTGCTGACATGCTATAGGCCCTTTGAATCCACATCTACACCCTCCATCTATGCCTGCGAAAATGGATGGTTGAGACTGTTTTGCGACACATGTAATGTGCCACAAACCCTAATTTAGGGTTTTTCGTCCATACTGCTTTGGCTTGGACGGTTTGGCAAGCTATGCCACACTTTTTTGGAGGCCGACCATGCGGGGCCCGCGTTGGGTCTGTAGTGAATATTTCAATACCTGCTTAGGGTCATGGATTCAATCTAAGCCATCCAATCATGCTGTTGAAGTTGGATGGTCGTGATCGTTTCTGAGACTGATATGGACAATCCAGATTCAAACATGCTCAATCGGTCTAGTATAACACACCGAGAGATGTATGCTCAATCAGACTAGTATAACACACAGAGAGTTGTAGCATATACGGGTATTTCGTACATGCTTCATTATTAATGCTTGGAGGTTCGTGTTGCTCTGCGAGAACAACACTCAGTCGTCATGCCGCACCGGTAATGAGTAAAGGAAATACAAGGCTGGTTATGCATTAATTAATAATGCTGTAAATTCACAGGGTATATGGGATTGTTGCCACATGCTCCAACCTTGATGAATTTCGTGTATTTAATTCACAGAATACTTGGATTGTTGCCACATGCTCCATTCTAGGTGAATTAGTAAAGTGAAGAAGTATTCATCACTTATTAATGGCTTTATCTTTTACAAGATGTTAGCACATAATTTTGGCTTTTACTATTTTAGCCCTGAACTAAAATCCACCATCAACATTTAGTCCCCTGCCTAGCACATAATGGTTACACTATTGTGGGGTAGGCATTAGATGGTGACATATACAGATAAAACTTATGAGAAAAAGTTAGATGTTACCAGGAGAGACGAGTCGTCCTGTCCTTGGAGCATGTCACGTTCAAGAGGCGTTCAGCGAGCGTTCCCTAACATGATGTCGGTCTTGCTCGCCGATCGACCTTGCTATGCCCGCTTGGTCGAGAGCCTTCTTCGTGATTGTTCCGCTCGAGCATGGGGATGATGTGCTCGCTCAACGGACTGTTGCGCCTGCTTGATCGAACGTGGGCTTGTTATACCTGCCTTGCTCGAACGTGGGCTTGTTATGCCTGCCTTGCTCGAACGTGGGACCCACCGCGTGCCTTCTTTGCTTGGGGTCGGTTGTGCCTGCTTCGACCAATTTGGCGTTGTATGTGCCTGGTCAAGTGGGACCTGCCGCGTGCCTGCTTTGCTTGGGGCCGGTTGTGCCTGCTTCGATCAATTTGGGGCTGTATGTGCCTGATCGAGTGGGACCTGCCGCGTGCCTTCTTTGCTTGGGGATGGTTGTGCCTGCTTCGACCAAACACCAAACCTGTTGCCTCACCCCAACACCAGACTTTCCCCTTGACCGACACCGGCCTTCCTGATTTGACGAACCCTGACGGACATCGCTGCTTCAACGGACACCGGTCTTGTTAGCTAACGTGGCCCAATACCAGCCTTGTGACGTTGATCGGCCTTGACCAATACCGTCATGACGTGACCCAATACCGTCCTACTTGCGTGACGTGATATCAGTCTTGCTTGCGTGATGGGATATTAGCCTTGCGATCTCGACCAACACCGGCTTTGCGGACTTGACTAACACCGGCCTCGTTTGCTGGCCCAATACCAGCCTCGTGACCTGAAAGCACCAAGCCTTGTGACTTGATCAACAATGGTCTTGTGACTTGATCAACACCGGCCTTGTGACTTGATCAACACCGGCCTTGTGACTTGAGCAGTACCGGCCTTGTAACTTGATCAACACCGACCTTGCTTTCTTTGCCCGTATAGTTTATGTGCTTGCTCGAGTGTCATCCTTGTTACTTCGACCAACACCGGTCTTGCCCTGACGAACACCGGTCTTGCTAACAAACATCGGTCTTCCCTTTGCTCGAACGTGGGATCTAGGCGTGCTTGCTTTGCCCAAACTGAACCTTGTATGTTCGAACGTGGTGTGGGTCCATCTGAGAGCGTTGAAGCATCTTCTGGAGCAAATAGGTCCCGGAGAGCGTTGAAGAAACTTCTAGTGGGTGGAGCGTTGAAGCGGCTTATGCTGGAGAGACTGTTGAAGAAGTTCTTGACTGACGGTAAAGGAATTTCATGCTGAACCTCAGTATCCAAGCGTGGTCTTCGTGGCTCTATCTTGTATGCCCGGGGGGTCTTTTGTACGTAATGGTCGTTGATATGGTGAAGCTCTGGATGGTATTAATCGACAAGAAACAACAGTTCCCCGCAAAGAAACAGATCGAAGAGACCGGCGGGGAGAGGCGTGATAGCTACGGGGAACGAACTTGGCGTCTTCATATAGTGGTAGAGCTCGTCTCATTGTTAGAGGGATAAATTAGAACTGATGGCTTTCTTGACGTTTCTTCATGAAATAGAGAAGAAGGAGACAATCCCCTGCCCACGAGTATCCAGAGCTTTGGACTTGATAGATGTTGTCATACTAGGTTCATGAGTCCGTCTTTGAGATAGGCAGTGCTAAGAAGTCCCAGTCATACTCCTTTGGTAATGCAACTAAATATTCTATGGGAGAAAAATTATGAAAGCGTCTCTCATTGATGAGTTACCATCGATCCAGATATGGAATATCTTGGAAGTTGTTTCACCATTACGGCAGTCGTGCATATGGTGCTGGAGTTGGAGTTGGCGATTTTGGACGCGCAGGATGTTGTCTCTCATTGATGTAGTTACCATCGATACAGATGTGGAATATCTTGGACGTTGTTTCACCATTACGGCAGTCGTGCATATGGTGCTGAAGTTGGATTTGGCGATTTTGGACGCGCAGGATTTTGTATCTCTAAGTGGCTTTCCTCTTGCCGCTTCAAATAAACCGCTTATGGAAGGTCAAGGTTGTATTGCATGTTGGTGGGATGTATGCTTCCACGAATATCATGAGGCTCTTCATTACTGGAAGGCCTGGTTCTTTCCAGCAGGGTAGATGCTGTCGTAGATGAGCGTTCAACAGCTTCACGAAGTCCAGAGGATGACCAAAAGTGCAGATTCTCCAACATAACACGGTAGACATGCACCATCCTCGATGAGTGATTCTCCGATTCTTTCTCGACATGACACGCGGATATCGTTATCTTCTTGAGGCTGCTCCCTTGAGGTGTCGGCTTCAGTGGATCTGAAGATGTCCCATGCTCGCTCTTGTCTGGGATGACATAATAGGCTAACCATTTTTGATGATTCAGAGATGACAATATTTGTTGAATACTCTGAAACGCTTCCTGTTGAGTGTGATCCAGACAAAACTTGAACTTTCTTCAAATAGGGATGAATGAAGCAAAAGTTCACCTTGCCAATGAAGTTTTGGAGCTCCTTCACAGTTCACGGCAGCAACATTGTGAGGATAGATTGAGTCTTGGATTTGACTACTATATCATCCACGTAGTCTTCGACTTGCTTATGCATCATGTCGTGGAAGATTGCCGTCATAGCACGTTGATACGTTGCGTCGGGCGTTTTTTAAACCGAATGGCATAATAGTATAGTAAAATTGCCAAGAGGGGTTCTAAGGCATGTCTTACTTGCATCGTGCTCATACATCCTTATCTCGATTGTAGCCGCCGTAACCATCCATGAAGGAGAACATGCCGTGTCCGCATTGGTGGCGTCTACTAACATGTCGATGTTAGGCGGAGGAAAGTCGTCCTTGGGGAAGCACTTGTTCAAGTCTCTGAAATCCACGCAGCACCGAATCTGTCCTTTTTTTTCTTTACTGGGACCATATTAGCTAACCAAGTTGGATGATGAATAGGTATGATGAAGCCAGCAGCTAGCAACTTTTGAATTTCGTTCTTGATTTGTTCTTCCACTTCGTGTCTGAATTGCCTCAGAGATTGCTTGATTGGCTTGGATCCGGATATGACATGTAGGTGATAGGTAACCAATTTTTCATCTAGACCAGCATTTCCTCGTATGTCTAGGCAAACACATTTTGATACTCCTTGAGTAGTTGGACAAGACTCACACGTTCGTCCACCTGGACGAGTCGAACTGATAGAGACATGCCTGGGAGATTCTTCATTATCGGGCTCGTCAGTTGTGGAGTTGGTGCCATCTTGTAGCTGTCGCGGAGCGTCCAATAACTCCTCTTGTGTTTCGTCGTTCTTGCATCATTCAACTGGGTGCCAGTCTCTCCTGCTAATTGCTAACAACGGCGCCAGTATATTTTCTTCCCCTTCTGATCACGGTTTGCCTCGAAAGTGCGTTCCCTTTTGGTGTGAGCATGGGTTGAAGCTTCACCGGATAAAGATGGATGCCTCGTCGAAAAGGCGTGTCGTGGTGCTTAGCCCCCTGATGCAAGTCGGTCTTCTTCTGGATTGAAGCCCACGTGGGTAGTGGGGTGCACAAGACTTTGTCTGACTTTCCCTGCGGAGTTTCTTTTGGCTCGAACAGTTCCACTCCGCATATTGGTGCGTAAGGAGACAATGATGCAGGAATACGGATGACTTCCTTATTTAACATGGTCTTCAGGCACTGGTGATACGTTGAATGGATGACCTTATTGTCATGAAGCCATGGTCTCCCTAGTATCATATGGTAGTCGGGCTCCTTTTCTATGACTTCAAATTTCACTTTTGACTGAACGGGTCCTACTGATAAATTCAGATTGACATACCCGTATGTGCTGGTATGGTTTCCTTCGAAGTCCGTCATTGTGGTGGGATTCCGTACAATCTTGCATGGGATAACCTTGGCTGTCCTGAGAGTCTTGAGAGTAATCACATTCGAAGATTCTCCTGTGTCGACGAGGGACCTCCTGAACTCTGAACTCTTGATATGTGCGGTAACATGTAGGGCCCGGTTGTGACCTTCCTCTGCCATCATGTCGTCTTCTGTAAATGTAACGTTATTTACAGATGTTTCCCATGCAGTTAGGACTTCTGGACGTGAAGGAGTCAGGTGTACGTCCATAACTATTTTATTAATTACTGCAAACGTCTCTGCCCGTTGATTCTTCGAGAGGTGCAAGAGTTCACACAAGCTTTCCACTAGAGATGCCGCTTCCTGATCCACTGGTCTCTGGTTCGTAGTAAAGCTGTTGATCTGAGGGGAACTAGTCCCCGATGTAGAGGTCTCTGGAACGCTCATCTCTGATGTCATCTTAATGAGGATATCAAGTATGCCGTTTACCGCTTCTTTGATTAGCTCCATGTTCTTCGTGTGAATCTCCTGTACCCGTGCTAGTTCGCTTAATGTTGGAAATCTCATGATCATGCCGTTAGATACACCGTTAGGAGGAGCTGGCCTTGGCCTATTTGGAAGCCCGAGACCCAACATTGGTTAAGTTGCAGAAATAGAGTTTTATTCCGAGAGAAGTTTGTTAGTCAGTAACTTTTATTTCGCATTTTTAGAGTTTACATGTTTATCTTGTTTAAGTTTATCCTTATCTTTTCTTAGTTTACAAGTTTAGGATTCTATTTAAGCTTATGAACCTATGTTTAATCGGTAACTTTGATGAATAAAGAAGAAAATATTAAAACTCAACAGAGTTTATATGTTCAGTTTCTGTTTCAATCTATAAGCCTGCATCAGTTTTGGCGCTAGAAACTAATCACGTCTATGGCTCGAGGAAGAGGAGGCGGACGTCGAATGGCTACTCGTGCTAATCCCCATGAAGAGGAGGTGATGGAGTCTGATAGGATTACAGAAATAGAACGACAGGTTCAAGTGCTCACCCGTCAGTTGGCTGTTATGCAGGAACATCAAGAGCACCGTCAACATCTAAATCAATAAGAAGAAGAGGAGTATGCTGATGAGGAAGACATGTATAATGTCTTACGCTGGTAGCGTGGTGGAAAGTCAACACACTGCATATCAATATCGTGGTTCCAGGAATTGGGAATCAGGATTGAAAGTTGATATTCCCGACTTTAATGGTAGCTCGCATCCAGATGAATTGATTGATTGGATTTGTGTTGTGGAAGAAGTCCTGGAGGTTAAAAAGGTTCCTGAAGATCGAAGGGTATCATTAGTAGCAACGAGGTTCCGTGGAACGGCTGCATCGTGGTGGCAGCAGTTGAAATCTCACCGCCAAAGACAAGGTAAAACGAAGATTGATTCTTGGGAAAAGCTTAAGAAACATATGCGTTCTGCTTTCCTTCCTTTTAATTATACGAGGGAGTTGGCTCAACGAACTCAACGATTGAGTCAAGCTGGGAGGCCTATTGATGACTACACTAAAGAGTTTTTTCAGCTGGCATCCAGATCTGCTCAAAGGAAAGTGATGAAGAAATGGTTACCCGATATATCGGCGGCCTCGATCAGCACTATCAAGACACTTTAGGCTTGTTTAACCATTGGAATGTATCAGAGGCACATCAGCGGGCTCTTAGTCTTGAAAGACAAGCATCTCGTCGCAGCGGAAGAAATAATGTGACTTATTAGAATAGGGCAAGTACATTTCCTCCTGTTGTCTCTGCTAGTCAGCAACAGCGGAGTAGTCAACCGAAAGCCAAAGGCGAATTGAAGTGCTACAAATGTGGTGATACTGGTCATTTTGCGAATGAATGCAAAAAGGTAGCTCGCCCCGAGACAGTACGTCCTGGTGGTACTGGAGGAAAAACTTTGTTCATTGAAGATGTTGGAGAAAGTCATGTCCACGAAATTACCGGGCAACCTATATTTGACAAGGAAGAATGCGAGACAAAAGAACTCTCTCGGTGATGTCGGGCCACTATTGCTCCTTGGAGGGTCTAGGTACGATTGTGGTGGCATTGATTTTTCCTACACTAAGAGGTCAATGGTAATACAAATGGATTTCTTCACTCCTAAACAAGAAGACAATGATCGCTGGCTGCGCAACAACATATTTCATTCAACTTGCACCATTGAAGGTAAAATATGCCACTTTGTTATTGATGGTGGAAGTTGTGAGAATGTTATTTCAGCAGAAGTTGTGAGCAAGCTCCGTCTTAGTACTAAAGAACACAGTAATCCGTACAAGCTTTCATGGCTTAAACGGGGAACTGAGGTAAGTGTTTCTAAGCAATGCTTGGTTCGATTTTCAATTGGTTCTACTTACCGTGATAAATCTTGGTGTGATGTAGTACCTATGGATGCTTGTCATCTCTTGTTTGGGAGACCTTGGAAGTTTCATCGACATGTTTCTCATGATGGGAGAAAGAACACTTATTCGTTTGTTTTTGATGCTAAATGTATTATATTATTACCCAAAAAGGATATGTCTTTCAACCGCATGCCAGCCTTGTTAACGATGCAGCAGTTCGAAGAAGAAATGAAGGAGTTAGACGTCGTATATATTTTAATGGGGATGGACTGTGGTAGTGATTTCGATGCTCCAGATGCGGTTAAGCCACTGTTAAATGAATTTAAAGATGTCTTCCCAACTGACCTGCCTGAAGGACTCCCACCGTTACGTGACATTCAACATCAGATTGAGTTGGTTCCTGGTTCTTCCTTACCAAATCGTCCTCATTACCTTATGAGCCCAAAAGAACACGAAGAGCTGCAACGACAAGTTATGGAGTTATTAGCAAAAGGATTTATTCGGGAGAGCTTAAGTCCTTGTTCTGTTCCGGCATTACTTACACCAAGAAATATGGCAGTTGGCGGATGTGTGTAGACAGCCGGGAAATCAATAAGATAACAATTAAGTACCGCTTCCCAAATCCTCGTCTTGATGACTTATTGGATCAATTACATGGAGCTGCAATCTTTAGCAAGCTGGATCTTAGGAGAGGCTATCATCAGATACGCATCAAGCTTGGGGATGAATGGAAGACCCATTCAAGACGCGAGAAGGATTATACGAGTGGTTGGTAATGCCTTTCAGTTTATCAAATGCCCCTAGCACATTTATGCGAGTGATGAATCAGGTACTAAAACCATTTATTGGAAGGTGTGTTGTTGTCTATTTTGATGATATACTTGTGTATAACAGTTATTTTGAGACTCATCTAACTCACTTGATGGAGGTACTTACGGCGTTGCGTAGTGAAAAGATGTACGCAACAACCAAAAAATGCTCTTTTTGTACAGACAAGGTTCTTTTTCTTGGTTATGTGATTACCAGAGAAGGAATCAGGGTTGACGAGAGTAAGGTTGATGCACTGAAAAGCTGGCCTAGTCCTTCCACCCTAACTGAAGTTAGAAGTCTCTATGGTTTTGCGTCTTTTTATAGGCGTTTTATAAAAGATTTCAGTACCATAATGGCTCCCATTATAGATTGTTTGAAAGGTGGTCGTTTTACTTGGAGTGAAGACGCGGAAGAAAGCTTCAATGATATAAAGCGCAAGCTCATGACAACTACAATATTTTCATTACCAGATTTCACAAAACCGTTTGAGGTACGTACCGATGCTTCCAAGGTAGGGATAGTAGCTGTTCTTAGCCAACAAGGGAAGCCTGTGGCATATATTAGTGAGAAGCTGCATGGCGCGAAGTTGCGATACAACACTTATGAGCTTGATTTCTATGCGGTTGTCCAGACTCTTAAACACTGGCGACATTACCTCATCCATAGTGAATTTGTTCTTTATACTGACCATGATGCACTAAAGTATATTGGCCAGCAAAACTCCATCCGACCAAGACATTCTCGATGGTCTAACTATTTGGAGGAATTCACTTTTGTACTAAAGCATAAGTCAAGTGCCCAGAATCGAGTCGCTGACGCATTAAGTCGACGTAGTTCGCTTCTTACCACACTCAGCCCTCATGTACTTGGTTTTGAGTCTTTACAGGATTCACTTGCTGATGATCCATATTTTCCCCAATCATGGAGGTGGTGCAGAACAAGCAGCGTACGGATTTTATCATCCAGGAAGGTTTTCTGTTCAAAGGAAATCGTCTGTGCGTCCCAGATGGCAGTCTGCGGTACAAGATTGTTAAGGAATTGCATAGCGAAGGATATTTTGGTCGGGATAAGACATTACTTCTTGTATCAAACTCGTATTTCTGGCCAGGTTTAACTAAAGAAGTTGAAAGAATTGTCCGGCGTTGCCATATTTGTCAAGTTTCCAAAGGGGTTGCGACAAACGCAGTTTGTACATGCCATTACATGTCCCCAAAACACCTTGGACTGATATTAGTATGGATTTTGTCCTTGGTTTTCCTAGAACTCAGCGGGGAATGGATTCAATCTTCGTCGTGGTTGATAGGTTCTCGAAGATGGCACACTTCATTGCCTGCAAGAGGACAACGGATGCGGTAAATGTTGCTCAAATATTCTTTAGAGATGTGTACCGATTACATAGGTTGCCCTCCTCTATTGTTTCTGATAGGGATACACGGTTTTTAAGCCATTTTTGACGAAGTTTATGGAAAATGTTGAAAATCAGTCTGAACTTTAGTACTGCATACCATCCACAGACAGACGGGCAGACTGAAGTTGTTAATCGTTCACTAGGTAATCTCTTGCGAAGTCTAGTTGGAGCTAACACAAAGTCATGGGATCAACAATTATTTCCAGCTGAATTTGCTTTCAACAGGTCAGTTAATCGCAACACTGGATTTAGCCATTTTTATATTGTGTATGGATATAATCCTAGATCAGCGCTAGAGATGGCGTCTATCCCTGATTTAAAGAAGTTCCCAACAAAGGCTACCAATGTTGTCACTCAACTTCAGGAGATTCATGCTACTGTGCACAAAACGCTAGTTGAGACTAATGAGAAGTATAAAGCGGCAGTTGATCGAACTCGTCGTTTAGTAGAGTTTGATGTTGGTGATTGTGTTTGGGCTATTTTAACGAAGGATCGCTTCTCTGCTGGTGAATACAACAAGCTATGCCCTCGCAAGATTGGACCCTTGGAAGTGCTGGAAAAGATCAATCCTAATGCATATCGTCTCCGACTACCAAGTCATTTGAAGACTGCGGATGTGTTCAATGTCAAGCACCTCATTCCATATTATGGTGATAATTCAGAAGATGAGCAGCAAAATTCAGAGACGAATTTTCGTTGCGCTGGGGATAATGATGAAGTAGAAGAGATGGCCTTGGCCTATTTGGAAGCCCGAGACCCAACATTGGTTAAGTTGCAGAAATAGAGTTTTATTCCGGGAGAAGTTTGTTAGTCAGTAACTTTTATTTCGCATTTTTAGAGTTTACATGTTTATCTTGTTTAAGTTTATCCTTATCTTTTCTTAGTTTACAAGTTTATGATTCTATTTAAGCTTATGAACCTATGTTTAATCGGTAACTTTGATGAATAAAGAAGAAAAGATTAAAACTCAACAGAGTTTATATGTTCAGTTTCTGTTTCAATCTATAAGCCTGCATTAGTTTGATGTGATTTTAAATTGTTGTAGAAAGTGGTAATAAAAGTTCATTCAACTCGGGCTTGTAAAGGTTTGATTTAAGAAAACACTAAAAAATAAAGATAATATATACACAAGGTTGTCACAAATATCGAGAGGTACTGAGACTCGGGATTCCACCATAAACTCATTCATGCGATTCATATATTTGTTCCAAACAATTATAGCTCAAGTAATATTGACTCTAATTCTTTGCCAAGGTAGATTTTTAAAAGATTGATTGTAAATCACTAGCATGACGCATCAAAAGCACTTAGACCAAGCATACATCATCATACGACATCACAATCAATTTAGAAAAATCATAAAACGATGATAATAGTGCAAGTAATCATAAAAGAATTAAATATAATTACCACATGCATGAAATATAGCTTCCTCCGTCATCCCAAAGGTTGGGGTTTAGCTCCTCATATTTTTTCACGTGCTCAAAATAGGTGTTCATAGCTCAAAGGTGTGAAAAACAAGAGAAAACTAATAAAGCAGCGAGTTTGTAATGTATATAATTGTTACAAAACTCACTGTTGTAGCCTCACATAGAGAAACCTAATGCTTTTAACTGTTTAAAAACCGTTACAAAGCGTTAAAATTTGAATGAATAGGCAACAGAAAGAAGGACGAGTCTCCCCTATCTCATGATCGACTTAGGAGGTATTTTGTGCTTCAACTTCTTCTTCTTCCTGATGATGATGAACACACCTGCAATTGTTTTTTTTTTGCTCTGCAGCTCCTCCCCAAGTCTCCTCAACTCCCGATCCGACTATATATATGCCTCCGTAGCGATTAAAACTCCAAGAAATTCTTGGTTTATCTTGTGTTGCTTCCTCCAAAAGTTACGGATATTTCCTTTCTTTCCAAACTCACGACGCGTAATCCAAACTTGCCCATACCTTCCTTATTGGATAAAATATAATCCTCGGGCAAAGATATATCTTCCTTGTGCACGCAACTAACATATTTAGAATCAGCAGCATCCCGAGACTTTCTCTATCTCTGTTTTATAGTGAAAACTCAACTGCCAAACTTGCTCAACTGTCACACAGACTCGAGCGTTAATTATTGCTCCTCCTCAGACTCACCACGGGCTGAAACAACAGTATCCCAAACCAGTCAAACAATACCTTCCCTGACTTAGCCAACAGACGGACCACCTCAACCAATTCCATCTTCTGTCCATCTCCATTGTCACGCTGTAGAACAATAGCCATCTCACCGATATCATAGACTCCCCTGTTTAACCGAACATGCTTATACCAATTCATAGTGTACCAAATCTCCACGAAAATCTCGACCTAAAATCCAACAGAAAGTTCGCAGAAAAGAGAAAATATCTCCCGCCAAAACCTTTTTCCCTGTTTTGCATCTAACAGATGATTTGGCCAATTTTAATCGCCGCAATCAACCATACATACCTTGTTTAGTCGAAACAAGTCCAGCCGATTGAATCTCTTTCCAGATCGTCCAATTTGCGAACCCTAAATCTGCCAGTGAAGAATATACCTTCCCGCCAAAATCAGAAATTCAAAATGAAGGAGATGACCTCCCCTTATCCGTGACTGGTCTCCATTTAGCAATTGGAGCGGAAATAGTAATTTTAGGGTGGAAATAACCAAAACTTGGGGTGCCTTTATAACTTTCTCAAATAATAAGACTTCTTCGAGGTGCATTTAGTAATTCCTCTCGGCGGTCCAAATGCCACTTTTCGAGCCAATTTCTCCGCAAAGGCTTATTTCTTCAAAAACACCTACAAAAACATAAAATAGTCAAATAACTACGAAATCGAGTACTAACAATACACATAATTGAGATGAAAATAGACACATAAATGTGTCTATCACAAACGTCTCTGCCCGTTGATTCTTAGAGAGGTGCAAGAGTTCACACAAGCTTTCCACTAGAGATGCCGCTTCCTGATCCACTGGTCTCTGATTCGTAGTAAAGTTGTTGATCTGAGGGGAACTAGTCCCCGGTGTAGAGGTCTCCGGAACACTCATCTCTGATGTCATCTTAATGAGGAGATCAAGTATGCCGTTTACCGCTTCTTTGATTAGCTCCATGTTCTTCGTGTGAATCTCCTGTACCCGTGCTAGTTCGCTTAATGTTGGAAATCTCTAGATCATGCCGTTAGATACACCGTTAGGAAGAGGGGTATCTCCATTGGAGGAACCATCAGGATTTGAGACTGTCGAGGCGGTCCTAAGACCAACCATCTCAAAATTGATTGAATGGTATTATAGAAATTGACTTTACAACCGAGAGATTAACCTCCCGCTGTGGTCTCCAATTGTTTATGGGTGAAAACTATTTCTGCCGGTTTTGGTAATTTGGGGTGTATGGATGAGAAATGAGTCTAAACCTTAAGCAAATGCACTGCATGGGAGTGCTTATAGATTTGAGAAATCAATCTGTGCAAATCCGGCCTAAACCAAGAAATGGCTGTTCCAGACTTGTTTCGGTCACAAAGTGAAGGAGATGGGGTTGATCTTAGGGAGGGAAGCGAAGAAGGTGTTGAGATTGTGAAGGTGTTGGCTATGTATGACTTGTATCTGAAATCTGAACTGGCTTGAAGGATGTAAGCTATCAGTTCCGGTGTTTGAATAGGATTGTATCAACACTTGCCTCTGTTGTCTTGACTTGCCTTGTTCCTTTTGAAAAATAGGGAGGAGAATCTATTTATACAAGTCTTTAAGCCTAACCCTCGTATCTCGTGGGAAGTGGAGAAAGTGGAGTGACGGAGTAGTGAGTTGTGTGTTGGTGTCACATGACCAGCTCTTTCCCACTTCTCCCATCATCACTAACCGTCCATGACTTCGACACGTTCTTGTGATGGCGCGTTGTGCGCGCCGCACGTTGTAAACCGCTGACCAATACCCCAATATGTATCCCCAGCCTTGTGACATAATGGATGTCTCGAGTGTGTGGATCGTGGGACCCACCGAAAGTAGCATGTAATACTAGATTAAATAACTAAGTTATTTAGGAAGTCGATACTTGTGAAGTATTGTGTGTATTCTATGCAGTCTTGCATCGAGTATATTCAACATGTATGAAGCATCACTGTTTGAGCGTCTCAAAATAGCCTCATGTCCAGCCTACTTCATGTGATGGTTTGGAGGTTGCGCAAGCAAGTCCTCCCTTGGCCGACCACATGGTGTGGTAAAGTGACGGTGGTGATCACCATGACGCCTCACCGACCAATTAACTCCCGACTGGGGCTGTATAGCCAAGCCGGTGAAGCTGGACGGACGAGATGATCTTTGAGACACTCATCTGCGACTGTTAGTGGAATTAGGGTTTTTGAAGAGGTGCGCAAGCATCACTCTCCATCTTGGTCGAATCCAAGCTTGGAATATGATTTTGGCAGGGCCGATCGTGCATGTGTGTAGACGGCATGACGGTGTAGGCGCCCATACCTCATTGTCTCGTGAAAGTGTGATCTGGGCCTCTCAATTTTTTCTGCAAAGTTAAGTGGTCGAGATCAATTTGCAACAGAAATCTGGTGCCGCAAAAGCCGCGCATCATGCCAACTTCGGGCGCGCGTTTCAAGACGACCAAGCTTGGTCGGTCTTGGCCGATGATAGGTGTCTAAAACACCTAATTTTATATCTAGTATTTATGCTTTCTTTGCGAATTTTCGTGTGAATTATGTATCTTATGTTTGATTTTGAGTTTACTAGGTGTTTTGGAGTTAGTGAAGCAAAAAGAAGTGGAACTCGCTCAAATCCAGGATTTCTTCTCATCATCTTGAAGAGAATGGAACTGGCGAAAGGAAAGGAAATGAGTCACATTGAAAACTAGGAGGTGTTGCTGATTCTCGACAACTATGAACTCAGAATTCAGGCCAATTGAGTCATGAGCTAGGTGGACTACAAGCAAAATGGGCTTGAAGATCGTGTTGTGAACCTACATGGGATCGATAGCTTATCAAGCATGGGGATTGCACTTGTGTGCTACTACCGGGCATGTGCGTTTGAGAAGGACAGAAATTAGGTTTTTTAGAAACCGATGGGCAACCAAAGTGAAGCACTAATAGAGCATTTTTTTCTCTTGTTGCGGGCTATGGGTTTGATCGGTATTTGTCAGGGATCTAGGATTCTTCTGAATACAAAAAGGAAAGGCTGGTCAAATGTACAGTTTGGGTGAAGATTTGAGCAAGGAAAGAGCTGCCTGGATTATTCATTTTGGGGTTGTCTTGAACAGATTTAAGATGCCGAGAAAGAAGAAGGTAACCAAATGTTTTAGCCTAATTTCTTGAATGTTTGCTGTGGGTTTTGAGAAACAACTGAAGCTTGAAAGAATACAACAGAGATGGCGACTTTTGGTAGTTTAATGGTCGAGTTTTGGTGGAATTTGAGGACTGGATTGAAGTGTATTTGAACGATTGAATGATTGGATTTATGTTGAATGTGAAATTATTACAGGGAAGGTCTCTCTCCATCAGATGTGGAGCTTAGAAATCACTGGCAAAGATGTTTCTTCATTAACAGATTCAGGGCACAGCAGGTGTTCGAGAGATGGCGTCAACACCAAATGCTTCACTGTAATGCTGACCACCATGAGTTTCATGGTTTGAGCTACAAGGATTATGTAGTCTGTGATGTGCCGAGAATTGCAGAGATGGTGCCATAGATTGTGACTGTTGGTTGAGTAGGATTAGAAGATAAATGGGAGTTGGTGGAGGTTGCTATACAGGATTAATGCTGTTCAAGATAGTGGTTGCTGCTGTTTCTGAGTTGCAGTATAGAGAAGGTGAATCGAAGATAGATGGCTGATGTCAATGTGAAGTACAGCAAGGAATTGTGCTCGAATGAGCTTAATAGCTGTTGTTGCTGTTACTTCTCATTGGGTTTGTTGTCTGTCAAGGGTCGATGGTGTTTGAGCTTGTAGAAGAAGAATTACAACTATTGATCAAGCTCGGATGCGTAAGACAATGGGTTTGTTTGATTTGAATCTTTTCAAAACTAAGAAAAGCAGGACAACAAGATGATGTTGCTGTCAATGGAATGACTGTGAACTCAATATGAAACTTTACAGATATTGCGATTGAAATTACAGGGAGTTGTGAGAGTGATGCGCTGTTGCAGACAAGAATGGAATTGATTGCAGGCTATGGCACTGGTGGTTACAAGGAATGTGGAGGTGAGTTACATGGGATCGAATGCACTTGTGAATCTGGTGGCTGTGAGGGAATGAATCTGTAGCAGATGTTTCAGCTGCAATGCAAAGGAGCAATGAAGTAAAGGGAATGAGCAATGGAGAAATCTTACTGGTGATGATTCATTGCCGAGGAGGAAGAATTGGAAAATGGGTTGAAGGCAGATTCAGCTAGGAGTTGCAGTTGGTGCTGCAGTTTTGATGGACTGCTGCTGTTGGTGACTAGTTCCGAGTTTAACAAAAGATTGAGGAGATTTTCAGTTTGCTGGTGATGGCAAGTGAATGATGGAGCTGAACTGAATGGCAGTGAAGAGAGTGGTACAGCTACAGATGTATGAGGATATGATGCTGAGCCATATGGAATGGATGCGCAAGGATGAGTCTGCAATGATTTAGTGAATCTGAGAATATGTCTGCCAGGTGCTAAGCAGTAGTTTGATCTAATGTGAATGTCCTGAGAAGTTAGATGAATGCTAGGATAATTTGCAGGGAACTAAACAGTTAGCAAAAACAGTGCGAAAAGTGAGCGAGAATGGCGAGCCAGTGGTACCAGTTCTGGTTATCGGATTTCAGAGCTTAGATTATGGATCATAATATTTCAGTGAATCGCGAAGGGGGTATGTGTTAGATGCATGATTCGGCCGCGGCATATATGAGTTTGGAGTTGCGCTTTTGTGCACGTTTTTGCAAGAATTCAAGAATTGGTTTAGATGGTTCATATGTGATGTATTGATCTGAATTGTGAGTGTATGAACTGCAGAGAAGGATAGTGAGTTGCTGGGAGTTATGGTAGTCGGATACAGGTTCAGGTGGTCGGAGATAGTTTCACGGTGACCGGATTCCGGTGATGACGTCAGCAACCCGGCGACCCAATTTTGGACCCAGAATTTCCAGAGACTTATTTTCACACATGGGCTTGGTGGACCACTTGGAGATGGGTTTTGAGACTTGACCTAACTAAGGAAAGAGTATCCTTTTGAGAATTGGAGAAGCATATAAATAAAAAAGTCTTTCTCTAAACCTAGATATCTCCATTAGGGGAGGATTCTACTTGTTTTCTAGGTTTTTACATGATAGATTCTTCTAAACTCTTTATGATGATTTCCAAAAACACAAGTAACTAAGTTTTTATTATTGGTTGAAGATGTAGTTGGATTTTGAAAACAAGTTATGATTTTTATGAGTTAGTTTTCTCTCAATATTATCGTTCACTTTCTACGGTTTATAATAATTGCATGATTGACGTATTGCAATATGATTGAATGTTTGTTTGGTTGAGTCTAGAATTGATTGAACATACATCCATATCTATAGCTATTTTAGGGTTCATCATCGAGTGATAACCTTGAATACGAGTAGCATGATATGATTACGGCTTGTAGTGATACACTCTTGTAGTCATATGTAGAAATTGACCTTTGTTCGAATTGTGTGCGCAATGTATTACAATTGCATTGATTAGCCTATTTATGAAACTTAATGCTCCTAGGAATTGAACTTAATTAGCGCAAGGCGTTAGGTTATTCTTTAGGTAGAATTCACATACGCATCTCTAATGTGTGTGTTGATGACTTAGGAAATTTGCTATCAAGGTATTCTAGGGCTTTTTATGATAGCGAGATTAAATACGAATTATAATCATACATTCAAAACTTGTTTAGAATTGAAGATGAAACCTTTTTCCAATATTTTCACACCTTGATTTGATTTGTTTACCTTTATTGTTTGCTTTTATTTAGTTTATTATATAAAAATCAAGAAACCCCCCAGTGTCATTTATAGGAAACCGAAACAACTTGACAACTCTAGACCTCTCTGTGGGAACGATCCTTTCTTGCCCTTGTTATATTTATATTTTGAGTAGTAAGAAAGTGTAATTTATTTTTGACGCCTACGACAGCGATCAGCCGATTAGTCAGGTATACATACAAATGAGCTGGTGTACACGTCCATACCTTAATATCCCATAGAAACGTGATCTAAGACACTCAATTTGTCCGCTAAGTTGAGTGGTCGAGATTAGTTTGCAATTGGGAGGTGTGACCATGCCTAGTTCGGGCATGCGAATCGAGGAAACCAGGCATGATATGCCTTGGCCGATCGGGTGTGGGGATAGATGGGCCCACGGTGGTCATGTTGATACGCACCGGACCTGCTTAGTCTAATCCTGGACCCTTCATTCGTGCAGGAGAAAATTGACGCTCGTGATGTTCAAACCCTAATTAGGGATTCACCGGCCGTGCGTCATGCCTGGTTTGGGCGCACGAACTGGAACGACCAACTATAGTTGGTCCTTACCGATCGGTCATGTATATAGGCGGGCCCACGGTGTTTGTGTTGACATGCTTTAGGCCCTTTGAATCTACATCTACACCCTCCATCTATGCCTGCAAAGATGGATGGTTGAGATTGTTTTGCGACACATGTAATGTGCCACAAACCCTAATTTAGGGTTTTTCGTCAATACTGCTTTGGCTTGGACGGTTTGGCAAGCTATGCCACCCTTTTGGGGAGGCCACCATGCGGGGCCCGTGTTGGGCCTGTAGTGAATATTCCAATACCTCGCTTGGGGTCATGGATTCAATCTAAGCCATCCAATCATGCTGGTGAATTTGGATGGTCGTGATCGTTTCTGAGACTGATATGGACAGTCCAGATTCAAACATTCTCAATCGGGCTAGTATAACACACCGAGAGATGTATGCTCAATCGGGCTAGTATAACACACCGAGAGTTGTAGACTGACGGGTATTTCGTACATGCTTCATTATTAATGCTTGGAGGTTCGTGTTGCTCTGCTGAGAACAACACTCAGTCGTCATGCCGCACCAGTAATGAGTACATGAAATACAAGGCTGGTTATGCATTACTTAATAATGCTGTAAATTCACAAGGTATATGGGATTGTTGCCACATGCTCCAACATGGATGAATTTCGTGTATTTAATTCACATAATACTGGGATTGTTGCCACATGCTCCATTCTAGGTGAATTAGTAAAGTGAAGAAGTATTCATCACTTATTAATGGCTTTATCTTTTACAAGATGTTAGCGCATAATTTTGGCTTTTACGATTTTAGCCCTGAACTAAAATCCACCATCAACAACCCCGTTGGTCGAAATTATGCTTAATCAACTAAGCAATTGATCCACCGATGATTGATAGGTGCAGAGTCCTGACCAAAATCAGAAAGCAAAGAGTAACGGAGTCGCGAAGAAGGAGCAACAATGAGAGGAGTCGTGGCCACACCACAGGCCAGCCGGCGCCACTTGGCCACGCCCCATGTTACCTAACTGGCCCTACTCCTTTGTCGGCCAATCAGGTCGCCTTAAACCTGCCACACTCCCATGAGTTTTGGTTGGGCCCATACTTTCCGCTCTATTCCCTATCGACCAATCAGGCCGCATTAAACCCGCCACAGCGCACTGGAAGTGTGGCCACGCCCTAGCTTGTCGTCCCTCTTTTCATCGACGACCAATAAGTTCGCTCTAGATGCGCCACACAAATTTAGAATGAGGCCGGCCCCATGTTGCTTGTCGGCCCCCCTTTCCATCGACCAATCATGTCGCTTTAAATCCGCCACAGCGCACTGGAAGTGTGGCCACACCCTAGCTTTCCGGCCATATTTCCATCGACGAATCAGGTCGCTCTAAATACGCCACACAAATTTAGAATGAGGCGGGACCCATGTTGCTTTTCGGCCCCACTTTCCATCAACCAATCAGGTCGCTTTAAATCCGCCACGACGCATTAGAAGTGTGGCCATGCCCTTGCTTGTCGGGCCTCTTTCCATCGACCAATAAGATCGCTCTAAACCCGCCAAACCCTAATAAATGACGCCCTTCTATAACCACCCATGGCCATCCTTGCGCCTGTGGTTATTTCCATGTTATGTCCTTCCATAATTCCGTTAATGTAGCCATGACACCGATTGCATAAAGTACCACCATGCCGCGGCCATGCCACACGCACTAATTAGGGTTTTGATATACCAAAACCTAACTTAGCTAAAGTTGACACGCCAACTAAGTCAGGTAATATTCCTAAGGCCTTAAAGTTTGATGTAACAACAGGGCCAATGTTACCGAAGCCATATTTGGGTCTAACACCAATATGCCAAAACTGCTGCCACGGCTACGCCAGGCGCACTATGCTAATAGCGCCACTTTGTTATACAAAGATATGGCCATAATCAATGGCCATCCTTCCTCATGAGATGCAATCTCAGCCATCCAAGTCTGCCACCGAACTGGCAGACTTGTGGCAAGTTTTAGGCGACCAGCCGCTTAAATCTCGTGGCCATGGCTACGCCAGGCGTCACTTATACCACCGTGCCACTGGCATGCACGAGCTATACCAGTCATGCCGCAGTGCCACTGGCATACAACAAAAATGCCACTGTGCCATTACTAGGCGCCAACAGAAGGTATCCATAATCAATCTGTTACCCTTCCTCATGAGATGCAATCTCGGCCATCCAAGTTCGTCACCGAACTGACGGACTTGTGGCAAGTTTTAGGCAACCAGCCAAGACGTGCCTAATAGCATCACATGATATTTTCCTGCGGCAAGATTCTTGACTTTGACTTGCCGCACATAACAACTCGCTACACGTTTTCCACGAAAACACTCGAGACATCAAACATGTCACAAACTTGGGGATACTCGTCGTGGTATTGGTCCATATTTACGGCGTGCGGCGTGCGTCACGCCCGTTATAAGAAAGTGTCATGAAGCGGGACAATTAGTGGCGGCAAGAAGTAACGGGTGTAAACGAATCCACTTCCTTCATCATGGAAGCATGGGTTTCTAACGGTTATACGTTACTCCATTCTTCCATCACCCAATCGTTCCCACTTCCTACGAGGCCAGGGTACGTTTAAATATGACTTGTATAAATTGGGTTCACCTATTTTTCCACAAAACAACAAGATTTTTTCAGTGAACAACACAGTATCCAGAAATCACCTGATAGCTTTCCATTCCTGCTAGCCGCTTCTACTTTCGGATACAAGTCATAAACAACCACACCTTCGAATCAACGATTCTCGGTCTCAACACTTTCTTCGCTTCCTCCCTAAGACCAACCCTTCTCCTTCACTTTGTGACCGAAGCAAGCCTGGAATGGCCATTTCTTGGTTTAGGCCAGGATTGTACAGATTGATCTCCCGAATCAAAAGTACTCCCGTGCAGTGCATTGTTTAGGGTTTAGACTCGTTTATCATCCACACAAAATTACCAAAATCAGCAGAAGCAGTTTTCACTCACAAACAATTGGCGACCACAGTGGGAGATTAATCTCTCGGTTGCAATACTAATTTCATTTTTCAATCCCTATTTCAAGATGGTAAAGTCAGGTCCCGATCAAAGAACAAACCCTGATGCCACCGACGCTGAAAGCGCCCTTTATATCAACGTTCCTCCCAGGGACATCAATGTACCACCTGTCAACATGATCAACACCTGCGGCGCCGCAGACTCTACCACCAACACCAGCGACGTAGGAAACGTTACCTCAGGCGTTACACCTCCGATCACGATAGCCAGAGCCGCTACCTCCACCCCATTGTTTCTTCAATTGTGACGCTCCCAGTCGTCACCAGAGCTGTTGTCACTCCACCATCAGGACGAGAGACCGGAGGATCCAGAGGAAGCCAACCCCCTATTATTGATAGACATATTTTTGTGTCTAATTTGTCTTGATTCTATATATTGATAGTGCTCATTTTTGTACTTATTATGGTGTTTTATGTGTGTAGGTATTTTTGGCCAATAAAGCTCGAAAAGTTGGTAAAAGCGCCCAGAGGACACTTGTTATTCGGACTCTCGCTATGGATAAGGGGTACCCAAATTACTAAGGGGCACACTCGGGACACCTCCAAGGCAGCTTCTATCGCCACCCCTACTTTGGTTAGGGGGCTCCCCCTTTTCTTCACCGTTCAAATATAGAAACTGGCGGGAAATAGTGGCAGCAGCGAAGTGAATTTGGAGTTGGATGTCTCGGCAGTTTTTACGAGATTCAAGGGCTTATTTTTGTTGGCTGGACCTATTACAGCCTCATAGGTCTCGTATGGGTGTTTGGATCAATCAACTTTGGCTGCATGATCGTGTTGGAGCGAAACAGAGGAGTGGGAAGTTTCACGACTTGCTGCGTATTCCCTGGATTAGATTTTCAAGAGACTTAGTCGGAGTTTGACGTGGAGACGGATTGGGAATCACTTGATTCGTCAAAACAGGGTTGGTACCATATGTAGATTCGAAAAAATAGCTTCATATCTTCGGTTCTAAGGAAACAGAGGCATGGAGAGTATCACGGGGTTTTGGCTGAAAATATGTAAACTACCAGTTGTAGATAAGGGAAGAAGGGTAGTTGTTCGATTCCATAATATCCTGGAGAGTGTCTGGGACGTTGGATTCGAGTTGGAGGACGAGTAGACAAGATTTAAAAGAGAAAATCCCATACCGTGGCAGAGAAGAAAGAAGTAGGTTAAACCGAGATTTCATCGAGTTATAATCGGGTTGTTGGATATATATAGGTTGGGGTCGAGTCACAGATAGGGTTACGTACAATGTAGGGCAATTGCAGAGAGTCACAATCGAGTTGCAGAGAACACGGTCGAGAGGAGGAAGAAGAACACAAAACAGCAGTAAGAGACAGAGACAGATTCTGTGGCCTTTTCTTTCAAATTCAATCAGTTTGTCACAATTTTTGTAACAATTATTCAGAGTTCGCAACAGTTTTGTGTTAGGGTTCTTTTAACAGTGATTCTGTTACAAAAACGCTGTTTTATACCTTCTCTTCTTTTTAATCAACTTTTGAACCATAAACCAATATTTTGAGGAAGTGATTAATATGAGGAGCTAAACCCCATTGCTGAGGCGATAGAGGAAGCTATTTTTCCAACAAAAAGTGGTATATTCTATTTTATCTATTTATTTGCAATTATTATATGATTATTTGCCTTGATCGAAAATTCTTTGAATGATGTTTGTTAAGAAATTGTTATTTCTTTTGATAGAGCATACTTGGACCTAGGTTTTTGATGTTCTATGCTTCGGATTTACACTTGTTATTTTGAAAATCTACATGTTGCAATAGTTTAGAATCAAATTGAACGAGAAAATTGCATGAATATAAATATTGGATTAAATCACTTTGAACTTGGAAAATAGTGGAATCTTAGCCTCAGTGTTCTTTGATATTGATATCAACTTTTTCAGTGTTTGCTATAATTATTAGTGAGTTTTCTATTTTTGTTTTGAATTTAAGTCTAAAAAAATCCTTCACAAGTTCGAGAATCGAAACTCTTTTTACCACTATTTATAATCACATCAGGCGTTACACCTCCGATCACCATATCCAGAGCCGCTGCCACCACCCCATTGTTTCTTCAAGTGTGACGCTCCCAGTCGTCACCAGAGCTGTTGTCACTCCACCATTAGGACGAGACACCGGAGGAGCCAGAGGAAGCCAACCCCCTATTACCATTGCTGATTTGATAGAAATACAAGAAGTTTTTGCTAAGACTCAGACGGACATGGCCGTAACTTAAAAGGAGCGAAACAATGAACATCTGAATGATTAGTCAAGGGATTCAGAATTCGGGCGTTAGATTGTCATAAACCAAATGTGACCGAACATCAATTGGTGGAGTTGTACATTAATGCTTTCTGGAGACTCTATTCACAAAACCATGTAATCTATGATGGATGTGTGTGAGATTTTTATTTCTTCAAGGTGCAGCGCCGAGATATATTTTCAAGCTCTCATCCGTGTTGCGTTAGCGCTTCGAACTTTTCTCCAGAAGCCGCTTCAATTTTTCTCTCTCCAGCCGCTCCGCCGCTCAACGTTCTCCCGTGGCCGCTCCGCTTCAACGCGTTCGCCCGAGACGCTTCAACGTTCTCCCGTGGCCGCTCTGCTTCCACGTTTTACTCCAGGAGCCGCTTCAACGTCTCACCTCCAGAAGCCGTTCCGCTTCAACGTTTCGCTCCAAGAGCCGCTTTAACGTTCTCCCCAGAAGCTGCTTCGCTTCAACGTTTTTCTCCAAGAGACGCTTCAACGTTCTCTCCAGAAGTCGCCACTCCTCCCTGTCAAGGTTCGTGATCACAACCAACCAAGGTTCGTAGTTGTGGCCACTTTTTGATCCATCTCTCCAAAGCCTGTGGTCGTGGACAGTTTACTCGCTTAAGCATCCAGCCAATCCCTTTGCTTCCATGGACGCCCATGCAATTCCTTCCAACCCATTTTGTTTCAACGACAATGTAGTATCTTCAGATCACATCTACTGCTCGTTTGTTGATACCAGCCAGAGGTTTACCATAACAACAACCGCTACAAAGGTAATCCATACTTCTCCATATTTTAGTTTCACATGGAAGAAGTAATAGAGTCGCCAGTACGGGTGCAAGATGATATGTTTATCATGGTCAACTCACCAACCATACAAGATAGAAATGTGTAAACCAAACTTGGGGACTGAGGCTCTACACGGAATCTCTTCATTGTCAAAGCTCAGAAGACACGGTCAAACCAAAAGTCATAGCCACGACAAGGTCATCTACTCTTTAAAGGTTTATCGTAAGGATATCATCACCTCTTCGCCCATAAGGCGTGTGCAACACTTTACGAGGCCCACGACGGATCACAAGCCTACCTGAGGAAACAATTTCAGTAACCAAAGAGAAGTGCGACTTGGGACTGCTCATCAAGGTCCATCCCCGACAACAATCAAGCATTCATGAGATAACTCCAGAGACGCGGCTGAAACATTTTACTTGAAGAGACAGAGGGAGCCACGAACAACGACATAAATATCTCACTTCTACCTCTTCGTTATCCAGGATGTTTCGTCCATAAGATGATTCCAAGAATCCCAGCATCACATCCAGAAGAGTACAATAAGCTTGTATCAAATCCCATAAGCGTGGATTGAAGGCGATGCAATTAAAGTAGGCTATAGTTGGGGACTGAAGCCTCCTTCATGTTTAGAAGTTTGAGCACAGTCACCACCTTACCAGTGAATGCAGTAGAAGTGCATCTTCCACGAGAAAATAGGCTCAGGATAATTACACATGGGGACTACCAACATGGGATGCTTTCACTCCCCTCAACCAGGTTATTTCGATTTCAACATCATCACTGTCGAAGTTTTACGAGCCACAGGAATTCCTCAACATGAAGCCGTACACGTGCGTCAAAGACTCCAAAAGCATGCCACAGATACATTCACATATCCATACATGCCATTGGATCTAACAGAAGTATAACTGGGACTGCTCACCACATCCCATTCCATACAACATTTCAAAATTCAGAAGATGGTTTAAAGAATGTCGCTTGGAACGAAGACCTTGAAGACTTGATAGCGGCACATCGGCAACAGAACTCTCTCAGCTCATCTACTTCACCCAATGGCTCCAGAAGATTTTGGCCATGCAAGCATCCACATCATATCATCATCGTAATCAGAAAGTCCAGGCACCAGATAACCTAAAGTCAAGAATGGACCAACAACGCAACCACAATCTCCAAGATTAGCCCTGACATGATCATTGCCGAGCATATATTTCATCCATCCATCCCAAGAGTGCAATGGAGTTTGGTAAATTTTTAAATCTACTGGAGAGGTCGGATACTCATTCTTCTAGAGTCAGAACCTTATTACACATTCTAGAGAAGATCGATGATACTGTTGAGTGGCTACATGCGCAAAATGGAAAAAAATACTTACCTTGAGTTCTCCCGGATCGCCTTGTCATTAATTACAACTAACGGAGATTGATTTGTTGATGTTAATGCTCGCTTTACGACCGCTAAAAATGACGAAGAGGAGCCGGACGCTGCAGATAAAAGCACGAAGTTGGACGAGCAACAAAAACAGAAGAGCGTCGATACCCCTTTTCATACGAACAGAGTTTCTAGAGTTTGAATAGAAGCAAGATTCCTCTTTTCTCCATGAATGAGAATAGATGATTGAGCGTATCACACTCATGATTCATAGCCGAACAAGTCGTGTGCCAATATCTATGCTCCATGGCCGAACTAGCAGCGCTCCAGCACGAGGAACACTAGCCGCACAACCTGCAACGCTCCGTGGTCAGGCCAACTTTTCATGGCTCCAGCACTCCGTGGTCAGGCCAACTCTCCATGGCTCCAGTACTCCTGGTCAGTCCAACTCTCCATGGCTTCAGCACTCTATGGTCAGGCCAAATCTCCATGGCTCCAGCACTCCATGGTCAGGCCAACTCTCCATGGATCCAGCACTCTGTAGTCAGGCCAACTTTCCATGGATCCAGCACTCTATGGTTAAGTTAGCGCCAACGCTCCAGCATTCCGTGATTCAGCTAGCAAGCCTTCCAAGTGTCATTTCCACCGTTCCACAGACTGAAGCCATCAATGCCATCATCACCGTTTGGTAGCCAAAGTTCCATCTCTATATTTTCACCATTTCACGGATTGAAGCCAGTCTCCACCATTCCGCGGACTGAAGCCAGTTTCCATCATTCCACGGACTGAAGCCAGTTCCCATCATTCCATGGACTGAAGCCATTTTCCACTATTCCATGGATCAAGCCGCCTCCACAATTCTCGCGGATCAAGCTGGCTTTCCATCATTCCACGGACCGGCTTGCTTTCACTATTCCGCGGACTAAAGATAGTTTCCACCATTCCCCGGACTGAAGCCAAGAGCCATCTCCGTACGTTATGTGACCTAGCCAGCTAGCACCATCCACCGATCCACAGACCAAGTTGCAGCGCCATCTATGCCGATCGCAGCCGTAATTCCAGCGCCAATGCCATCACCCTATGGCCAAGCCGAATTTATGCAAAGCCGTCAATGCAAGGATCACAAATTCTTCATACCTCCTGACAAAGGTTAGCCAAATCTTCGTGACAATATCTTCATGATTTACCGTTTTGATTTTATCCTTGTCTGTCACCATCTCATGCTTACCCCGCAACAATGCCACTGTTCCGAGCTAAGCAGGGGACTTAATGTTGATGGTGGTTTTTAGCTTAGGGTTAAAATTGTAAAACCTTGCATCTGATGTGACGTCACTCTGTAAGGAAACGGAGCCATGAGTGTTAACCTCTCCACTTGCATATTTATTGAGCCGTTCAATATATTTACATGAAATTTATCCAGACTGGCGAATGTAGCAACCATCCCAGATGTTCTGTAAATTTCGACGCCTTGCCTATATTACTTTTTAATATAAGATTCACTGAGTACTTTTCTTATGTTATGTTCCCCGGCAGAACCCGTAATATCGGTATGGCATGACGGATTTGTGTTCACTCACAGCAGTATCACGGATTTCCAAGTACCAAAGTTAAGGCCATTGCACAAGATGCTCGACGACGAAAAGCACACCGCACTCAGAATAAGGAATTTTGTGGCAAGACACAAAATCCAACTAATTTTCGTGATAACTCACAAAAAACTCATGAACCTGACTAATTTGCAAAATTAGGGTTTTTGCGCCCTGCGCAGTAATTAGACCCCGTTGGTCGAAATTATGCTTAAGCAACTAAGCAATTGATCCACCGCGGATTGATAGGTGCAGAGTCCTGCCCAAAATCAGAAAACAAAGAGTAACAAAGCCGCGAAGAAGGACCAACAATGAGAGGAGGTGTGGCCACGGCACAGGCCAGCCGGCGCCACTTGGACACGCCCCATGTTACCTAACCGGCCCTACTCCTTTGTCGGCTAATCAGGTCACCGTAAACCTGCCATACTCCCATGAGTTGTGGTTGGGCCCATACTTGCAGGCCCTATTCCATATCGACCAATAAGGCCGCATTAAACCCGCCACATCGCACTGGAAGTATGTCCAAGCCCTAGATTTTCGGCCCTCTTTCCATCGACCAATCAGGTCGCTATAAATACGCCACACAAATTTAGAATGAGGCCATCTCCATGTTGCTAGATGGACCCCCTTTCCATCGACCAATCAGGTCGCTTTAAATCCGCCACGGCGCACTAGAAGTATGGCCACACCCTTGCTTGTCGGCCCTGTTTCCATCAACCTATCAGGTCGCTCTAAACCCGCCAAACCCTAAAAAATGGCGCCCTTCTATAACCACCCATGTCCATCCTTGCGCCTGTGGTTATTTCCATGTTATGGCCTACCATAATTCCTTTAATGTAGCCATGGCACCGATTGCATAAAGTACCACCATGTCGCGGCCATGCCACACGCACTAATTAGGGTTTTGATATACCAAAACCTAATTTAGCTAAAGTTGCCACGCCAACTAAGTCAGGTAATATTCCTAAGGCCTTAAAGTTTGATGTAACAACAGGGCCAATGTTATCGGAGCCATATTTGGGTCAAACACCAATATGCCAAAACAGCTTCCACGGCTAAGCCACTGGCATGACGCTATGCCATGGCTATGCCAGGCGCCACTATGACAATAGCGCCAGTTTGCTATACAAAGATATGTCCATAATCAATGGCCATCCTTCCTCATGAGATGCAATCTCAGCCACCCAAGTCCGCCACCGAACTGACAGACTTGTGGCAAGTTTTAGGCGACCAGCCACTTAAATCTCGTGGCCATGGCTACGCCAGGCGCCACTTATACCACCGTGCCACTGGCATGCACGAGCTATACCAGTCATGCCGCAGTGCCACTGGCATACACCAAAAATGCCATTGTGCCATTACCAGGCGCTAACAGAAGGTATCCATAATCAACGGCTACCCTTCCTCATGAGATGCAATCTCAGCCATCCAAGTTTGTCACCGAACTGACGGACTTGTGGCAAGTTTTAGGCGAACAGCCAAGACATGCCTAATAGCATCACATGCTATTTTCCCGCGGCAAGATTTTTGACTTTGACTCGCCGCACATAGCAACCTGCTTCACGTCTTCCACGAAAACACTCGAGACATCAAACATGTCACAAACTGGGGATACTCATCGGGGGTATTGGTCTCAGTTTTACAGCGTGCGGCGTGCAATACACCCGTTATAAGAAAGTGTCATGAAGCGGTACAATTAGTGGCGGCAAGAAGTAACGGGTGTAAACGGATCCACTTCCTTCATCATGGAAGCATGGGTTTCTGACGGTTATACGTTACTCCACTCTTTCATCACCCAATCGTTCTCACTTACTACGCGACCATGGTACGTTTAAATATGACTTGTATAAATATGCCTCACCTATTTTTCCACAAAACAACAAGTTTTGGTCAGTGAATAACACAGTATCCAGAAATCACCTGATAGCTTTCCCTTCTGCTAGCCAGTTCTACTTTCTGATACAAGTCATAAACAACCACACCTTCAGAATCAACGATTCTGGTCTCAACACTTTCTTCGCTTCCCTCCCTAAGACCAACCCTTCTCCTTCACTTTGTGACCGAAGCAAGCCTAGAATGGCCATTTCTTGGTTTAGGCCAGGATTGTACAGATTGATCTCCCGAATCAAAAGTACTCCCGTGCAGTGCATTTTTTAGGGTTTAGACTCGTTTATCATCCACACAAAATTACCAAAATCTACAGAAGCAGTTTTCACCCACAAACACTATGATGCTGAACTGAACATCTTTGGATTTATGGGAGTACTTGGAAAAGACGAAGTTTTCGAGTAATGTTGATGCACCAAGGATATCAAGCATGTGGACGAGAAGCTACAAAGTTGTATCTATTTTGTAATCCATATGTATTGATAGTTTTGTCACTAAAATTGACAAATGGGGAGATTGTTAGAGCATTGCTCGGTCGAACTCGCATGCGTTGCTATCTCAAGCATGTTTGTCAATATTAGTGATCGAAACTATATGTCTTGATTTCTAGTTTACTTATGATTAAGTCTCGTTCTAGGATAGTTAAGTGTAGTTGAGCTCCGGACTCCATGGCGATCATCTTGTGAAGACGAAGAACTACTCGAGGAACAAGTGGAACTTCATCCGACTAAAAGGTATGTGGAGACTTGAACTTATCTATCACTCAAAAGTCTACTCTATCTCCTACTCTTGAGACAATAGTCGTATAAGTATGATAATTTTCATACATACACATTTGCTATTTCGAGCCGAGTTTACTCGCCTATCTTTTCCTCGAAATATGTTCTGGTAAGCTTTTTCTTTAACCATTTTCATCTCCATTTTCATCTTTACACGTGACGAAAGTCATGATGACGTTTCAATCTTGAAAATAGCTTTGATGATGATAGTCATGAATAACGATGGGTATAACATTATAGAATAATGTTTCAATGATTGAAATGTAGAGTTGAGATTACCATCTATGGATATAAGCATATATAGTGTGTTCGTACATTAGTGTATAAATCCATGTGCTGCAAAACCAAGTGCGTGCATATGTGTGCATGCATAGTGGTGAAGGAGACAGGTTGAGTACGCGTACTAGCGGAAGTTTTCGACCGAGCTCAACTACACTTTTTATCCTAGTCCGAGACTTAGCTATAGTAGATTAGCAACGCATGCGAGTTCGAATGAGCAGTGCTCTAACAATCTCCCCCTTTGTCAATTTTAGCGACAAAACTATCAATACATATGGAATACAAAAATAGATAAATAAACTTTTGTAGCTCTTCTTCCACATGCCTAATCTTCAACATTACTCGAAATCTTTGTCACTTACAAGTACTCCAATGATTCCAAAGGTTGTAAGTTTAGCATCATCGTTGTTGAAAATCTGTATCTATAGCAATAAGAAAATAAGAATTCTCAATCATTGTTATATAGTGTCATAGTATTATTATAGCATCAAAGTTCAATTGTATCACAATTTTGACAACAATACTATGGTGATATGTATTAATCCCCCTTAGTCAATACACCATCTCTAATGGAAACGACTCCCCCTTACATAATGACCCGAAAACCATATGTATTTGTAGTGTGAACTACACATTAATTCTCCCCCTTTTTGTCAATAAAATTGGCAAAGGTACGAAAACGGGATCCTGATGAAATTTCCAAAGAGACATTTCATGACCAAAAGTAAGCACATATCAACTTATTTAGATGCAATCATATCTACGAAGCTAAATGCTTTCATCAAGGAGTTTATAAAGATACAAGATAACTCCTATAATATTCCACAGCCGCACTCCCCATAAAGATTTGGCAATTAAGCACAAGTTCAATCAAGAACTCTCCCCCATATTATGTCATTCCCGAAAGAACAACAAGAGCGACCTTAATTTCAAAAGAAAATAAGGATTTCTTTGGACATAACAAATCACATACAAGTATGAATTTGAATCCAAAAATACTCAATTAAATTAACTACAAGAAAACCCATGATTAATCTAATCGTAATTGCTCGACATAAGAGAACTTACGGAGCCTCACATTATATACATAAAATATGGATCAGGGAAGATCAATACTGCGGAATAGACAAGGATTCATTCTATTTTTCATAACTATTTGCACAATGGCATACAATAGACATAATCCTCGTAAACAAAAGTTCATCCTATCTTCCATCAATATTTGCATAATGACATAATAGGCTTCAAACTTTTGTAATGTCAAAATTTCATTCATTCTTTTATCAATACATGCATATCGACATACGGAAGACTTAACTTTTGACAAGGTATGAGACAATCACAGTTCGCGGACGCAAACACACATATCCCATAACAAATTACAATATATAAAACCATAAAGATTAATACAGCAAAAATCATCTTCCAAACAATTTTAGAATTTAAATAAATAAACCTAAAAACATGAAGATGAAAACGTTGGACATAGCTATGTGTAATCACAATAATGACTATTCAAAACTCTAGTTAGTCTTCTAAACAAAACAAGAAAATAAAATTATTAATAGAAGATTTACTAGGCAAATAAAATCAACAAGCTAAAAAACAAAGTGGACTTCTATGCCAAAGTCGAACACGAACTTGGGTCAAATAGACGGTTCGGGATCCTCACGAGTCTTGAGGTCTTTGAGCTTGTGATTGACACCATCCATTGCATCTTCAGGGAAGAGATTCTCTTTGAGAAGATCATTGATGTGAGATTTTATAAGACCAAGGTCAGAGGTGACCTTTTTCAACTCAGTTTTTAACACATCAAGACTTTTCAAAGTATCAACGAGCTGCAGTTTTGATTCCTCAAAGTATTTAAGAAAATCATGAACCACTTCAGAAGAAACCATATCCTCCTTCTCAACATCCTCATGAGTATAGGCATAGTAACATGAGGCATTGGGATGATCATCTTCTATAAGGGTTATTTTCTTCCTCCCTTTAGACTTGAAACCTATACCTTTATCAAGAAACCCTCTTTCAAACCCACGGGAACGTGAAGGTGGAGAGGATGACATTCTTGACAAAAAGAAAATAACACCCAGAGTATGCGTACAATACTCAAAGGATTGGTATTTAAAAGGTTTTCTAGGGAAGGAAGTTTTTAGGGTTTTCAAACAGTTGACTCGTACCAGAACACGGGTATCCGTGCGAATACAACTTGACCCAAATAACGGTTTTTTTTAAATAAATAAAAAAAAAAACTTTTGCTACATGAAAATTCATAAATGACTCAATTAATTTCATAAGAGAAGCAATTTAGTGCACAAGAGTAGCAGACAAGGGAGATGCAATAGGACATGCATTAACAAAGAGAATCGATACAAGACACAACCAGTACTGTTTAGGCAGCTTTGTCTGCAGATAATAACTTAGCTATAAACGATAAGAAGATATCTCAACTAAGCAGATACCAATTTTCCACAATATACCTGATTATTGATACATCTTACTCAACAGGATTTTTTCAAGCAAGTTCTTTGACCCTTGTGATTAATTAGCACAAGTATGAGCTCTGATCTCATTAAAGAATTCTGTTTATGATCGAGTATCTTTTTCCTTTCAAATCTATAAAGGGATCCCTTTTGATGTGAGAAATTATCATAAAACTTATTGTCATCAAAATACGAGACACATTTTGAGTTCTTACCAGAAGACTTTTGACTTGAGGGGATTGACAACCTGTTGATAGTTTCTTTATAACCTTTAATCATCTCCTTCAGGTTGTTTCTCATATCATCATTTTTGATCCTTTCTCTTGGAATTTTATTCACATCAAAGGCAACGTTATCTTCTCTTTTAAGGGAAGAAGAGACTTGTTCTTTCCTTAGACGAATTTTGTTAAGAATTCTGTTCTGCTTCGAAGCATTTGACGAACTCATTGAACTGATTTTCCTGGTAGCATACACAGGGTAAGTACGAAAACTAATTGGTTTAGACATACGAATGTCAGTTACACCTTTGAGAAATAAGTCTAAGGTGTGTTGAACCTAGAGTTCCCCTTTTGTTTAGCAGAACTTTTTGCATCGCAATAAAGGCATACTTTCTGATCACTAGAGTGATTAGACAATATAGTCTTAACAGCCTTGTTAGGAGATTTCTTCCTTCCATGTGATGTGGAACTTCCTTGATTAGAGGAGGAGACTAACACATCTTTTCTGATAGGAATGGATTTTGATTTTACTGAGCCGGGAACTTTTTCAGTTGTAGCAGAAGTACATGGCATATTAGACTGCATAGAGCATCCTTGAATTGAGAGTTTACTCAAGCGATGTTCAATTTCCAAAGCATCCTTTTAAGGCTTGCCTCAAGAGACATACGTGAAGAGTGATCTTCAGTATTTTCTTTGAAATTGCAGTCTCTTACAACACCAAGAAGAACATTGACATGGTTTTTCAACCGATTGAATCTATCAACTTGGATTCTAACAAGATTTAGAATCAATTCACTCTCTTCTGATGTTTCCCGTTCATTAATAGAGATAGACTCTTTTGAAGGGTAATTGGAATAACACATGTCAGTGTTTGTATGTCTCGTCAGAACACAAGGTTCGTCTATATTTGAGATTGAATAATCTTTTTCTTTAATAGAAATAGTCGAGGCAGAACTTTTGTTTCTGGTGACGCGTTTATCAGAGATAATATTCTTATCCATAGAGTCAGATCGCTACAAACACGGACTTGTAAGGTCTTTAAACGTGTTTGCCTGCTCTGATACTAATTGAAAAAGCGGAGGTACAAAAACCACGCCCAATATTTCAATTAGCAATCTGTATGGACTAACTCCAATATACTTTCAAGAGAAATCAACTAGACTCAATCTTAATAAAGTATATCAAAGAGTTATATCTCTCTTTCTCGATTCAATTCTTACTCAAGTGATGTGATTTTAACAAGTTGTAGAAAGTGGTAGTAAAAGTTCGTTCAACTCGGGCTTGTAAAGGTTTGATTTAAGAAAACACTAAAAACAAAGAAAACATATATACAAGATTGTCACGAATACGAGAGGTACTGAGACTTAGGATTCCACCAAACTTCACAATCAATTATTTCATACAATGATTCATAAAAAATTTAGCTCTTTTGTAGACTCTATTTCTTTGCCAAAAGTAAATTTTGTAGAAGATTAATTGTAAATCATAAGCATAACACATCAAAAGCTCTAAGTCTAAGCATACGTCATCATACAAAATCACAACTAATTAATAAAAATCATAAAACAATTAAAACAAGTGCAAAAGTCATAAAGAATCAAATATAGTTACGAAACAATTGTGAAATAAGGCTTCCTCCGTCGTCCCAGTGTTGGGGTTTAGCTCATCATGCTCAAAACATGGCTCAAAAGGTGTTTTTATTGAAGAGGAATAATAATACAGACAATCTGTAACTCTTAATGGTTGTTAAAGAAGTCACTGTTACAATTTATAAGACTGTAAAAGAATGGAAAGTTTATAGTGTAGAAGAATATGCGACCGTTTGTGTTGGTCCAATGTTCTTCGTGTTCTTGATATATTCAAAGAAGAACAACAACACTTCATGTAGCTCTGAATCTTCGTTCCTTCGCCTTTGCCTTCACCCCAAAACTTCTGACTCTCCTGTGAGACTCGAACATCCGATATTTATATCCACAGGCCATGTAAATCCCCCAAATATCCTTGGAATCTTTTTCTTTCCTCCAAGCCAAGTCACGGAAATATCTCTTTTATCTCTCCCTGTACGCGTCTGCTGTGGTATCTAACTTTCCAGGTTTGGTATAGGAGAGTATATCTTCTCCCAAGTACACATAAACTCCAAAAATAGAACCATAATCCGAGACTTTTTCTTCTCCTTGTCTCGGACTTTCCTTTATCTTTACGCGTATTCCAGTGCACAAACCTATTGGATAGAGTAGAATCCCAGCCTTCAATACAGTCTCCCAAGCTTCACGTAATCTAGCCAACCCAAATCAGTAAGAAACTCCGACTAAATCTCGCTTCAACCGTTTGCCAGAAAAGTACGCAGAAGTGAACTGCCCCTGTTTTGTCGAAATCCTGTTTTTCTTCCAATTCAAATCCATTGATAATCTTGTATTAGCATAACAGTCCATAACCAGTCCAAATCCACATAAGAATTCCGAGAAAATATCGCCTAAAACCAACAACCAAGTATCCCGTAACTTCCTCCCTCTGTTTCGATCCAAGTCGATGTTCTAGCCAAAGCTTTTCGAATTAATCGAACATACCATCCCTGTTTATCTATGACAAGTCCATCCCAACAAGTTCCGGCGATTGAATCTCTCCAAAAAGCCTCCAAAATTCCAACCCTAAAATCTGTCGTGAAAACCAAATTCCCGCCAGTTTTAATTTCAAACAGGGAAGATGATGGTCGCCCCCTATCCAGAGTGGGGGTGCGAATAGCAGCTGCCTTGGGGGTGTCCTGAGGGTGCCCCTTAGTAATTTGAGTACCCCTTATCCATAGTGAGAGTCTGAATAGCATGTGTCCTCCGCGCGCTTTTACCAACTTTTCGAGCCGATTTTTTCCAAAAATGTTTATTGGCCAAAAATACCTACATATACATAAAATAGTAAAATAAGCGCAAAATCGAGTGCTAACATTACAGAGAATTGAGACTAATATAGACACATAAATGCGTCTATCATCAAGCAAATAGAAATCTGCGAGTCTAATTGAATACAAGAGAAATCACTTGAACGGTACCAAAGAAAAATGTTCAAGGATCAATCAATTTCAATCAACAACCTGTGTTATTTCTTTTGCGCATTATATTATTTATCTAAGATCAACCAATGAGTCTAATCGAGTCAAGTGCGCAGAATCCGATGTGGTTTTAGAGGTGTAAGGAACGCGACTGTACCTTAATTGGTGTGAGACTTGGTTAGGGCTCAACTATATTCCAGTTTGAAGATAACTTGTAGTAGGCTAGTGTCTATAGCGGCTTAATATAGTGTGGTGTTCAAAGCTGGACTAGGTCCCGGGGTTTTTCTATATCCGCGGTTTCCTCTTTAACAAAATTTCTGGTGTCTGTGTTATTTCTTTTCTGCATTATATTTGTTTGTATAATTGAAATATCACAGGTTGTGTGTAGTTCAATCAGTTGATAAATATGACCTTGATTGTTGGATATAACTTGATTGATACTTGGGCATTGGTCTTTGGCACCGTCCAAGTTATTTCTCATATCAATGAGGCTTATAGATTTCTATCTGTTCAATTTGCGATTGCATTGAGAAATAAAGATAAAGCTCTTTGATATATCTCTTGATAGAGATCGCTTTTAAGTTGGTGCTCTTGGAATTATATTGAAGTTTTGTCCATACATATTGCCGAACTAAATATTGAGTGTGGTTGTTATACCCCCGATTTTTCAATTGGTATCACAGAAGCCAAACACGCTAAGACCTCATAAGTCTGTGTTTGTAACAATCTGACTCTATGGACAGAAGCGATATCTCTATAAATGTACCGCTAGTCTTCGATGGCTAGAATTACTTATGGTGGTAAATTTTATGCGTGCCTTTATTCAAGCGTGTGATTTTCAATCATGGGGTCGTGTTGTTAATGGCTATGATCCTCCATTAGTTACACTAAACGGTGTAACTTTTGCAGAGGATATTGGTGAGTATGATCATGTCGAAATTCTCGCTGCAAAGCAAAATTCTGACGGATTAAATGTTATCATCCATGCCATTACCCCAGATCTTCAGTACCATGTGACAACTTGCACTAGGTCTAAAGATGCTTGGGATATCTTAGAAACCGTATTTGAAAGGAATACCTCTAAGAAAGAAGCTAGGCTTCAAAACCTAAATTCTGATTGGTAAAACCTTCGTATGGCGGGTGAAGATTCATTTGATGAGTTTAATCACAAAGTGTCTAAAATTGTTAATGTATCTTTTACATTGGGTAAGACTATTCCTAAAAAGTAAATTGTGATGAAAATTCTCAGATCACTTCCAGCTAGATAATATTCTAAGACACGTGCCATCGTTGAGGGAAATAACCTTGAAACACTTTCCAGAAATACTCTTGTTGGGAAGATAAAGATCTTCGATCATGAGCATGTATCCAAATCTGGAAAGGATGTTGCTTTCAAAGCAGAAAAGAACACTAAATTGCTTGATAAAAGGATAAGTGTTGGAAACTCTGTGGATGATCCTATTGAGACTGATTCATCATATGAGGATCTTGACAACTCAGTCTCTCTGATCACAAGACAGTTTAGAGATCTTATTTTGAAGAGAAGTAAACAGCTCACCAGAGATAAACCTAGATCATCAGTTAAACCTCATGACCGTGTTCCTCCTAAAAACAGGGACATTGTCGACACTGATGATGAGGATATGCCACAGTGCTTTAAGTGTAAAGGTTTTGGTCATTTTGCTAATGAGTGTCCAAATCGTAGAAATACACTGGAAAAAAAGGTCTTGCTGCAACTCTTGATGAAATGTCTGATCACTATGATTCAAATGAAGATGAAAAATCAAGTGTAGCACTCCTTGACGAAAATATTAATTTTGATAATTGTAGCAATACGTACATCAATCTTGATATTCTTCTTGGAGAAACTTCTTCGACCACTTTGGAGGATAAATTGGATTTTACTGTATCTACTGAAAACTCTATCTCACGTGTTTCGGGTACTTCAATTTGTTTATCAGCATGTTCGGCTATGGTGCCTAAACCATCCTCATCATTGACATGTTCTTATTGTACTATTAAGGGTGAACTCTCTAATTGTTTCAAGTACAAACATAAAGTAAGATATGTCAACAAACTGCAACGAAGAGCAAATCGATTAGCAAACAAGCTCAAACTTGTTCTGAAGTCGAATCTATCCGAGGTATGTAAATTTAGCTCATCTCCTACGAAGTTGATTTCTAAAGAAAAAGTTATATCTCTACAGAAAAGAACTAGGTCTAAACGACATATGAAAAAGGGTGATGAGAATTCTGTACAGGAATCACATGGAGGATAGATTACTGTTCACCCCAACAAAGGCACTGGTAAGAAAATGATGGTAAGATCATTTTCTTTTAACATGATCACCCCAGTACACTGGTAATTACTAAAGGCACCCGTAAAAATGTGTCTATCACTACCCGCCAGTCACAACCAAAATGATCACTCACTACAAAAGGTACTTGTAATTTGGGCTACAACCACGTTTCATTTACCAATACAAGAATATGTTGTAAGTTTGTGGAAGGATAGTAATTATGTATCATTAATATCCACATAATAAACTTAAAATATAATTAGGAAGGATCACTTCACCTATTGCTGATTGGTTTTGGGTTGGATGCCCGCAAATTTTTAATAAGGTGTCAGCGTTAAGTTTGTACCCATACGTTGGGTGTAGGCCAGACGGCTGGTCACTCGTACACACACGATCGACTGACTGGTCATTTGTATACAGGTCCACGTGTTGGGACGAATGACTGACCAGATTTGTCCTTCATTTTTTCAAACAAATTACTAAACTTGACATACCTAAGTTTAAATCAGTGCATTCCAGTAAATGTCTGTTGTAGTGGTTAGAAACGAGCGCAGGTCCCCTATATTACCTAAATATTGAGTGCAGATCAGCTGCACAGGTTAGAAATCCGGTATAAGACACATTGAAATGCATGTCTAATTGACGAGATAGAAAAAACAATTAAATATGAAAGAAAACTATAGCAGAAAAATATAAAATCGTGTCTCTTAACTTACAACTGGAGATATCTTTGGTGGTACATAAACATTACAACAAACACTAAAATCAAGTTTATAAAATGTTGTGTTTTAATTGGATATACATCAATTATTTGGCTACATTAAATTACATCTAACAAGTAGAAGGTTCAAGTATAGTCGCCAAAGCTGGTTTGCATTTCGAAACATTGAATTTTACAATTCTTCACCATTGATAGAACTTCTTAGATCCTTGCTCATTCTGCTACCGGGTATATCTCATGAATTGACAATACATCTTTTATGAAGAGTGTAGCACAATCCTACTATGTAGACTCCCTCTTTGGCTATTAATATGTTATGACCATTTCGTGAATTGCAAATGCTGAAAAACAAAAACGCAACATGATAAGAAACATCCAAGTAAGCACGAAACCATAAAAACCGTATTGCCCATACATCCATCTCACTAGTGTCTATCTGCACCACAATATAGTCTATCTGTACCTCTGTGATTGTTAAAGAAATTCAATCATACAGTATAGACATCCTGCACTTTTTAGAAACTTCCTTTGCACTGTTAATATCGAATAAGAGAACATCAAAAATCAATAGAGTTTAATGGAACATAATCAATAGAGTATAGGCAATCGGCAATTTCATAAAATATTTATTTTTTTATGGCATCCGGCTTGTTATGTGTAGTGTAAGCGCTATTTTTTTCTTCATAGAACCTAGTTGGTAGGCTTGTTATTTCAAGATCCTTGATTACACTAGATCATCTTTTAAAATTGTGTGTGATTTGCTAACATATTTAGATCTTTACAGATCAAAATAAAACAAAATAAGAGAATAATATGTAGAATCATAACATAAACACAAAACTATAGTATGGGTGATCACCACCGTTAAAGATAGTAAACCTCAAAAACCACTAGAACATAACAATGTAAACCAAAAAAAAAATGATTTCTATGACATTCCAAAACACTGCAATGGGTATCTACATTCCCACATCACTATTTGCTTCCAATTATCCTGAAATCCCCATGGTATATGCTATCTGCACTTCTTACTGATTGTTGCCCTAATTTCAGAAAAATCTCTAAAAATCTAATATAACAATGTAAACCAAAACAAAATGTTGATTTCCTATTACATTCCAAAAAATACATTAAATTATCATCTATACATGTTAATAATTCATTGAATTACAATTACCAATCCTAATTTATAGAAGACATAATAGGAAAAACACAGTATATATAGTCTATCTGCACCACAATATAGTCTATCTGCACCTCTAGGACTCTTAAAGAAATTAAATCAGTACAATATACACATACGGCACTTTTCGGAAACTTCCTTTGCACTCTTAATATCGAATAAGAGAACATCAGAAATCAATAGAGTTTAATGGTGTTAGAGCATGGCTCGGTTGAACCCACCAAGCGTTTGTATGTCAAGTTTGGTTGTCATATTTTAGTGAATCAAAACTCATGTTAAGAGTCGCTTGATTATGTACTAGAGTCAACTTCGTATATGTTAGCCTGAAAGTATTAGGATATGAGACATTACAAGTATTGCGAAGTCTTGAAGATGTGAATAAGCAAGGAGCTACAACGACAACAATCATCCTTCCACTTGAGGTTAGTGATATTTGACTTGAACTGTTTCATTCCCTAACGTATCTTTCAAGTCGTGCATATTGAAAAAACATAACTATGAAGCATATTTGAACTCTAGATAGACATAGTATTAAGGAATACAATACGAGGTTTGTTGCTTAACCATTAAACTTTGTAGATAAGACATCGCCATAGTCATTTGAATGCTATTGTGATTATGTATGGGTATGAGGTGAGGATTTCATCCTAAGGAACAATGTTTACATGTGTTCTAAGGAAGTAAGTTCATAAACTTGTTTGTGGACCGAAAAGGAAATTGCCAGGCGTTATTGGTTTTGTTATTCATTGCATATCTTATGAACAACCAATATGTGTGATTGAGTATAACCGCTCACAACTTGTTATGTTCTTGGTAGAACGATTCACAAAGGCCTGACTTATGTATTGGTATAACTTTTATTAGTAAAACCGATCTTAAGTAATCACCTTTGGTATGATCGGATTTGTATGTCTGATAACTTTTGGGAAAGGGGAACAGATCCTAGTAAGGGGTGTAGTACATCAAGGGGAACCGATCCTTGTATGGGGTGCAGCAAGGTTTATAGCAGAAAGAGGAACCGATCCTATGGACATGTGCAACACGTTTTTAGGCAAAGGGGAACCGATCCTATGGACATGTGCAACAAATATAAGTTAGATACCATATATATGTGGGGAACCGATCCTAGTACCTAGTCAACCGAATTTTTGGAAAGCTAGTGTGACTATGCACAATACTCACATGGAGGTAGAACCGAAACTTGTTTTGGTAGAACCGTTAAACCCATGATTGTGATTTAATGTTGGTTTGATCAATCACATAGTTCTTGAAAGTCAGATGAACCAATTCTAAACTTGTTTGGAAGTGTGGCAAATCGGTTTCAAGGTTGTAAGTGTGAAATAGAACTTACAATGTAAAGATGTCGACAAACTTTGAACACGTCTTTGTGAATGTTTATTTTTATAATTGTTCAAAGATATTCCTTAACGGCTAAGGGAAGCGAATCCCATGATCGAAACATAAGTAAGTTAAGAATCTTTTAATTAAGGTTATTTATTTCATTTTGTATGGAAAATACAGAATTAGTAATGTGCATTTACTAATTAGATTTTCCGAGAGATTTCAATCGCTATTTTGGACAGAGCATTTCTAGGAATTATGGAAACCGAATTTGTGCTTTAATGAATATCTTGAGAATATTTTCGGTTTTGGAAATTCCTTGGTGTCCAAACTTCCTTGTCTATAAATACACGAATTTGCCTTTCTAGCAAACTAATGCTTCGTAACAACAGATTTACTCTTTTGTTGTTGTTATTGGTGTAGCCGCCTATTCGGAGAGGAGAGTAACCTAATTAGGCGAAAGCTCAATTTAAAGTCTTCTTTGGGATTGAGAAGCTCTAGCGCGACTCGTTGGTGGGAAACTAGATAATTGCGGTTTATCTTTGTTTTCGATTGATTTGATTGACTAACGGTGGTTGAAATTTGATTGCACCTAGTTTGTTTATTCTTGAGAATCTTCTCTTCTGATATAAGACTCACTCAAACTAGTTCAGAGTTTCGACAGGGATCTTTAGACTGTTGTGAGTTCTAAAGACGATCTTGTGATAATCCATTGTTAACAGACTTCGTTCTGTGCGTGATTGATCACAAGAGATTCAAGTGATTGTGTGCAGGTTTTATTGAAGATTTAAAAAGATTTGAAGATAAAGAAGATATTGAAGATATGACTTGGGTTTTATAATCTTTGGTGTGCACAATACTTGTTTGGGAAAAATAGGATCCAATTAATAATCGGTTTATCCTTGTGGTAGATTGGATTGATTAATTGAGTAGATCGGCATCAACACGATTCTTTGGATTGAAGGTGTTATTGGCTTAATCTTAAACGATTACCTTTGGGTGATTGAACATAAGATAGATCTAAGGACCTGACGAAGGAGTTTATGTTAAGATAAACGAAAGAGCCTTTGTCCGACTCATATCACTTGGTTGAATAGGGTTGATACCAAACAGATTTTTTATTCCTTTACTGTTTGGAATACGAACCAAATGAATTGTTTCAAGTACGTGACTTATTTATAAGTTGGAGGCGTGGGAATACAGACGGAACTAAGTGAACTATAGGGTTAGTTACTTGGTCTCAACTATACGAAGTTAGGTGCAATTTTGTCTAGCGGCTTAATCCTGAGAGTTTTCAATTATGGACAAGGTCCCGGGGTTTTTCTGCATTTGCAGTTTCCTCGTTAACAAAATCTTGTTGTGTCATTTACTTTTATATTCCGCATTATAATTATTTATTATAATTAAAGTAAATTACACAAACGTTAATTCATATTTACTTGATAAGCAATCCTATTGTGTTTGGTTAAGTCCGAACCTTTGTATCAAGTAAACATACTTCGTTGTTGTATTGTCTCGATCTTGTATCCATAGACGATCACACGAAGTGTGAACCGATTAGTTGTATTGTCTCGACTCAGTCCATAGACAATCACTTTCGGAGAAAGAACTTATAGGTAGGAAAAGTTTTAGCTTGTGGTATATTTGGGTACCCTCTCCTTTTCAAATAGAACATAATCAATAGAGTATAGGCAACCTGCAATTTCAGAAACTACCTTTGCATGTATGGAAAATCACATAAATCAAGTAAATTAACATAGTATATGGTATCTGTACTTTTATAACATAACAACACATCAAAAATTAGAATAAAATGTTGGATCTAGAAAAGAACATATGTTTAGACGTTACTGCTTTTGGAGATTTCTGCATTTCTGCTACTGATTTTTGCGAGATGTTAGATGTTGATTCTACTTTTTGTTTTTTCGAATTTATTAAACTTTGTCTTCTTGTTTCAACCATTGTTCTTCAATTGAAACTGATTTTTGGTTCAGTATAAGTTGATTTTTTGACTTGGTTGAAGTTGATTTTTGGTTTTAATGGAATGATTTTGGGTTTAATTGAACTGATATTTGAGTATAATTGAAGATCTGATTACGTTTATATGATTCTTTTTGGGTTTAATCTTCTTCAATCAGAGACGTTGATAACTTTTTGAATTGATTTCTCTTCATCAATCAGAGAAGAAGAGAACTGATTTCATCTATTCTCTGAGTTTTTTTTCTCTCTGAAAAATGATAAGAAATGGTTTCAATTTCTATCAGTTTTTGGATCATGTAGAATACACACATTTGGAACAGGGGCTACTACGTCTTTTCCATGTTTTAAAAGAATTTTGGACCTCCAGTTAAACTAAAAATGTGGATGTACCCTAGAATAAATAAATATGTGGCCTAGGACCAATCAAGAAAATTCCCTTGGATAAATTATCGGATATGGGTATGCGGCAAATCTTAACAGACTTAGATATATAAGTTATAACGACCATTATCCATTTTATTGTTGTCAGGCCCAATGGATACGTATATCCGGTAATCTTAACCGATTCGGATACATAAATTATCCATTGGTTAAGTATTGTTGACAGGCCTAATCCGGTTTGGACTTCTTCCTATTGATAATTACAACCATTTTTTCCATGGAAATAACGAATATTTTGCCAGTTCATTACAAATTTAATTCTAATATTCCAAGGGAATAATGCATATCTTGCCATTTGATGACAAATTCAATTCCAAGATTCCATGAAAATAATATAATATTTTTCCATTTGATTGCAAATTGAATTCCAAGAAATTGTGATTGTAAGCTTATTTTTTTGGAATTACTTTTGTCTCAAGAAATTGTTTTTGTGAAAAATTTCCATAGACTTGCTTTGTTTCCATGCAAAAGAGAACGAACAATGACAGAATATTTTAAATGGTACGCATCTAATATTTTCCTCGATTTCATGGGATTCTTTTTCCAAATTTACTTAATAAAATGTTGTAATTTTAAGAAGAATATATGCTTCTGCTCTCCAGAATTTATATATATAAGCCTCTAGTGATTGTAAAGCGTACGTACAAGCAATTACTCTAGCACAACACCTTTCCTTCACCACTTAAACGCCATGGCTTCATACTCTTACTCATTCCTGGTTCTTTCGAGTGTTCTGACGACACTATTCTTGTTCACATCAGCAAGAGATGTCGTTGATATCGGCATGAAAGTGCAGATTAACAGCGTTTGTTCTCGGACCAGAAACCCTGGTTATTGTAATGGTAGATTGAATTCTATACCTGGCATTAGAGGTGCTAATCTCGGAGATCTTGCGAATACCATTATTGACCTGGGAACTATGAGTGCGACGAATATTGTTAACCAGATCAATGGTGATTTACTTTCCAGGGCTACAAATCAGCAAAGAGTTCATCTTCAGTACTGTGTTGGACGTTACAATTTTGCTCTTAGTGGTCTCGATGCGGCAGGTGATTTTCTAGGATCAAGAGATTACTATGGACTGAACAAGAAAGCAGTTGCTATTGCGAATGTTGGCAATGAGTGCGAGAATTCGTTTAGGTCTAATCCATCAGCTCCATCGCCTTTGACACAAGGGAACGCTGACTTCTTTAATCTCATTGATATCCTTTCAGCAGCTTCTTATCGGCTATTACATCCATGAAGAACGTCCGCAGAATATTTTAATTAGTTGTTGCGTGGAATCCTAATAATAATAATTTTCTATCAGTATTATTTATTTATTTATAATGAAAAAGTGAATTTTTAATAAGTGATTATAGTTTTGTTAGTTCAACTGAATACTGCGCAAGTACGTGCTTGCTGAATGCTGTGCTTCCTTGCCATATCGCGTCCTATATAGCTTGCAATTATATGAGTAAGAAAATTTTGTTGTATTATATTAAGAACTTGGAAATCCTTGGGCATTGTTTTTGCTAAAATAAAATAAAATAAAAAATAACAGGCATATCAACATAAGATTCAACCCGATCTTGTCATTGCCAAATACTGAACCAGCTTGGACCTGTTCACCCATTGCTTCAAACAATGGCAGACAAAGATAAAAACGAACCCAACATCTCAATTATCACCATTCGAACAAACAAAAAATGTCTCAAAATTGTTTTGGTGAGATGTGAGAGACGATGTAAAATCAGCATGAGAAAATTACATATGGAGAAAAGGGGAATGTGAGAATAATCCTAACCTGGAGGCTGCGTAGACTAGTTTTTCTTTTTCTCGCTCTCTTTTCACTTGACCCGAAACACGGGAAGCACATGGTTTGGAGAGATCCTCTTGGAGATGCAAGATTGAAAGTGCAGGAGGAAATCACTGCGGAGTTTGCAGAAAGCAAGGCAACTGGAGTGTTACATACAAGACGAGACTCACAAACAATGCTCCTGTGCACAAAGATAGGAGAGGGAGAGTAGCCATGTTGGGAGGGGAAATATGTGCCTCCATGTCCGCCGTAGATCCAAACCCAGCATCTTGTGTGCATACTGCTAGACGAATGCGACTGTAATTGAGTGCAAAACGGAACATCATTGGCTATGGTTATATGAGGTAGGACTGACACTGCCTACCTCATATCTTACATCATTGGCTATGGTTATATGAGGATATGAGGTAGGACTGACACTGCCTACCAACCGGAATTGCCACAGAGGAGAGAAGCATCAAAACTCGGCCGAAAAGAGACTGATCTAGGGTGAAGCTATTAGCTTTCAAATGAACACATCAACCATAAACCACTTGAAACCACTCCATCGCATTATGACAGACCATTCACTTCAAATCTCATTTCACGTTCCACGACAGCTCCTTCATTACACAGACCTTCTACCAGGCAATCCCATTTCTTTTTTATTTGCTTAATCAATAATTCTCATTAGGACCAAAAGAATACGAAATTCACCCAAAAAGGGCAGAAGAAAATTTCTCAAAAAGAAAAGCACCCAGATTAACAAAACCGAAAATAAGCTTTTCTAACTAGCCAGGAAGGCAGGCTTTTCTGTATACACAATTTCTTCACCTTTCTCCAAACCTGCCCCTCTTTTAATACTTCTCACAAAGTTTATCTGATGAATGCACAAAGTTAATACTTCTCAGGCCTGTACAGATATTAATGTAGTATGATAAGAGAAGAAAGCAATACGGAGATTGTCAAAAGTTGAGAAGAGAAGAAAAGGATGAGAAACAGAAAGAATAATAGGGTTCTTGAAATGAGAAAGATAGATTGCTCTGAAAGAGTTGTTTAAATTATAACTTGATAATAATAATGTGTCCTCACAAGAACGTAATAAGCATGTTTATATAGGCATGACAAGAACCTAAAAATAGTAAAACTTTAAAAGAAGAAATAAGGAAACTCTAAAAGAAGAAGTTCTAGACTTGATAAATATGTAAACCAAAGTAGATGCTATGAATCAACTGTGACAGTTGATACAGCGTAAAGGGATCAACTGTCATAGTTGATACAGACCAATTGGATCAACTGGAACAGTTGATACATTCAAAACAGGTAGATGTCCTACATCAGCCCCCCTTCTTAAGAAAAACTCGTCTCTTAGTTGCTTGAAACACATAATAGGTCATTATCACCATGAAAGGTGAAAATTTCTTGAACATTGAAAACATTAGAAATGTTCCATTCCTTGGGTAGATCAATGACATATGCATTGTCACTGATTTTCTTCATGATTTTAAAAGGGCCGTACTTCTTCATCTTAGTCTTGTTATAGGTACCACTTTGGAAATCTTTCCTTGCGCAGATGAATCATTACTAGCTCTCCCTCTTGAAAAGTTTTTAATCTTTTATGCTTATCTGTAGCATCCTTGTATTTAGCATTAGACTCCTCAAGTTTTGTTTTGACCTCATGATGTAGTTGAGAAACTTGCTCCAACAGATTATCAGCTTTGAAATTGGATTTATGTAACTTAGGAAGTACAACCAAGTCTAACACATGATTAGGAACCTTTGAATAAATAATTTTAAAAGGAGTTTTACCTATAGATCTGTTTATTGAAGTGTTGAATGCAAACTCCATGTGAGGCAGCAAAATATCCCACTGTTTGATGTTATCAATGCTTTTGGCTCGAATCAAATTGCCCAAAGAACGATTGACAACTTCAGTCTGACCATCTGTTTGAGGATGTGAAGTAGTGCTGAACAGTAAATTAGTTCCCAAACGCATCCACAATGTCTTCCAGAAATATCTCAAAAGTTTTGTATCTCTATCAGAAGTAATAGACTTAGGAATGCCATGTAATCGAACTATCTCTCTGAAAAATAAGGATGCGACATTTGACGCATCAGTAGACTTTTTACAGGCTATAAAATAAGCCATCTTGGAGTATATGTCCACAACAACCATCACTGAATCATTACCTCTAGATGTTCGAGGCAATCCTAGAATGAAATCCATGCGAATTTCTACCCATGAGCTTCTGGTATAGGGTAAAGGCGTATAAAGGACGGTGTTTTGAACAATACCCTTAGCTTGTTGGCACATCTCATAACATATTTTTTGTACATCACGCTTAAGTGAAGGCCAATAATAACGTTCTTCTACAAGTGCAATAGTTTTATCTCTGCCAAAATGACCACCAAGACCACTTCCATGCAGTTCACGTATTAAGTGAAGACGTAAAGAGCCATTAGGAATGCAAAGACGATTACCTTTAAATAAGAAGATATCTTGAACGAGAAAGTCACTAACTCCATGAACCAAAGAACTGCATTGCTCCCAAAGTGTTTTAAAATCATCATCTTCAGCATAAATCTCCTTGATATAATCAAAAGCAAAAATCTCATTACGAATGGTTGCTAAAAGATGTCGCCTTTTACTTAAAGAATCTGCAACTTGATTGAGATTTCCATTTTTATGTTTGATAGAAAAAGTGTACTTGTTACTTGTGGATAACCACTTATCATGCATACGATTAATCTTAGTTGAAGTTTGGAGATACTTCAAAGCATGATTATCAGTATTAATGACAAACTCTCGATGAACCAAATAAGTATGCCACTGTTTAAGAGCTTGTACAAGTGCAAGTAATTCTAGCTCATATGTAGACCACTTTTTTTGTGTCTCGGAGTTTTTTTCACTATGATAAGCAACTGGATGTCCTTCTTGAGATAACACTGCTCCAATTCCAATAATAGAAGCATCACAGACAACTTGAAAAGTCTTGGAAAAGTCAGGCATGACAAGAATATGAGCTGAACACAGTTTTTCTTTAAGAGTATTGAAACTTTTATCAATATTTTGGGTGAGGTTGTTGTACCACCGCTTTTTCAGAATCATTCCAACAAAGTGATCACCATAAGTCTCATGTAATTCAATATTTTCAACTTCTTCGCCTTCATCATCATCAAAAGCTTCAATATCTTTTGAATCAGTATGTACCTGATTATCTCCAATGAAACCATTAAAGCGCCGACAGTAAGCTGAAGAATGACCAGGTTGGTTACATTTATTGCATTTTCTCCACGAAATTTGGAATAAATGTTAGGAGCTTTATTAGTAGGTGGAAACTGTTGTTGCATTCTATTAGAGAATCTGGTACTTGTTGGTTTAGCTTGTTGTTGTGGTTGTTGTTGAATGGATTGAGGTGCAACAGGGGATGGCAATATAGGTGCAGTCGTTGGAGTTGGTTGAGCAAATGAAAAACTCACAGGCTGTTACTGTTGGGGATAAGGGGAATTATAGTTGAAATCGTGTGGGTCAACAATGAGTGTTGATCCCTGTTCAACTTGATTACCAAAATACGAATTATATGGTTTGGCAGGTTTATAGTAATGTTGATAACGAGCTTGGCGAGGAGTTGCTTGTCTGGAGGTACTAAGGACACGCCTTTCCACCTTAATAGCTTGTTGTATAGCTTCAACCATTGTGAAAACTGATTGAACCATTCCCTGTTGAATTAGAATATTCAAACCTTCAATTGTTCTTCAGACTCCTTCGGCTGATTACGAGCAATAAGATTATAGAATTCTGCTACATATTCCTCGACTAGTCGTGCTCCTTGTCTATTTATATAGGCATGACAAGAACCTAAAAATAGTAAAACTCTAAAAGAAGAAATAAGAAAACTCTAAAAGAAGAAGTTCTAGACTTGATAAACAAGAGATACTATGAATCAACTGTGACAGTTGATACAACGTAAAGGGATCAACTGTCATAGTTGATACATACCAATTGGATCAACCGGAACAGTTGATACATAATTGATACAGACCAATTGGATCAACCGGAACAGTTGATACATAATTGATACAGACCAATTGGATCAACTGGAACAGTTGATACATTGAAAACAGGTAGATGTCCTACATCAGATTTTGTTCCATCTTTCTGCTATAAACCAATGAATCTTGCCAGCACAATTTTTTTTGAATAAGAGCTTTGGAATCAGAATAGATGAATAAATTTCTAACACCAAAACTCAGAGCCCATTCAGATGCACACATTACAGCCATAACTTCAGCTAGGAAGTTTGTTGCAGTACCCAAACCACCAGACTTGGCAAACACAAAATCCCCTTTGCGATTCCTACTGAAACTAGCTGCACCAGGATTACCCCTGGAAGCTCCATCACAACAAACCAGAACTTGGTTTTCATTAGGCAGCTCAAAAGAAATCTCAAGAATTTGCTGTGATTTTATATTCCTCTTCCTTAGATTAAAATTCCTGAGCAACTGGTGATCATAACTAGTATCCCACATGGTCCCTAGCATTCTAATATTACAATCCTTGGTAAACTGCACAACTCTTTTCTTGAAATTTCCAACATCAGGTTTAGCTTTTTCAAATATAATTCTATATCTAAGAAACAAGGCAATCCATTCTAAAACGACTGCATCTTTCAGGGCAAACTGGGGTACAGTCATTTTCCTTTTACACAACCCATTTCCTCTATTCCCCTGATCACGTTTAAGCGCCACAGTTACAGTAAAAATACTACAAAAAGAAAAAAAAAGAGGAAAAAAAAAAGATTATCAGACAACTGTAAACTTCAGGTAACCCAAAGATTATTGTTGTTTCTTAATAGGAATAAACAGAGTAACTAGAACATAAAATAGCAGTAATGGTACTAGTGGCAGGTATCTGTTTCTCGAGTCTCTCGGCATACAACATAAAATAGCAGTAATAGTAACTAGTGATTTTGAAATAGATTATTCAGCAGCAACAGTAGACAACTAGATAAGTCAATGACACTAGTAATATCACATGGAGTGTCCTGCAGGCTGGGATTGGTATGCATGTGTGTTGCCTCAGCTGAGACTGCTGTACAGGTTGCTGCAAGAAGATTCTGGTTGCATCATTAGTGTCATTATACCTACACAGTTCCCGCAAGACAAGACATAGAATCAGTCAATCATTGTACCCCTAATTAGGTATGAAGATACAAAAGAAGACGAGTAGACAGAACATACCCTAACAAATTCATACTGTCGGCTTCCAGGGTGCTGGCGGAGCAGGGTCTTCTGGACCTCCTTTTGGTACATTAGAGAACATGGAATTAGCATCAATTTCTGATCCCCCACTAATAGTCATAGATGCCAATGCAGCAACTAGTGCTGCATTTCCTACTAACGTAGGTTCAGTGTAGTTGGGTAAACCCCTTTCGTCGTGGAACCCATCCTGAGAATCAGGTCCCCCAACCATGGCACCTGTAATGTTGTAAGGATTGGGACGAGAGGTGTGGAGCCAAGCTTTTCCGCTGGTGCAGTTATACTTGTGGCCATCCATCGGGATAGAAGCTGCTCGATGATGCACATGGGTAGGAAACCTCGCCCCGTACCCCACAATGAAGCTAGTGTTGCTGGGATTCGCCCCCAGTATATACTGCATCTGTATGTGAGATAAAAAAAGATTTGATCAGTTGGTAAATTACGATAAGTAAACAGAAGATCAAAGGAATGACAAGATAAGAAATGGCATAACAAATGTCAACAGCTCCTGCATAGTGAACAATTGTCACTTGGGTTCCAATTGAAAGACAAACAAAACGGAAGTCTAGATATAAAATATACCTATTCGGCTTAAAGGAAAATTCACTCGAGATGTTGGATACAACATCATGAACCTAAGGACAGCTGATGTTGGAAAATTCACTATGACATAAACCTAAGGACAGCTGATAGAAATCCTGAATTCTTATCAAAAACAAGAAAATATATTTAAACCAGGTCATACATATATATCTGCTACAAACTAAGTCATATGGACAAAGACCTCAAAGAGTAATTCCAAATAACCTGAAAACCTTTCTTGGTATTCAGAATCATCTATTCAATTATCAGGAACTGAGAATTTATTGAAACTATGTCATACACATCTGCTAGGAACTAACTCTTTCGCATGGACAAAGATCCCAGAGAGTAGTTCCAGTCAAAACTGAAATCCATTCTTTATCAGGAACTGAGAATTTATTGAAACTATGTCATACACATCTGCTAGGAACTAACTCTTTCGCATGGACAAAGATCCCAACGGGTAGTTCCAGTCAAAACTGAAATCCATTCTTGTTAGATATATATGCATTAACAAAAATAAATATTCCATGCAAACAGCAAGTATACAAGGTCTGAAAAAGTGAAACAGCAAGTATATCAAGATGGATGCATTTGATGATCAGATTTTCAGATTTATATATTAAGTAAAATAGAAAAATATAAAATATAAGTTCCTGCATCCCAGGATAAACACTACCAATACCCATAGAAGGTACTAATGGAATTACAAATGCTGGGGAGTTGATCACTGCAGATGAAGGTAAATGGAACAGCTCATTGATGTTAAGTATTTCCTGATCAGTTTGTGGCAACTGAAATTCAGAACATATACATTAACAGATAACAAGGAAACAAAGAAAGACAGACTGGTGAATTCACACCTCAATGTTTCCACAAGCTACTAAGTAATTTACCTGAGATGTCGCAAAATCTTTTAGCTCATCTACATGGATGAAGCTGGAACCACAGATCCAGCCGTGTAGATTTTGGGCCAGCAAATAATCAGCAAATACTTTTGCAATGTAGACAGCACTAACAACATACTGAAGAGGTTTTGGACCTCCATCATTCAGCTGGATCAACCCTCCTGCGTTCAGTTAAGAAAAGATCCCACAACACAATTATTGGCACAAAATTCTGATGGACAACGGAGAAAAAGGAAAATAAAACTACAATCTCCAGAAAATAAGCACCTCGTGTATAGTTGAATACAGCAAACTTTCGCAGATAAGAACAAGCATTGTCCCCCGACATATCATCAAATTTCATCAACATTTCTTCATACGGATATCCTGGGCTCATAAACTCTCGTTCTCTCTTCAATAGAAGTGAAACCCCTGGAAGCTTGTTGTCCCAGGATGGTATTCTCAAATTTTCAATCGCTTTAAAAGCCCCTGCCTTCCTGGCAATTGTCTCATCTGTCGCCATGGATAAATAACTTGTGTCGCCAGTGGCAAAATATATCCAGGCTGAAGCCCAGATAATCTCATCATGGTAAGAGGAAGACCTATATAACAGACCAACATCAAGGCCGGAAATTGTTGGAGTAGTCTTCTCGGAATGATGCATTGCGAAATCAATTAACAAGCTTGTTGCTGCGACAAGTTGCTGGGAGTACTTCTTGTCATCTTGGAAAACCATTGAGGCTGCAGCTAGAGATGCTGCCATCTCAGCAGCTACATCAGGGGCGGATTGTAGCTGGAAAATGACCCGTTCATAATCCATATCTTCCGGTCGCTCCCAACACAAATCGTTCCTTGTACTCCCGGGAACCATCGTCCCGACCTGAAATTGAGATTCTTCTAAATTAGTTTTTTTTTGCTCAGTCAAAGATTTTATTAGTCAACAGCTATAAAGTACAAAAGAAGATACAACTGAAAAACAAAGGAAAAAATCTAAAGAAACAACAGAAACAGCAAAAAACAAACAAAAGAAACAACCAAAACATAATATTAAGGCTCAAATCTGAAATAAACAAAATTTGGCATACTGGATTGGTCATCCAGCTAGGCCTGCTCTATAAATCTCTCTATCCCAAGCAACATTTATAAATTTTTTGATTTCGCAATCATCACACCAGATGAAATTCCTCATAATCTTTTCACAAGTATTGATAACCGACTTAGGCCATTTTTATATGGACATCAACATGTTAAAGATTGGCAGACTACATAAAACATGTTTATCTTGAAAAGGTAAAGTTTACCAGCCCATCCAGCTAATCTTTTCTGCATGTGACAATGGGCCAAACAGGATTAGAAGTTACTCTACCAGGATGCAGAATGACCCCTAAATACTTATCAGGAAAAGAAGATAATTCCAGTTGCACCAGACTGGCAATCTGATTTTTCCTTGTTAAAGAAGTGCCACCAACAAAACACTTACTTTTTTCACTACTCACAATTTGACAGAAAGAAATTTGATAGTCATGCAACAAATTCATCAGATTCTGCAAACCCTTCTTCTCACCGTTACAGAAAAGAAAGACGTCACCCTTCTTCTAAATTAGTTTTAATCTTCGCAAGCCAAATGGATATGGAGGTATGGGAAGGAAAAGAAGGCCCTATGGGGGAGAGTCATTCAGCAGAAATTTGGAGGTAATGTGAATGCGTTACTGTAAGTGTACTACCTGAGTGTAAAGCTTGGTGATATGCCCAGCTGCTGATGTGTGATACGTACGCAGCAGATAATCGGCACCCCAGCGTATAATCTGTCGTACGTGCTCATACTCCCGGTGGCCACGTACTTATGCCTATACTCCAGTACGCTCCAGCTCAGTAGTGTCATTGAATGGGCCATAGTAAATGTGACTTTGACATGAGAACCCGAATCATAGAAACCGCCAGTCAATCTACCAGGAATTCTGGCTCCATCATTTAATCCCGAATTTCCTCTCCATGGGATTCGGTGGCTCGCTTGTAAAGGTCCAGCTGCAGTAAGTATTTGGCAAGCGAGTAAAATGAGTAAACATGATCAAATTCTAAAGCCTCGTATAACAAACATAATCGTTCACTGATTCTTACACATTTGGGCGTCGAAGAAAAGAAGTGCTTTCTTCAGAGCCGCCGAATAGTTGTCGGGAACAATAGTTGGAGGAGTCTTTGCTCTATGCCATTTGGTTGTCGATACGATGAAGATTAAAAGAAGAAAGAAAACCAGGCCGCCAGACACATAGAAAAGTGAGGTTTTCGTAGTGCATCTACATCTCCTCCGAACAGATCGATCCAATGATGGGAGTATCGGCTGTGTTTCATCCTCGGCCCTATCCTCCAGAGGTACTGTAGTGAACTCATCAGCTCGGATTTGTTGAAGCTGAACTTGCCTCATTTACCAACTTTGGCTCTCAAATTGGGTGTCGTAAGCTTTATTTATACAGAATGCATCGAGTTCAACACCTACAAACTAGAGTTCATTATAAACTAAGAAATATGTTTTCAAATTCAACATCAAAAAGACAAAAAAAAAAAAAAAAAAAAAAAGGCTTGATGAATATACAATTACCAAGAACAAGTAATTTAAGAAAACATGACCTCTAAGAATATCAAACACAGACCTTTCAGGTACATACAAACATGAGTTTATATATGAGTTTTTCAACATATATTGAGTTAAGAGTTCACTGTTACATTGATGCATACAAATTTGACACAAAAAAAGAAGAAACATTGTTGCATACAAATTTGACACAAAAAAGAAGAAAAAATATAATAAGAAAATATACGAGTAAAAACGGTTTGTTTGTTTTCTGGAAAAAAGAAAAACAAGTTTGTCATTAAGATAGCATTTCCTATCATAACCAGTCAGCTCAAACACTTCTCGAACCACCATATAACACAACCTTTCCATACTTCCACTGGGCAGCAGCAAGCTTGTACAAGTGTAGTGCACGAGCAGTGGTCATGGGCACTTGATAAGGCTTTACTGGCTCGAAATCAAAAATCAAGCAACTGGCAACTATATGCAAAATCGCAGAAAAGGGCTTCCGAGAATAATGAAACCTCTTCAAACTCCAAAGCTTTGTAAAGCACAGAAGCACCAGGAGAAGTGAAAATCGTGCTAACATCGATAACAATGCCAAGAACAGTTGAGCTAATGAAAATAAATCAATGGCAACAACAGTATAGTCACCGACACTTGGGACAGCAAGACTAACCATGGTTAACATTCCAGGTGCATTTTCACTGTCAGCAATGACTGCATAATTCTTTTCACCCAGGGACAATAAACAACCAAAGGGTTGATTTCGTTTTCCTTTCTGGATATGATGGAGATATGCAGAGTTACTTTATTAGACCTAGGTGGTTGTTGGTTTTGATCAAGTGTAGAATGATTAGAGGTTACACGAACTGATTCAGAGAAATCAAAAGAAGTACCTCCTGATTCCTCACACTCGGCATGGAGCTTAGCATTGATTCCAGTTTGAGCTACGATCCTAACGCTACGGTTTAAGCTTAGCATCCATCATGGTTTTAGCTATGACCTAAGAATAGCACTATGATGATTGATTTGGCCTCGACAAAGGCATCTCTAAATTGCATGTGTCTACTCTATTGCAAAGATTACAACAACAAGAAATAAAGAACAAACACACAAATTTCTTCTTTACACACACTGAATCATGCATTATCCTTGGGATACATGCATATATCAAATTTATAACCATTTGATCAGCAACTATCAATCTACTACCATAAGACTAACTTTTTTGCATTACCTATTGTCGAAATTCAGAAACAACAAAATGTAGAACATTACCTGATTGAATGCAACAATGGTGTCGTAGAGGACCGGATGGGAAGACCGATAGAAAGAGGAGGAGACAAGATACACCTAATTTACCTGGTTGGGTCCCAAAAACAAAGTTGTTGATAAGAAACATCACCAATGATCAGAAAAACAGAATCATAAGGGAAAATCTATTCATGGATGAGTATAGTCCTTGAAAACAGAGAGGTGATCAGAGAGGTGCTAATGATTTAGTATAGTCATTAAAAACAGGGCATTACTAGCTAGAAGAGACTTGATAAGTGCTTGATGTAATTGGTGTTAGGCATGAAACTATAACAGTGAGAGTTTACTCTTAGAGGATACTAAGCAAATCACTAACAATAAAAATTACAAACACTTACAATGATGAACATCACTACCTTTTGGGTCTGAAGACTTGGATGAGCAGTTGTTAATCCAAGACTAGGGGTAGCATTAGTAGCACCAGGTACTTCACATCCACCTAAGAACAGCTTGCAGTTGCAACAATTATTCAAGATTTTTTGATCTAGAAGTGGTTTTTCTGTCTCTTTGTTTTCCTCTTAGTAACAAGCTTTAATGTGAAAGAAGAAAAGCAACATGAAGACATAGAGCAGCTGAGCTGAATTCCATCTCTTCTCTTTCTTTTTCTCATCATTCTTCTCTATTGTGGGCAGTTGAGAATCTTCCTAAAATGTAGAAAAAAACAAATCCTCTTCTTCTTCTGTCCATAGTTCCAAAGAAGAAACTCTTTAGCAGCTTTATCAGTGTTTCAGGCAGTAATACATATGCATGATGCACGGCCTATGGTAAATTTGATAAGATTTGTGTTCATCTATAGGTAATTTTAGTTGATAGTCCCAATCAAAATTTCACATGTGTACTAATATATGAATTCAAAAGTTACTGTAGAAATTACCTAAGATTATTTCCGTTATTTTCTCAACAAAAAAAAAAAAAAAAAAAAAAATGAAAGTCTGAACCGTGACAATAACTGCTAAAGAAAGTGAAAGGATGATCATGGCCAAGTGATTGTTACACTCAACTTTTTCCACTTAATTGATCAATTAATTGATCAAAACAAAGAAAAAAAAAAAACTTTTTCCACTTTCAAAGATTGCCAGAAATAATAGGTTGAGAGAGAAGCAGACCCTCCAACCCTCCCTACACAATTCACATAAATCCATTCTATGTTGTCCGCATTGCAATTTCTTGTGCTACCTTTTTATGGTAATCTGGCAACGCAGATTTTTATTACCTCTGGTTAATTTATTTTTATACCCTATTCCTGGAAGCTATTTCATAATATTTTACTGATTGTTTAAAATTGATATTATCCATAATCTGTTTTATGTTTCATGAAATATTTAATCATTGCTCAGATACCTTAATCCTGGAAGCTGCTTTTTAAGCAGTTCCCAAACAGTTTCATCAATCTTCATTGGAGTGAAGTTCCCTTTCTTCCCTGCCATTCTATCCCTTTCCCCATCTTGACTTGAACTTCCGTTCTTCCTTGCATGTCTCTTCCACTTCATCCTTGTCTTGTTTCTAACAGAAGATTGTGATTCTCCAGAGCAGTTTGAAGATTGGGTTTTCTGGAATTGAGGTTTAGGGGATTTTAGGTTGTTCTGTAACTGAGTTGCGGATGTTGGACTACTAATGTCCTGGTTACTAGACTCCTCAATTGGGGCTTTGTGAGCTGGGCCACCTTTAGGTGGTCTTTTCGGTGTCAACGGTGGGTACTGAGTCAGATACCTAAAGAACCATTCTGAGTCAGATACCTAAAGAACCAGAACCGTTCAAAATAATCGATCTCGATTCATTACGATTCTGGTTCTTAAATTAATGGACCCGAAACAAGACCTTATAAGATACTCACCTACCTGTCATTATAGCTTACGCCTTGATCTCGATTCATTACGATTCTGGTTCTTAATATATAATATAAATTTCAATTTAATATGTCATCACCAGAATAACTACCCAAAGACTTGTGCTGACAACATACTGTATTTGGCTAAAGTATAGCCCCTCTATATTTATGAATGAAGAAGAGAGCGTCAAAAAGTATTTAAAAAAAAAAACTCACGCGGGAGATTAGCAAAACCAGGCGAGATTGGGGTATATTCAAACTAATTGGGGTATACCCAATAAGATAAAATCGGGTCATTTTGAAGTAAAACCAAACCACCTCTTAACCTTGTTTTTTCTAAATGGCTAATATGTCCTTGGTTAATTAACACTAAAATTCTGATTAGGTTAATTAATTGAGTTTAGATTAAAATTTTCAAATTATGAATTCAGTAGATTAACCTTTTGATCCGTCTTATTGATGAGTGCCAAATATTGCATATTTATACACCTTTTTATTGGCATTTAACTCATCTTTTGTGCTCAGAAATCAGATATTATCCCAGATTCTGTGTTTTCTTTGTTTTCAAAAATAAATATTTGTACTAATTAATTTTGTGTTTTTAGGTAATAAATAAAGCTCGGAGAAATTGAGGAGCCAAAAGAGCAAAGAATTGGAGACAAGCGTCTATGGAGCGAAAGCCAAAGCCGCGCATGCGCAATCAACGGTTGCAACCGGAAGGAGCAACCCATCTACAAGACATGGGCCCAAGCTATCCAAGACCCCGACCCGCGACCCGGATCCGAGCCCGTCCTTTCCGAGCCGTTAGATTTGGTCTCTCGCTTCATCCAACGCTCGCTGCACTCCTACACATCATTTCTCACGCTCTCGCTCGCAAAGAAAATCATCTACTCTACATCCTATGGCCGCATCATCTCTCACATCGATCGCACCAGGATCCAACGGTCGCTTCGCCTTCCTCATCAAATCTTGCTGTACCCGCTTCACAGCACAACCCCTATATAAAATCCCATCACCAAAACCTAATTTCATTTCTCTTCCCTTCACCCCGACACTTTCAGAGAAACCAGAGCTCTCCCTCTCCTCTCTTCTCCCCGACCGAGCTCTCAGAGCAGACAACACCGCCACCATTTCCTTCCCTGACACCGCAGCCACCAGCAGCCACAACAGAGCCACTTCTCCGCCTCCTAATCTCCCTCTATTTCTCTCATAGCTTCTTCCCTAGAGGCTAAGTGAGAAATAGAAAGAGAAGAGGGTTAGGGTTAGGGTTTCAAGGAAAGCAGAGAAGCAAATGTCAATTCAAAGCCGAAATCACGAGAGGAACAAGCGATTCGAGAGTATGGGTAAAGGGTTTGCTTTTGATTTATGTTTTGAAGAGAATTAGGGTTCGATATTTTGCATGTATAAATAGAGGGGAACTGTGTATGTTTGGGGTTATGCCTGGACTAGCCAGAGCACCAATTTTAGTTGTTTTATGTTTTAATCATGTTTTAAAATAGTTTGCTAGGATTTCAATGAAACCCTAATTCTCTGTCATGTTGTTCTACTTTGTGTGGGTGTTCTTGAATGCTTAAACTATAAAGATAATCTCAATTCTAGCTTTCCAATGCTTTACTCTCAAAATGAATGCCATGTATGCATTGTAGTTAGGCTAAAACTGTATTGGTTATGCTTCAGCTCAAACCTTAGAGATATTTGCTGATTCCCTTGATTAGTTGTGCTTTAGACAACTAGTGCTCTGGGTTAGTACCTTAGCTGATAATTGAGTTATCATTAGGTGAAACTCCTTAGATAGGTGATAATCTTGACACATTATCCTTGTCTGCCACGGGAACAAGAAAGCTCCATTTAGTTGAACACATAGCATGATTTAGTGGTGGATTTGACAATCCTAGTGCCCCTTTTACTCTCACTGTTTGTATTTCATCTTTACTTCATTGTTATAACACTCAACTTCAGTCGTATCGACAACCAACAAATATATCTGTCACTTCTAGAAATCAGTAAGCAAAGCATTAGATCAACATACAGCACCACAAGTCTCTGTGGGATCGACCCGTATTTGCCCAGTTCTGCATAGTAGACACCGTGCACTTGCGGTTTAATTTGTAGGCAAAAACAGACCACTTTAGAAGCCTATCAAGTTTTTGGCGCCGTTGCCGGGGACTTGGCGTGTGCCCTGTCGATTGTTGGCCTGTCTTAACTGATTTTCACCCCTGTATATATGCTTTACATTGTTATTTTAGTCCTTTATTAGTATAACTTGCTGTTAGTTTTCTTTTTCTGCATTGCACCCTCTCTTGCATCTTCCATTACATATATGTATCATCTTAGTGTTTCTTGCTTGTAGCTCAGTTGTAGGTTCAAGCATATCATTTGCATCTCAGTACCACTACATATTCTGTTGCATATTCGTAGTACTTGTAACTCAGCTGGAGCTTTGTCACTAGTTTACAAGGAAACTAAGCAACATTGCCCTGAATCTTAGAGTTACTTGTAACTCTTGATCCCTTTCAGTCCAAATAACCTTTCATATCATTCCTTTCATCATTTGCATTCTCTAAGTAGCCTGTAAATGCTAGCATTCTTGCATATCCTTAGCTGCATATGGTGTTAGTCAAAATAAATATCATCACCTTGTCTTCATTGTTTGCTTGAGGATTGCATACTTCTGAGTACTGACCAGTTCAGTTGAGCCAGCAGGTGCATGCTACACTGCTGCAGAAGCAAGAAAAAGCGATAGAAGGAGCAGAACACAGTTGTTAGTGGAGCTAAAAATGGTTGGTCACTCTAGAACTTCATTGTACTTCATATGTGCATAAATGATAAACCATGTTCCCTGATAACCAAAATGCCTGCTGAACTAGTGCCATGTCTTTGAGCTGAGCCATGTCATGATAAGCATGTGTAGGAATTTATCACCTGTTCTTTGAGCATTGCCTCATTACTTTGCGCACTAAAATTGAGCTAAATTGTGCATGACTGAAAATTGTGCTGAGCATCTTGGTTTGTGAGCCATTACTCCATGAATGTATGCCTAACTTGTATGTGGCCAATTCTGAGCCTTGTTCACATGATAAACCAGCTGCCATCCCAAGTGCTGCTCCATACCTGAAATCCATGCTTGCATGATGCATTAGCTAACTTACTAAGCAATCATCACTGTGTCTTGTGCTATAATCCCTTAGCTTCATTCAGCCCTATGCTCACTCCATTTTATCGTAGCCTGTTAAGCTTGAATGCAACTTTGGTTAGCCTAGGTTAGTCGTGAGCCGCAAACCCAAGGCCTGTGCTTTAACATGGTTCTCAAGTGTTACGTCACCGTGAACCCTTGGCCTCAACAAGGCTTGTGTTCAACTCCAGCCCCGCTGCTGTGAGTTTGAGCTACAACAAGTACAACCAACTTTGCTACAAACCCTGTTGACAGACCTATTCTGTTGACAAGTTGAGCCAAGTTGTGCATGCTCTCTGCTCTTGTTGACTTCATCTGCCCTGAAACTTGTGGTGCTCAAATCTCTGAAAACTTAGTCTGTTGATACTCTGTGGCATGTTAGGCTTGTGGTAAAGTGCTCAAATTGATCATCTACTCGTTTGTTGCACCTGCCCTGCATCTTTGCACACTTTTGGTTAGTGAGACCTTGAATAGCATGTTGACTTGTTGAATCTACTTTGAGCCATGATCACATGCTTTGAAATTTTGAGCTCTCACCGTGCTCACATGCATTCTTTGCTTGAGTGAAAGTTCTTCCTCTGTTGTATCTCGTGGACCAACATCTCGTGACTTGTTTATGATTTTTATGGCACTGGAATGAATGTTGGTTAGCAGATGACCTGCTTTTCAAACACACACCCATCATATGCTTCACATTGAGTGAGCATTACTCAGCCTAAGCTGTGCTGTGTAATCCATGACAGCAATTACAAGCACCCCTGTGTGCTTAGCTTTTGGAAATTATGTATCAATTTTTGTGAAATTGTGTTGCCCTGTGTTGTTCAGAACACCAAAATTGTGATGTGTTGTATCTCTCTTAAACAGCAGCAAGAAGCACTTCTGTGAATCAGGTGTCATTTTCTTTTGTGAGTTATATCTCTCTGGGCTGACCCCATAACCACTGGAACCCAAAGCTGGGCTTTGAACAACCACTGGGCTGCACATAGCTGGGCCGTTCAGCTGCTGGGCTGTACAAAAACCAAACCAGCCCACAAAAACCAAACAAGGAGCCCACATAAGCCGAGCTGTTTGGGCTACTTACAAAGTTGTTCTTTACACAAACTGAAGCCCACACTAACTGGGCTGTTAACTTGCCAACCTAATCTGAGCTGAAGCCCACTGTGCATAAACCAAATCCCACAATAAACCAAATCCCACATAAACCAAAACCCACTTAAACCAAAACTGAGCCCACAACAGCTGTGCATTTGCATAACTTGGGCTTGCATCTGGACTTAGTATACTTGATGTGTGCTAGGCTATAGTGCTTCTTTTTGAGCCCAAATTGAGTTGCTAGATCATGTCAGGATTTTGGTCTGCAACTGGGGATAAAAACAAATCCATCAGAGAACTTGCTTACGGGCATGCCTCACAGTATGAATCCCCCATGACCATAATGATTTTAGGGAGTATTATGAACCTTCTCGGGGCCCTGACCTTGAATACTCATACCCTAACCATCATGAGCACATGTATCAGTCACCACAGTGGGGAGTTGAACAATTTTATACTCCCCTGACCTCTTGTATGCAATCAATGGAAGAAAACCTCATGCTCATAGAGCAATACAATGCTAGGTTTGAACTGAATACAATGCATGACCATCCATATAGCAACATGTCTGAATTTCCCTTTTTTAGTGAACCCCATGCACAACCATAAAGTGAATATCCATATGAGGAATGCATACCCACTAGTGAAGACTCTCCTTCAATAGAACAACTCGCTATGATTCTTCAAAGGAACCTGATTGAGTTACGAAATGAAGATTGGAAAGAAGTTTATGATAGGATGTTTGTTATTCCTGATACTTTTGAAAATAATGTTTCTAGTCCTACTCATGCAACTAACACTGAATATGAACCTAATCTAGAGGTAGATGAGTACACTAAAAATGCTACAATTTTGAATGGAGAGATGCATTTTTGTTATGATGATGAGGATGAATATGACATGTTAGAAGAACTTGTTTATCTTTGAAAATGTCTTTGAAATCTTTGGGTTCAAAGACATTAAGTCTCTCTCCGTGAACCCTACGAATGATGCTTCTTCTAATATTCATACATGTGATGCTGAATTGGAGTCTCAGGCAATTGTTCACCGAAAATGAGCATGATATACCACCCTCTCCGTAACCTAGGAATAGCTTAATTGTCTGTTGACACAGATGATTCAATGCATGTGTCTAATTCCATGCCTAGGTTACAGCATGATATCTCTCCTGGTTATCTTGTGCATGAGATTGAAATTTTGGATAATGATGAGTATGACATGGAGATTGATGAATTGTTCTATGCAGGTGAGCATGATTTACCCTCTTCTGACCCTAGGAAAGTGTGTGATGGTGCAAATGATCTTACACATGAAAACAACTTAGATGTACCTAATCTCTTTCCTAAGGCACAGATTGAAACTCCTCCACCAGACCTAGGTGTAGTTTGTAACAAAATTGCAAAACCAACTTTTCTGAAAATGCCTAATTTAGGCCTCGAGCTTTGTGCTTCCCAAGTCCTCTTGGTCTATTTTGCATCAAAGTATAACACTTTTAAAGAGCCACGGTTGGAATGTGTATGTCTGCCTGTTATTAGCAAAACTCACTTTGAGTTAGACCTTGTGCATGATGTACCCTTAATTTTGCAAGATTTTGTGCTCACAAACACATATGTTCACAAGTTTAGGTTTGGGGGAAAATCATTCTCCTATGCAGTCTTACTTGCACTTTCATGTTATATTTGTGTAAGATTGTTGATGTTTCTGCATACCGTCTTTTGGGTTGATCTTCAACTCTTTAGATTGTTGGTGTATGGTGAATTTTCATTGTATATAATCCAGTATGACTTGTTAAATTTTCTTTTCTTGAATCGGTTGAGTCTTATTGTGCATATATTGTGCTAATCTGATATGATCTCCGCTGAGAGTGTTGGATTCTATCCTTGACGAATGAAGCTCTAACCTTGCTCCCGCCGACATCCGGTAATCTCTTCCCTTTTTCTCTACTCAACATAGTTCTCTTGGTATGTGACTGTTTAAATTTTTTCTATCTGTCGACACATTGAGGACAATGTTTGATTTAGGTTTGGGGGTGCATTTGCATATAGAGTTTTTAGTCTTTTATTTCAAAAAAAAAAAATGATGTATTATTATTTTCATTTCATGTACTTAAAAAAAAAATCAAAAATTTCAAAACTCTTTGTAAATATGTACATAAAAACCTCCAACTTTTAGAGATTTTAGAGTCACTAGCATGCTTCTAGCTATGTTTACATAGAGAGTCTGACCGAAATAACGAAACTTGGAAGTACTGGAGAACACAATCGGGTTTCTTAGTTGATTAGAGCGTTAAAGTTGGATTTAACCATACCGGAGAGCGAATTAGGTGTTGTTTAGATATTCGGTAGTAGAATTGTGATCACCCATAGTGGAGACTACCCATTTTACATCAAGTGAGGCACCAACCTTCAATTTTTTGCAACTTTCTAGAAAAGTCATTAGAGTGTGTGTCACCGTCGTCAATTCCGGGTAGGAATGGTGAGCTACCCAACTTCGCACCACTTTCAAAGACTACTTTTGATCTCTTGAGTGCTATTTTTTGTCAATCATGAGGGTGACGTTTAAAGATGAAAACTCCTTCTAAATATCGATTTGCAGTTAGCATCACTCTCTCAATCAACGAGACCCATAGAAACACATCATCGTCGACAAAAGCGGAGCAACATCGAATATTTGAAGAAAACTTGATATAGTCCAAGGTTTACATGCAACAAAGAAAAGAAAATAGGATGAGAATTAATGAAGTTTGTGAAATCAAGACAAGTTGTGAAAAATTGAGTTTTATTGTTTTATTGTCATTTCAAGATATTAGCTTAAAAAAAAAAAAAAAAAAAAAAAAAAAAAAAAAAAAAAATGTCAAGTTTTTGTGAAGTTCGAAGTTCGTCATCAACGCTTGAAGACCGAAGATTGAAGACGTTTCTATGGTTCCTATGAGAGAATGATGTTAATTGTCGATCGGGTGAAAAGGTAAGTGAGTACTCCCATCCTTGCTAATGGTTGATTTCCTTTCTTAGAGATCATCGTAAAAGATTCTTTTTGTCCACACTTCGTGGAGTCTCCGTAAATTATTTCGGAAGGTTATCCTTCTTACCTTCAACGTGTGCGGGATTTCTCTCTTTAGTCCCGCTGCACACATGAGAGACTAAAAAAGCGGTCTTTTTGAGTGCAATTATCATAAAACCCTAATGGTGAGGCGAAGTCGAGGCTTATGATCACAATCGAATCCGAATTCTTTCATATGGTATGGTTACTTCTTGCTCGACTTAAGGATGAGAATGCGTTCTTTGATAGTTCTAACTTCTTGTTACTAGCATGCGAAACTCTATGTCCTCATAGCTCCTTGGATGCTTGAGACTCTTTTACACTCGAAATTGGAGAAGGTTTTGTGGGTACACCTCTGGTAAACCCTCACGAGACTACAACTCGTCCACTATGGACACCTAGGGATTTAAAGGCTTAGTGCATACGCTAAATGCATTCGAGAGACTGCGACGGGGTATAGTTAGGATTTCTAATTTCTGTTTCACTTGAGGACAAGTAAAATTCGGGTTTGGGGGTATTTGATGAGTGCCAAATATTGCATATTTATACACCTTTTTATTGGCATTTAACTCATCTTTTGTGCTCGAGAAATCGGATATTATCTCGGGTTCTCATGTTTTCTTTGTTTTCAAGAATAAATATTTGTACTAATTAATTTTGTGTTTTTAGGTAATAAATAAAGCTCGGAGAAATTGAGGAGCCAAAAAGAGCAAAGAATTGGAGACAAGCGTCTATGGAGCAGAAAGCCAAAGCCCGCGCGCGCAACAGTTGCAACCCAGCAAGGAGCAACCCATCTACAAGACATGGGCCCAAGCTATCCAAGACCCGACCCGCGACCCGGATCCGAGCCCGTCCTTTCCGAGCTGTTAGATTTGGTCTCTGCTTCATCCAACGCTCGCTGCACTCCTACATATCATTTCTCGCTGCTCTCGCTCAGCAGCAAAATCATCTACTCTACATCCTACGGCCGCATCATCTCTCACATCGATCGCACCGGGATCCAACGGTCGCTTCGCCTTCCTCATCAAATCTTGCTGTACCCGCTTAACATCACAGCCCCTATATAAACTCCCATCACCAAAACCTAATTTCATTTCTCTTCCCCGAACCCGACACTTTCGGAGAAACCGAGCTCTCCCTCTCCTCTCTTCTCCCGACCGAGCTCTCGGAGCGGAACAACACCGCCACCATTTCCTTCCCCGACACCGCAGCCCACCACCACCGGCAACAATGAGCCACTTCTCCGCCTCCTAATCTCCCTCTATTTCTCTCATAGCTTCTTCCCTAGAGGCTAAGTGAGAAATAGAAAGAGAAGAGGGTTAGGGTTAGGGTTTCGCGAGCAGAGGAAGCAAACGTCAATTCAAAGCCGAAATCACAGAGGGAAAAAGCGATTCAGAGAGTATGGGTAAAGGGTTTGCTTTTGATTTATGTTTTGAAGAGAATTAGGGTTCGATATTTTGCATGTATAAATAGAGAGGAACTGTGTATGTTTGGGGTTATGCCTGGACTAGCCAGAGCACCAATTTTAGTTGTTTTATGTTTTAATCATGTTCTAAAATAGTTTGCTAGGATTTCAATGAAACCCTAATTCTCTGTCATGTTGTTCTACTTTGTGTGGGTGTTCTTGAATGCTTAAACTATAAAGATAATCTCAATTCTAGCTTTCCAATGCTTTACTCTCACAATGAATGCCATGTATGCATTGTAGTTAGGCTAAAAGCTTATTGGTTATGCTTCACTCAAACCTTAGAGATATTTGTTGATTCCCTTGACTAGTTGTGCTTAATTAGACAACTAGTGCTCGGGTTAGTACCTTAGCCGATAATTGAGTTATCATTAGGTGAAACTCCTTAGATAGGTGATAATCTTGACACATTATCCTTGTCTCACACAGAACAAGAAAGCTCCATTTAGTTGAACACATAGCATGATTTAGTGGTGGATTTGACAATCCTAGTGCCCCTTTTACTCTCACTGTTTGTATTTCATCTTTACTTCATTGTTATAACACTCAACTTCAGTCGTATCGACAAACAACAAATATGTCTGTCACTTCTAGAAATCAGTAAGCAAAGCCTTAGATCAACATACAACACCACAAGTCTCTGTGGGATCGACCCGTATTTGCCCAGTTCTGCATAGTAGAAACCGTGCACTTGCGGTTTAATTTGTAGGAAAAAACAGACCACTTTAGAAGCCTATCACTTATGAGTTCGATTTCGATCCAAAAATTTTGATTTTGAAAATGCATAAGGCCGGCAAGGTCGTGGTTTGAATAAGCTTCCGACCATACATCCGCCGGAATGTTCAACTTTGAATAAGCTGTCGATCTCTCTTCCGCCGGCAGGGTCAACTTTGAATAAGCTGCCGACCATATATCCGCCGGAATGGTCCTCGGATGAAGAACACGCCGACTATCTTGGGAAGCAATCTTACGGCCGGCATGTAAACATTTCCTACCCTTCCGGCTATATCAAACTCGGCATGCAAAAAAAAACAACATTGCCGACTGACATAATATGGAAGATGTAATTTACTTTATTCATTCAATTTTGGTTACTACATTGATTGAAATATAAAACCTAATCCTTGTCGATGGAAAAACGAATGCACTTAGCATGTGCATCAAGCCTTTGAACCCCTAGGCGACCCTAGTGGACGAGTTATAGTCTCGTGAGGGTTTACATAGAGGTCTACCCACAAAACCTATACAAAAACTTCTAAAGCCATCAATCTTCGTCCGAGGACGATACACCCTCCATCATCTCCGGTGTATACTCCGGGATTTTGGATTTCATGAATTGATAGCTTGCATCGAATGCGGATGCTTCCCCCTTTTCCTCCAAGTAGCGCGCTTTGGCGACTTCATGCTACAAAAACATAACACAAACTTACTTTGTTAGTGGTGTTTAGTAGGAAGATCAAACAACATTGATCACGTAAAATAAACCACAAAAAAAACTTACAAATTGTTCAATGGACAAGTTAAAGTGGGGAGCGTTGAAAATTGGTTTTTGGATAGCTAAATAAGCAAGTATCGCATTTTCAATGACTATGTGCCTATCGTGCACTTGTTGAGCACTTCTTGAGTTAGGATTCCCACACTCTTGAATAAAAGTGTTGTGAACCCTAGCCCAAAAGGTTGTGGAATCCACCCTTACGGAGGACTGCCTTCGAACTATAGTCTCCGCATACCAAGCTTTGGTGATTGCCAAATCTTCATTATAATCAAATGAAGTCATTTCTTGTGTGTAGAGAGCTATTGGGTGAGTTAGATGGAGTGTATGATGATATGAGCTTTGGAGAGTATATGCAAATAGTTGTGTGTTGTTTTGTGGAGATAAGTATTGCATTTATAGGATGGTGCCCAAATTTGGCCGGAGGGGTCGCAAAACGGCCGGATATGTATGGGTTCATTAGCATGCCGGCCAAAATACCGTCGGCATTTTCTTGTTTTGTTTCCCTCCCGACCTTACATGATTTTAGGCATCAGAAGAATGGTTTTTTTTTTTCAAGATATGGCCGGCAGGGTCTCTATTTTCGTACCCTTCCGGCTACAAAAACGCCTAGCTTAGTAGGAATCGTATTACCTTGCCGGCCCTGGTAACTACACAATTTTTGTTGACAGGGCCGGCAGTCTGACATTTCACAACCTTGCCGGCCCTGGGACAGCCGACAGGGTAGCTTAAAAAAGCATGCCGGCAAATGTATTGACACTTTATATAGCTAAACAAACCATTCATTCAACAACTAGAAATCCAACATTTTTTGTCCAAAATACGAAACATGTCCCATAAACCGTAAAAAAACATTTGTCACACCATTAACTTAAACATTTGTCCACCACAACATAAAGAAATGAACTAGGAAAGCATTCATTGGCCACGACCACGGCCCCGTTTTGGAACACTACCTTCACCACCACGACCACTGCTGCTACCTTCACCACCAGGAGCACTACGAGTCCTCTTTTTATCAGCCTTTATATTGGCTTGTGCATCCTTAATAGCTTTTTCTTCCGCCTTTACTTCAGCCTGAAGTTGCTTGAACAATAGTTGGGCATCCTCATTGTCAACATTACAAGCATATTCAATGTGCTTGCTTTGCACAGGTTCTCCTCTGTCTTTCGCGCAACACAACACCCTCAAAAAGGTCTTCAACTGATCCTTCTATATTCAATTAAACAACAAACAATTAATAGAATGATTCGGTAATGCAATCAATCTTGAAATAGTAAGAGCAACTCTAAAATACTTACAAATATCTTAAGCAATGTTCTTTGGGTCTTTCGATTCGATCTTCTTCTTATGAGCCAGTTCTTGATAGTCATTGGCCTAATCACAGTAGGACGAGCCCAACCCAAGTACCACGCCATGTATTTCTCAGTAGCTTCATGACCGGTGGTCACCTCGTCCAAAAGACTCACATCGATTTGACCGCGACGCCTATCAGCCCAATGTTCTTGAGTTGGTCTTTGGAAGGTAAGAGACGTTCATACCTTTTTGGGACGTGGTGCAATCACTCATATCCACAGTAAAGGCCGGATTTGCTGCATCGAAATGAGGTTCTTCTTGGACGTAACCCAATTGTCGCATTACCCGATGTGGATCGTACATTGAAAATCCTTCAAACACAGTCATCAAGGGTCCATAGTATAATGCAAGAACTTCATTTCTCATTGGGATTAAACCTTGATTTCTATCCTCTCGATACGGATCAAATATCACCTCTTCCGCAGTTAATTTGTCGATGGCGACTCGGAGTTTCATAAGATTTTGCGGCATTTCCTTATCCTGAGTACCCTTAAAATTGTACCTTTGCGCTCTTGGAAAATGAACCGGAACACTGTTATCCACTTTGACGTAAGAGTTGTCTTTGAACAAAGAAGGTCAGTGTTCATATATCCAAACCTATGCAAAAAGAAAAAAAAGTTTAGTAAGAACCTTATCTTACGAGAATTTTGCGAATATAAATGTTCTAGACAATAAAATTACTTGGAAGAGACATGTGTTTCCGTTAACTTTCTTAGTGAGTGCCCTAGAACATTTTGTCAACTCATTGTTCAAGAAGGCGACCACCGCAGTACCCCAAGAATAACCACGCATCTCATGTAAGGGATCCAATAGTTGCAAGTAACTGGCCTCGACTTGGTTTCCGAATCGTCGGGGAAGATACATTTGCCAAGGGTGTATAGCAAATAAGCGGCCGCGGTAGCATTGATTCGCACCGGGTGCACCATTCCTTCCCTATCAAGGATTTCCCGAGTCTTCCATAATCTGTCCCTCAACTTCTTCACATTAAACTTCTTGGTTAGTCGACCATCCTTCTTGTCAAGAACATCATCCGTCTGAACCTAACTCAAACCGAACAATTTCTTGCTCAATTCGTAAATCTTCCCGAAAAAAATGGCATTATCGAATCCCTCAGTGGATCGCTTTTCCATCAACCTCGAGGCCTAGAATTTGTTGAGCATCATCGGGAGTTATCGCCATCTCACCGAATGGGAATAACATAGTATCGTCTCTCCGTAGAACCTCTCACAGAATGCAGAGACGGTAACTTTATCATGATTAATATTCGAACTCTCCACCGCAGGCAACAACCCGGAGTTCCTCACAATCACTTTCATCTCCTCACATTCCAAGTCAAGATCCCAAGTATGAGTCACTGAACACGAAGCTTGGCGCCTCATGAGACGGATGGCATGCTTGTGATCCTAAATACCAAAAAAAATAAAATGAAAAGAAATATAAACACTTGACGCAAATTTAATTAAGATAGTTACACACTTGAATAAATAACAAAGACGGATTAAGATTACTTATGATAGTATTATGGACCGTACATGCCCATGAGTGTTTGTATCCAAAAAGAACATCTCCACCATCTGCTGGGGTCCCTTTTGGAGGCTCACCTTCTTTCAAAGTGCAACCATCAAGTGTTTGGGAGGCATGTGAGAATCAGTCGGTTTAGTGATCACCCTCTTCTTCGTTCCGGTTGAAGTTGAAGCCAAAGCTTCGGTGGCTTGAACAATAGCTAGAGTTTGTTCTCCATCTCCTTCTTCTTCTTCTTCTTGTTCCTCTTCCTCTTCAACAATTTCATCTTCGATGATATTCTTACCTTTATCTCCATTACCATCATCATCATCACCATCATCATTACCTCCTCCAGCCTCAGGCATGTCTTGATCACCATCATCATCATCATTGTTACCTCCTCCAGTATCCGGATTGGTTTCATCAACATCATCATCATCACCTCTTCTACCATATGGAATTGATTGGTCTTCATCTGAGTCTCGTCCGAATCATTGGGTTCGAGATAGTGGTTCTAAGACCTTTGTCGTTCCCAGGCACAACATATACCCCTCGATATTTTGAAGACAAGAGTTTATCACCAACACGAGGAGGGTTTGAAGGAGGACTAAGAGCTGCTTTCGTAGCTGCTTTCTTCTTTGCCATTCGCAATCCGAACAAGAACAATTCGGAAAAAAAAAATATTACAGAAGCCGGCGTTAGACATATACAACATATCCTATGGAAAAATGGCCGGAAAGGTCGACCAAAAGATGAGTTCCTATTAAGCCAAAGCCGCGATGTATCACCAAAATAGCCTTCCCGGGCGCACAAAAAAAAATATGGATTTTTCACTAAACTAGTCGGAAAGGTCCATTTCCCACACATCGCCGGGTGACAAACAGTAGGAATGGTTTTATATAAATACCCTTCCTAAGAAAAATTCTAGGCATCGGAAACATTCTAAAAAAGTAGCCAAGGGTAAACAATAATAAGATGCCTACTTTATTAAAAAAAAAAAAAAGACGCCGGAATGGTATACATATGAATAACTCCGCCACCTGCTAGTAGCGATTCTGAGAAACTATACAAATCGGCAAGTTCTTCAACCTTATACCCTCCCGGCCAAACACTAACTATGAAATCCCTAAAGGTCGATAACAAAAAACCTTGCGTCAGAATCGCCAATTCAAAAATTCGAATTTTCTGACCTAATTTGACATGCAAACATGAAATCGAAGTACTAGAGTGAGTTTAAACAAGCCCTTACTTTCTTAAGCGCACCATTTCACGTGGTTCAGCGGGTTCAATTTCTTCTTCTTCGACAGTTTTTTTTTTTCACTTTCTTAGCAACCAAACTTGCAATTCCAGGGTTATATTCATTGGGTTTTCGATTAGTTTCTTTCATACGAGTTGCCTTCTTCCGTGGTGGATCCATTGATGAAGACTAATCGGAGTTTTTGAATCGACGATTTTAACGAATTGATCGACGAGTTTTGGTGGTGGTGGGGGTGATGTAGCCGGTAGGGTTGTGGAGGAGAAGAAGAAGAGAAGAAGATGATGAAATGAAAAGATTAAAACTGATTTAGGGTAATAGGTTTTTTTTAAAAAAGGGTAGTTTTGTAACTTACCCATTAGGACTCCCCCTAAAACCCACAAAAAGTGTTCCTTTAAAATTGGGTATACCCCAATTAGTTTGAGTATACCCCAATCAAGCCAGGTAGCAAAATACCAAGGGACTTTAGACATATTCTTATAAAGCTGGACTATGTGCATGGAGTCACTTTCAACTTCTAACTTTTTGATACCTGGTGAAAGAGTTAAGAGCGGGCCATCTCTAATGGCCCACAACTCCGCCATATTGGCATCATTATTGAAGATAAAGCGCGAGAACGTCGCCTTAAACTTACCATCTGTCTCTCGAATAATCCCACCGATATCTTCAAATTTATCATCATTTGCCGAACCATTGACGTTAAGTTTCATAAAGCCTATGTGAAGACTGGACCATCCAATATACGATACTACATAACTTGTAGAAGTACCGCCAAACTAGATCAGTAAAGAAACATATTCTCGAGCTTTGGAAAGTGTCAGTTGAATAATGATAGTTAAGTCATAAGGTTTTCGTTCAAACAACCACTTGTTCTTGCAAATCCATATGTACCATAAAAGAAAATGGAAAACCTAATTTCATTGATAGGTAAACGCATAAGAAAGCTTGAACATTGTATCTACCCAATCCATATTCACTTCTTTGATAAGAACATCAATCCGCTAATGTTGATTCACCCACTGCCAAACAAAATTAGTCACGGGACAGTGTAAAAATAAATGATTTAAGGTTTCTGCGGAAGACGAGCATACTATGCAAAACTTGGGTATATTCAGACTTTTATGAACAAGATGGTCTCGCTCTAACAACTTTCTATGGCTAACTTGCCATAAAAAATGCTTGATATGAGGGAGATATTTACCTTTCTGCTTGGATTCATTAGGATTTCAACCAAAATTTTCACAGCATAAAAGATTATAAGTTCTTTTAACCGTGACATTTCCACTTTTATCATGAACCCATACTAGATGATCTGGATTATAGTGAAATAAAGTGATATTTATGGATTTTATCTGGTTTTGAAGATGTCGGAATCACAAATAGGGCGAGTAAGGAAACGGTCATCTTCAACAAAAGTAACTGAAGGCAGAATATAAGATAAGTCTAGAATAAGAGTTGATTGGTGACAAGTGTAGAGATCAGTAAAAAAATTAGGTAATATTAAAGTCTATCTCAGATTCATCATATATTCATTTAAGCATGTGAAAAATTCACCTTTTGAAATTACATAAAAGAATACACACTTTGATTCAGGGTAATGGAACCGTGTATAATGATGGTTCGTGAAAAATATTCCTTCTCAACTTACAAGCATAAATCGTGTTCATTAACAGTCAAGATTTCGACCATGATTCACAAACACATGGTTATTTAGTGAACATAGTTATCTTATAAGTGTTTATGAAATTTTTTGGCAAAGCCAAACGTATTTGTGAAATAGTTTAGGAACATTTGCTTGGTTTGATACCGGGTATATATGTGTAAGGGTACGCATACCTATAGACCAGTCTGAGAACTCAGGCTGTTAGGGTACGCGCACCGGGTATGTGTACCCTTAGCCATTCACTAACTCGATCCCTTGGGGTACGCGTATTGGGTATGCATTCCTCCACATTCATTAACTCATAACCTTAGGGTTCGCGTACTGGGTATACGTAGTTCTGAAAACTATCTTTAAACAATTTAAAACATTCTCAATCGCCATTGCTTGGGCAATATCAAAATGATCAACTTGAAATAAAGTTAGTTCATTAGTAATAAATTGTTCTTAACCAAGATTATCAAGGATCTAGAATATTCATTGCTTGAATTATATTTCGAGAGATTTATCACCACAAGCTTGACTCGAAATTTCTTCTTTGCAATATTAATCAACCAAAATTATACGATATATTCTTATAAGATTCAATGTGAACCTTTCAAGCAAACTCTATTAAGCCGCTAAAGACACTAGCCTACTATCAGACTTCAAGCTGGAATGTAGCTGAGACTGAATTAACCATTCAAGCAATTCAGCTGTGGTCGTGATCCTTACGTCTCTTGAACCTTGCAAGGCTCTACGCAATTCATTCCCTTAGTTGTTGTTCTTTACATCCTAAGAGTTGTTTCGACCAAAGTGAATACTTTTGATACTGATCTCGCATATAACATATAAGACTATTTTATTTGATTTTGATATTTCGATCTAGGTTTGAAAATATGTTTGCAACAAACAAAAACTAGCAAACCCCATAAATACGAAATACTTACACTTAGTTAGCTGAGAAGCCTGTATTACTAACCACCTCTCAAAAACAGTTTAAACAAATCAATGAATGAAAGTTTTAGATATCTATCTTTGGGAATCACAAAGTCCGAGATGAAGAAAACTTTGCGGTTTTTATCTATCTCGCTCCTGATCTAAGATTGACGAAAAACTCAATGGTAAATAGAAACAAGATCAGCATACATGAACTATCAGATAAAAGATAGTCGTACGTGGCTTCACAAATCCCTAAGTGAAGTATGTAATTCGTAAACCTAATTATATTTCATAGTGGAAACTTATGTCAATAGAGAACGACTCTAGCAACCAACTAGGACACAAAAGTGTCAGGGATTCAAAAATAAAGTTGCACGAGTCTCTCTATTTATAGATTTTCAAGGCTCCAGGTAGTGGTAAGAAAGGTTGTCATTCACTCGACTTGATGAGATTGATTTTAAGAATTAATAAACAAAAATACTTAAACTAGCATAAATATACAAAATATGGCCACAAGATGAAGAGACACTGGGATGCAGGATTTCACTACTTTTCATATTATTGTGGTTCAGTCATTAATTCTAGACGATATAGCTCAAACAAAAGAAATATTTAACTCTATTATTTGCCAAAGTAGATTTCATAAAGCATTAGTTGTAAGTTGTGAGCATGAAGCATCAAAAGTAATTAAAAACTAAGCATGCGACATCAGACAAAATAAAAAATAATTAATAGAAATCATTAAACAATTAAATTATATGCAAAGAATTAATTTAATTACCACATGGGTGAAAAACAGCTTCCTTCGTTGTCCCAGTGACGGGGTTTAGCTCCACATAGTAAAAACATACTCAAAAAGATAACTCATAGCTCAAATGGTGTTTCTATTGAAGAAAACTAACAAAACAGGGGTTTGCAACGCTATGTAGGCGTCACAGAATCCACTGTTACAATTACACTTCTGAACAATTGTTGCAAAGAACTGTTACAAAATACGATAAAAGAGTAGTGTTGTTGGCATTGTTCGTATATCGCTGCAAAGACTGTTGCAAAACCGTGAATAAACCACGGTTTATTAACGACAGGCTTTGGCAGCTATTATTCTTCGTCTTCTTCTCTTCCTGCAGATGCAGAAAGCTCTGCAACTTCTTATTTTTAGTTCTGTTCTCGCCCCAATCACTCCATTCCCTTCTCAGCTTCTTTAGCATCATATTTATACCTACAGGATCCACAAAGCTTCGAGTAAATTCCCTAATATTTTGCAATCAATCACCACCATATATTCCTTCTCTGTGAAGATTTTATTTCCTTCTTCAAGTGTCTGTTAATGTTGACACACTTCCAACAAGCTATGTCCACGTTCAGTTAGAGTAACAGAATTGAAAACCCGATATTCTTGTGGACCCTGTTTGTCGAGATAACGAAGGAAACTTCATTTTTCTTCATTGCATGCGTCTTCCGGTGGTTTACTCACGCTAAACATGTTGAATGTGTTTCGGAAGGATTTAAACTCTCAGTTCATACGCAAATACTCCAAATATCCAACCAAGAATCTCGAGAAACACTACAACACACGTATTGCCCTGGTTTACCTCAAGCCGATGATCTAGCCCTTATTTGACGAAACACGACACATGATTGTCCCTGTTTAATCGAAACAGGGTGGTATCAATCAAATCTGGTCATTGAATCTCAATGAATCCCCTCCAAATTCTCTGTCAGAAGTTACACTGCAATAGATATTTGAACTGGTAAATTCCCGCCACTTTTCTGTTTCTCGCGAAGAAGAATATCGCCCCCTATCCGTCTGTGGAGTTAAATAGCATGTGTCCAAGTGAGGTACCCCTTATAAATTGAGGTGGCCGTTATCCAAAGCATGGATCTGTTTAGCAAATTCCTCCGGCCGGGATGTCTTTAACAACTTTTCGAGCCGAATTTTTCAAAAATGTTTATTTGCCAAAAATACCTACAAACAGGTTTATTAGTGATAAAATGAGTCCCAGCTAATGTAGTTATGGGTGAAAATGTGTCGCACTTACGTGCTTATCAGTAGCTTTGAATTCAAACTAAGATTACTTTAATTTCAAGCAGACACTTTCTCAGTATAGATGAAATTTTTGCTAGGAATTCATGTAAGCATGTGAAAAGTTCCCCTTGAAACTGCACATAAGAATATGCATTTTGGTCCAGGGTATAGAACCGTGTACAATGAATAGTTTGTGGCAAATATGCCTTACAAACTTACAAGCATAAATCATGTTTATTGACACTCAAGACTTAAACCATGATTCACAAACATATATTGATTTAGTGAAAAAAGTTGTCTTTTAAGTATTTATGTGATTTTTAGCAATGCCAAACACATTTGTGAAATAGTTTATGAGCATACGCTTAGTTCGATACTCGGTAGGTATGTGTAGGGGTACGCATACCTATAAACCAATATGTGAACTCGGGATGTTGGGGTAGACGTACCAGGTATGTATACCCTTATCCATTCACGAACTCATTCCCTTGGGTACACGTACTGGGTATGCATACCTCCCTCTTATTTACGAACTCAAAACCTTAGGGTACGCGTACTGGGTATACGTACCTATCTTATTCTGAAACTCCGATCTCTAGGGTAAGCGTAATGGGTATGCGTACATACCTTGTGTCCAGAATTTCAGTAGTTCTGAAAACTATCTTTAAACATTTTTACATTCCCAATCGCCATAAATAATTAATATCTTTGTTTGGGAACTTTCCAAATGATCAACTTGAAACAAAAATAGTTCATGAGAAATAAAAAAAATTTAACCAAGATTGTCAAGGATTTAAGACATCTATTCCTTGAATCATATTTCGAGAGATTTATCAATAAAAGCTTGACTCCAAATTTTCTTTTTGCAATACTAAGTCTAATAAAATCATACGACATACTCTCATAAGATAAAACGGTAAATGCCATGAGTATATAACATGGTTTAGTCTTCACATACCTCTTTGTCGATGAAGTTCTTAAAATGTCTTAGTTTGATCTTGAGTCTTCAAAAACTAGTGATGTCTGATACTCAACTACCATATACTGTAATGCAGTCTAAGAATTGACTTTGGTAGACTAGAAATCAAGATATAGTTGAATGCATCTAACATTGACAACAAGCTTGAGATAGCAAAACTTGCAAGTTCGACCGAGTAGTGCTCTAACAGTCTCCCACTTTGTCAATTTTGGTGATAAAACTATCAATACATATGGATTCAAAATAAATAAACCTTTCATCTCAAAATATATCATGCTTGATTTCTTTGGTTCTTCAACATCGTCTTGAATTCTTCGGTCTTAAAATTATTTTATGGTTCTTCATATGATCGTTTCACCACCTTTGTTTTTGAAGATCTATAGCGATAAAAGCTTATTAAATACTCATTTAGCGCTTTTCTAAAATGACAAAGTCACTTAAATCAATGGCTGGTATATCGGTGCATAGTATTGTTACCTTCCTCAAACTTTAATTGTACCAAAAATTTGAAGCAATACTACGGTGATATGTTCTCACCCTTATTATTTACTTACCTCTTTTGCATAATAGGTAAAAACTATAGTTTATAATCCACTCTCCCCTATATAATGTTCTGAAAAGCCATATGTTATAGCAGAATACTACTAAATAATTTTTCCTCTTTTTGTCAATAAAATTTGCAAAGGTGAAAGACAATGGATCGTAATGGATTACACAAAAGAGATATCGAGACTAGACATAATATACCACTTTTTATTTAAACAATTTCACCAAGAAAACTTAGTGTCTTCATCAAGGAGACATAAAGGTACAGTCATCTCCTATAATTCCACATCGGAACTCCTCATAAAGATATACCAAGCACAAGTTCAAATTGAATTCTCTCCCATTTGATGTCATTCCCAAAAGAATAACATGAGTGATTTTTTTTTCTATATACAGGAGAAGGATTTTCTAGGATATTAACAAATTTACAAGTAAATTATCCCAGATACTTTTTCTCTTCTCGCCAGTTATGAACAAAAAGTTAAAACCAACAATCTTAATTTTAGAAGCACTAATATACATTACTTTCCTAAGAAAAATAATCATCGACAAAAACTATTGTCTAGGCTAGTGAAGAATAAATAGCATAATTTTAGCGACATAACTGAACATAAAAATTATATCTTCTCTAGCCATGTAAGGATTATATACTAAAGTTTTCTAGGAAAGGCAGAAACTAAGAACATGTTAAGGAGTCCCTACAATATATTCACAAAGTGTAATCTTGGGAACATCAATATTACAATTCTCTAAATAGTTTACTCTTCTTTGGTGATGAACACAAAAAGTTAAGAGTTTGACCAATGAGAACATATCAGATATCCGTTTTTAATCACCAGAAATATGATAGCAAATAAACAATCTCAAAAAATAGGCAATACACATAATAATCGATAAAAATTAAGTATTGCAATCATCTCCAAGAGAAAACTTAAATATATAAACTTTAATCATTGTAATATGATAATATTTGGAATAGATAATGTAAAACACATAAACAGGCTACTCCAAAAACCAGTTTTCCTTCTTAAAATACTATGAATAAAAATTCCTACAAGGAGTTAACTATAAAATATACCCTAAAATAATTCTTCATCATTCCCGAACTCATTTTCAACAACTGGCATCGGATAATACGACTATGAATAAGAGAAGTGACTCATTCAAACCTATTAGGCTGCTGTTTGACAAGTGCTTCTTGAACCTCGAGAGATTTTTGCAGAATAACTTTAAGTTCTGGCACTTTCATCTTAGTCTTGTTAAGTTCTTAAAGAAAAGTTGCAAATATTTGATGGTCGGAGCAGTTTGTTCTTGGCTTCTTCTTCCTTTTAAAGAATGAATGTGTCTCCTTAGGGTAGGACTTCTCATATTCCTTCATAATCGCGAGGTTATCAACAACCATAGGAATACAGGTCCCAATAGAAGAGATTTCCCGTGGAGGCTCCATAATTCTTACGAATATGGTTTTAATGTTCACAAATACCACACACACACACACACACACACACACACACACACACACACACACACACACACACTATATATATATATATATAGCGCTTTCACAAGAAATTTTTGGAAGAGTTCCAAAAGTAATGTGAGATTAAGAAGGAATGATGACGAACCGTGTAGAGTTTCAGAACTTTTAGATTTTTTAGAATCAAGGACTTCGTTCATGAACTATAATTCAAATTGAAAAGGAAAAATACCAACTTTAGCCTTTTCCAGGTTTGTATGAAGAGGATTCTTTTCAGTACCATTACTTGAAATATATAAGTTAATGAACATATTTGTTAGTGCAAAATATGTGTCCCGAGAATATATAAATACTTCTTTAATTCATGCCAGAACTTTTAAGTTAAAATATCAATTATATGACTAAATAATTTTTCTAAGAGAAAACTCGAATCTTAACTAGTCAAGTAAAACTTTTCATGGATCATGTTCTCGTCTCTCTTGATTCGGAGTTAGATAGGCATGGAGAAATTTACACTAAGAGCATCAACTTAGTTGATACCCGCATTGTGTCATTACATTTTGGACTCACTATTTTGCGATATGGTAGCTCCAAGCATAGAATTTCATTGGATGCATGGGGAATAATTAAACATCCCATTTAAGTACGCCAAAAACCAGATAGGATATGAAATATATATTTTGGATTTATCTCAATGGAGATAGGCTCAACACTGAAATTTTGTTACTCTCTGTTTGCGGGCTACAATTGACAAAGGATTCATAAAACTAGAGCCCCACATTATCACAAGAATGAAACATCCAAAGAGGATGGAATTTCAAGTAATAGTAATATTCAAGACATAAACTAAGTATAGTTTGATCCAAATCCCTTGTTATTCTGGTGTGAGCATCAGATAGCTCACCACTAAGTTCCTGCACTGGTTTGTCAAAATCCATTTTTCTTGATCGTTCAGATCTAGGTATCTTCTTTCTTTAGATTTACCCTTTCCTTTAGGATCATTCAAACTTTTAAGAGAATATGGAATAACCTTTTGTACCTTGGATAGATTTGACTTTTGGAAGAGCTGAAGAACATTTTTCAAATGACTAGCCCTCTCGATGCGCTTTTCGACATATCTTACTTTTTGCTCGTACTTGAATGTTTGAGATCGTATCTTTCAATGGTACGATAAGGACATGTTCGGTTGAAGAGAGATTAAGGTACAATATATGTTTATGCATACATACACATTTGTGATGGTACTGAACGATTGATAATAGAATTTTCATTAGTGAGTGAAAATTCATCATAACCGCCAAAGTATATGAAAAAATATTAACGAAGTTTCAAGATTAATGTGAGTATGTTACATTCATCAGAATTGGCAGATTCAACCAAGAGAGGAAAACTGGAAATTTCTTCCCCTTCTAAGTCATATTAATCAGATGTTTCATTAAGTGTTGCAGCAAGACCCTTGTTGTAAGTGTACTTTTTACAATCTGGATACTCATTAGCAAAGTGATCGAACCCCAATACACTTGAAGCGTTGAGCCATATCCCCATCATCACTATTTTTATAGGCCCTGTTTTTAGGAGGAACACGATATTGTGGCTTGTTTGATGACGACGGAGGTTCTTTGGAGAAACGTTTATTCCGCTGCAGGAGAAAATTTATAAACTGTCTTGTAATAAGAGACACGAATTTATCAAGTTTTTCATCAGACAATTCGTAGTCATCAATATGACGTTTCTCAGAAGCTCAAACACTTTCACATTTATCAAGTATATCAGTATATTTCAAGGCTTTTAAGGCAACGTATTTTCGGCCTTAGCATGTTGTTCGTAATCAAAGATCTTAAAATTTCTGACGAGTTTGCTTCTGGAAAATATTGAAAGATCGTTTTCTTCATTGATGGCATGTTTCTTAGACTCATATGAGCTGGAAAATACCTCATAATTTTATCAAAATATATATCTCTTTCGGAAATAGTCTTCCCTAACGCGTGAGAGGCATTCACTATTTCAGATAACTTGTGATTAAATTCGTCAAACAAATCTTCGTAAGACATACGAAGGTTTTCCCATTCATAATTTAGGTTTTGAAGCCTTGCTTCCTTTTCTGAGGTATTCCTTTCAAATACTGTTTCTAAAATATCCCAAGCTTGCTTCGACATAGTGCACGTAAATACATGGTATTCAAGATCTTGGCTCATAGCATGGATAATCAGATTTAATCCATAATAATTATACTTTGTAATACTAATTTTAGCTTTGCTATATACAACTATGTCCTTAACAATAGTTCTATCATTTTCTCAAACTGTTGTAGGAATATACCCTATTACGACAAGAACCCATGTTCGAAAATCACGAGCTTGAAATTATGAGCATAACTATTTTCCACCATAAGTAATTTGTGTCATTGAAAGTTGTTGAACTTAATAGAGATTGAACTCTTGTCCATAGAATCAGAACGCCACAAACACATAGTTGTTAGATCTAATGGTGTTTTCGTGCTCTGTTACTAATTGAAAAGGAGAGGGTGTCAAGTGCGCAACTAGTTTTTTCGTTCCGCAACATATATGAACAAAACCTAATACAAGGGCAAGTATACATGAATTAAATATCCTTGAATAATATGTATATAAAGTTTTTCTCTTATCTCTTTCACAACCAATATGTTTAGAATAATAATTCCGTGAACCTAATTATCTAGAAGAGTTCTTGGACGATCTCACAAATCAATATCCAAGATCAATCTAGTCGTATCCAAATCAAGAGGATATAAATTCTTACGAGTATGAAACTTGTAATCTATCTTTCAAGATAAGAATTCAACAAAAACAAGTCTCGTTATTGATCACAATTAATAAAGACTTAAACTACCTAGATTGAATATGCACTACCTATGTTATTCCTATTATAAAGATAAACTAATATTATGCAAAAAAAAGGAAAAACACAAGACACAAGAAGTTTTATTAACGAGGAAAACTTCACCTGCAGAAAACCTCGGAACCTCGTTCAGCTTTGAACGCCAACTGTATTAAGCCGTTACATACACTAGACTACTATCAGACTTCATACTAGAATGTGGTTGAGACCGAATTAACCCTTCAAGCAATTCAGATGCGGTCGTGCTCCTTACGCCTCTTGAACCTTGCAAGACTGTACGTAATTGATTCCCTTAGTTGTCTTCCTTCATAACCTAAGAGTTTCTTCAACATAAGTGAAGATTTTTAATACCGATCTGCATCTAACATATAAGCCTATTTTATATCTAGGTTTGAAAATACGTTTGAAATAGACAAAGTCTAGCAAACCCCACAAATCTGGAACGCTTACAATCAGTTAGCTGAGAAGCCACTATTACTAACCACCTCTCAAGAACAGTCTAACCAGATCGGTGAAGAAGAGTTATATATATATTAATCACAGAGTCTGAGATGAAGAGAACTTTGTGATTTCTATCTATCTCGTTCCTGATTGGAGATTGACGAAAACCTCAACGGTCAATACAAACAAGATCAGGATACACGAACTATCAACTAAAAGATAGTTGTACCTATCTTCACAAATCCCTGAGTGAAGTCTTTAAGTCGTAAACGTAATTATATTTCACAGTGAAAACCTAGGTCAATAGAGGACGAATCTAGCAAGAAAGTATGACACAAAAGTGTCAGCGATTGAGATGTCATGTTACACGAGTCTCTATGTTTAGAGATTTTCAAGGCTTCATGTAACTTTGAATTCAAACTAAGATAACTTCAAATTCAAGCAAACACTTTCTTAATCTAGATGAAATTCGTGTTAGGAACTTATGTAAGCATGTGAAAAGTTGCCCTTGAAATTACACAAAAGAATATACACTTTGGTCCAGGGTACTAGAAACCGTGTACAATCAATAGTTCGTGGCAAATATGCCTTATAAATTTACAAGCATAAATCATGTTTATTAACACTCAATACTTAAACCATGATTCACAAACATAGAGTGATTTAATGAACAAAGTTGTCTTATAAGTTTTTATGAGAGTTGTAGCAATGACAAACACATTTGTGAAATAGGTTATGAGAATATATATGCTTAGTTCGATACTCTGTAGGTATGTGTAGGTGTACGCATACCTATAAACCAGTCCATGGACTCAGGTTTTTTGGGTAGGCGTACCGGGTATGTGTACCCTCAGCCATTCACGAACTCATGCCCTTGGGGTACACGTACTGGGTATGCATACCTCCCTCTCATTTACGAACTCAAAATATTAGGGTACGCGTACTGGATATGCATATGTATCCTATTCCGGAACTCAGATCTTTAGGGTATGCGTACCTACCCTGTGTCCAGAATTTCAGTATTCTCAAAACTACCTTTAAACAATTTGAAATATTCCCAATCTCCATAGATAATGAATATCATTGCTTGAACAATTTTCAAATGATCAACTTAAAACAAAAATAGTTTATGAGAAATAGTTCTTGATAAATTCCATGAGTAAATAACATGGTTCAGTCTTCACATACATGTTTGTCGATGAAGTTCTTAAAATGTCTTACTTTGATCTTTAGTCTTCAATCTTCAAATATTAGTGATGTCTGATACTCAACTTCCATACTCTAATGCTAGTCTAAGACTCGACTTTAGTGGACTAGAAATCAAGATATATCTTTATGCATCTAACATCGACAACAAGCTTGATATAACAAAAATTGCGAGTTCGACCTAACAATGCTTTAACAAACTTATATCCATGAGAGTTAAACTATTTATAGATAGCCTAATTGGTAAAAATTCTTAACGATATTATTATGATAAAAAAACTTAACCATGAAACAATCTCATTCAATTGTAGGTTAAAAGTATAGAAGAAAAATATATAAATAAAGGTTCGCATTAGTGCATAAAAATGTGTCTTTTCAAATGCAAATGATTATGTTAGTTGACTCAAATAAAATAAAATAAAAAATCCCAAAACCATCTACATGTATTGAACTTATTATTTTCATTGATTTATAGGATATACGCAGATATACGGTTGTTATTAAACCCGAAAGATAAATATAGCCCCATTTCTTTTTACATTTGCAAATCTACCCTCGTTGTTAACTTTTCGATCCATCTTAGTTAAGTTCCATTATGATCTACTTATTTACCATGTTGACCTTCTATATTATAGTTCATATTCGTCGAGCTCAGTTCAAGATTGTTTCATGATAGGTGTAGAATACACCTAATTTACTATCTAGTAGTTTATGCTTTCTTTGCTATTTTTCTTGTAAATTATGTATTTTACGCTTGTTTTGAGTCTTGTAGCTACTTTGGAGTCGCACGGAGGAAAAGAAGAAGAAATTACTCTATTTGAGCAAAAAGGGCAAAAAGGTCATTTCACAGGCGATTGTTATCTGGAGTCTAGCCAAGGTTAAGGGGCAACTCTCTTTCGAAGGAGTACTAAAGCCAGGCCCAGCTATGGTTAAGGGGTTGTCATCACCTTGGGGTAGCCCTTATCCGGAATATATGTGTTATTAACACCCAAACCGGGGTGGTCTTATCCACGGGCGTTTTAATCCACCTCAATCATTTACAACCCTAAATTTGAGAGGCATCAATTATTTCACATCTGAAATTGGGAAGAAATTTCCTTGTCTGAGAGAAGCAGCCATGGCCGCTGCTAATTTGTTCGAGAAATTGAGAGATTAAAAGTTAGGGTTTGTCTGAAATCAAGAACAGGGAGTTGTGGCAGCCATGGAACCAGAAATTGAAGGGGAAATCGAGCTCGTTCTTGAGCTGGTGTTATAAATGGGAGATGAAATAAAGACGAGCTCATAGAGAAGATGAAATTGAGTTAGAAAGATGATGGTTTAAGGCTGATAATTGAATCAAGAACACAACGAGAGATGAGTACTGCTGGCCGAAAGCGATTGAGCGAGTGTTGGTGGTAATGGATTTAAGATCGAGAAGCTGCTTTGCTGTTGTTGAGCTCGATGTTGAACAACGGGGACGAGATAGTGATTGAAGTCTCTGTCTCGGTTGAGAAGAACAGCTCGATCTTTCGCTGCCTTGGGTTTGCTACGAATTTGAGATCGATGGGTGACAGGGAAGAAGATGACGCGAGAGAGAAATCATGATGTTGCTAATTCGAATAAGAAATTGAAGGCGAGATTTGTGGTTGTTGAATCAAATCGAGAATGAAGAAAGGACAAAGAAGAGATGGGTCTTGTGGTTTGTAAATGGTGAGTGCGGAGCTGACTACAAGGGAGCATTGGTGGAGGAATTGGTCATCATGGTCCGGTGGAGTCATGAGTGAGCTGTTAAGTCGAGTGAACTGCAGATTGAGTTCTTGAGCAAAGTGACATGGTAGTGGTTGCGGGATCGAGATGGAAATGGCCAGGCTGAAGTGAGTGTGGAGTTGGTGTTGAAAGGGAATTGGTGAGTTTCTTTGTGAGAAATTGGCGGATTGGGCTCTGTGGTGCTCTTCTTTGTGAGTTGTAATGTGACTCAAGTAGATGGATGTTATCGAAGGCGGAGATGGCTAAATGGGACCGATGTGCAAGAACCGAGGTTTGAGGTGGAGATGAAATCGATGTTGTTGTTTAGATTGAGCTCGGGGTAATAAGTATGATGTTGGTGTTTGAAGGCGGCAATGGAGTTAGTTGAGTGCTGTCTTTGGTGCCATAATGCAGTGCGGTATGGAAAAGATGTTGAAGAAAGCCGGTGGCAATGGGCCGTGATGGTAAACCGAATGAATGGCATGGCAAGGTTATTGGTGGTTCAACTACAGTTGCGAGAGCAACCGAGCTTTTGGGGTTGAATTGCAATGTAACCGAGGCGGACTATGCTCGTGGTCTTGTAATGATTGCGAGGTTGGTGAAGATGAGTCTTGCATTGTAGAGAAGGTGCAATGTTGGTATGCATATGTATGTGGAGTTGGAAATGCTTTGAGATAATGGGCCTAATGTGGCTTTGTTGCGATTGTTGAAGTGAAGATTGCAATGGCACAATCGAGTTGCGGGGCGGTATTGCTTTGGCGGAGTGGCAGATGGAGTGAATTATTGGCAATGGTGTTGAATGGCTTGGAAAAGGCAATACGGGGAAGCGATTATGGTTCGGGGAGGAGGAATTGAAATAGTGATGCTTTGGTAGCCGGGGCCATGATGGTAGCAATGCGGCTATGATGCACAAGGATGGCGGCTGCAACAAGTATGGCACAACAAGTGACACAGTGCGGACCGAGCCGGATCAGCGGACTCGGTTACGACTTGAGTTGACTCGGTGACTCGGCCAGAGCTAAGGCAAGTCGAACCAGTGACTCATTGGGCGACTCTCTTCTACCTTGACTGTTGACTAACTGTTGACTGACGGTTGACCCGTTTGACCGTTAGTCCTAACGGAGGACCGGACGGAATATTCCGTCGAATATTCTCCCGACGACGAAATTTTCAGTGGCCGCCGCGACGTTTTCGGCCAAATTAGGCCATAATCCCGATTTTCAGTGAGCAAAATTCGAATTTTCTATGGACTTCTCTCATGGGTATGAAGACTTGGGCTAGGAATTGGATGGAGAATTGGACTCAAATTTGGAAAGAGAAGGTGGAAGAGTTGAGAAAAGCTTGATTTGGAAATTGAATTGCAAAAGGAAAAGGATTCTAATCCTTAGAAGATATGGAGAATATTGAAGCCTATAAATAGAGAAGTTTTCTACAACTTCTACACACCTCTCTACACACACAACACTTGTGTTTTTGCTTGCTTTTCTAAGATTTTTCTTTTTAACTATTTGTGTGAATTTGAAAATTCTTCTTTTAATTATTATTATTTGTGTGAATTTCAAAAACATGAGTAGCTAATTTTCTTATTGATTGAGGATGAATTCCTAGTTCTTAACATGATTTGAGTTTTTGTTTTCAAATTCTATCTTGAAGTTTTTCACATAATTATCGCTTGTTTTTACTAATAGGAGTGATCTTAAAGACATTCATGATTGATTGATAGATTGTTTGGGTGGCCAACTAAATTGATTTGTTAATTCGATCTAAAGCTAGTGAAAGTTAGGGGATAAGTAATCGTTCTTTGACTCTTTACATAAGTAGCAAACACAAGACCTTGCGGAGGGATTCCGTGGAGCAATTGTGTGTAGAAACAACGTTAGCAAGTAGACCTTGAGCTAAGAGTCTAACTACTAATATCAACCTAAGAAATTCACAAAACCTAATGCATGAGCAAAGTTACATCTAGGTTGAGCTAATTCTAGGTGGCTTGGTGATTAGAATCCGGTGGCGAGAACTTCCGTGTCCCCAAACCTGATACAAGGGATTTAGGGGTTTAGCACTGAGCTAGGCTAGGCACACCTTTACCTACGGTTGGTGATAATTTGTGACTAATAACAAGTAGAATAGAACATAACTTGATTCATTGTTTCGTAACGAAGAAGGATTCCTTGATCTTCTCTCTCTTATTGCTTTCATCTTTCAACTTTCGATTTTAATTACTTTGTTTATTTCTATTTTGCTTTTTTACAACCCCCTTTTTCGTGACAACTTTACAACTAAGATCACTTGCTCCTCGTGGGAACGAACTTGACTTCCATTATATTATTATTAATTGAGTGGAAACATTGATTAATTTGATTGCACCTACGACACGCATCAAATTTTGGCGCCGGTGCCGGGGAGCAACGGGCGATTTTTTAGTTGTTTTTATTTTTATTCTTGCTTTGTTAGATTCTTTACCGTATCTAACTTAGTTTGTGAGAATCTTGTTTCAGGTGTTATACCTTTGGTGAATGCTAAAAGGGAGTAGACCGAGTCCAATACGTCTTCGATCCGGCACTCAACTAAAGGATTTCATTCGTGCGATTAACACTCCACTTTCTCCTTCTTCATCAATTGATTCGGACAAAGAGGAAGAAACAATGGCTGATCGTACACTCAAGGACCTAGCTTCTCACAAGCTTGATACACAACAATGGTGTATCCAAACTAACTCAACCTTCGAGATCAAGCCGGGGTTGATTAGAGAGTTACCAAAGTTCCATGGCATGGTGAATGAGGACCCAAACAAACATCTTATGGACTTTTACACCATAGTTATGGCTATGCTTCCACCGGAGACTAATGCGGATGGAGCAATGTTGAAAGCTTTCCCGTTTTCTTTGGCGGGTAATGCTAAGGAATGGTTATATTATTTGCCTTCCGGAAGTATCACAACATGGAATGGTATGAAGAAACTTTTCCTCGAGAGATATTTCCCGCATCCAAAGCTACTCAAATTCGCAAGGAGATTTGTGGATTGAAACAACAAGTGGGAGAATCATTGTATGAATGTTGGGAGCGATACAAGAGGTTGGTGGCAAGCTGTCCACACCATCAATTTAGTGATGTTATGATACTCCAATACTTCTATGAAGCTCTCAACTCAAGTGATAGGTCTCTTCTTGACGCCGCGGGTGGTGGTGCACTAATGAACAAGACTTTGACCGAAGCTAGAGAGTTGATTGAAAGTATGGCGGCAAACTCGCAACAATTCTACACAAGGGATGAACCAATGGTTAGGCGAGTGCATGAAGTAAGTGATTCATCACATCTTGATCAAAGGATGAGTAACATGGAGATAATGATGCAAAGGATGGCCGCGGTAATTATTCCGGATTGTGAGACCGAACAAGTGAATGCTTTATATCCAAATCAAAGGCCAAGGTACGATCCATACTCCAATACCTATAATCCCGGTTGGAAGGATCATCCCAACTTTAGTTATGCAAACACGCAAGCGGCGGCTCCTAATCCATATGCACAACAAGGTGGTTTTCAACAATCACGTTTCCAATCTCAACAACAAGGTGGTTCTCAACAATTTCAACCACAACAAGTCAAGGAACGTGATTCTTCAATTGATGATAAGCTTAATGTCATGATGCAAGGTATTACGTCATTGTTTCAACAAAATCAACAAAAGACCGATTCGGCCATCAAGGATTTACAAACTCAAATGGGACAATTGGCGACCGATGTGAATTTATTGAAATCTCAAGCATCCACAAAACTTCCTTCACAACCATTTGTGAATCCAAGAGAGAATGTTAATGCGGTTACTTTAAGAAGTGGAAGACAAGTGGAGGGTCCAAGTCATCATGAAGAAGTTATTGAAGAGGTAGTCAAAGATAAGGAGGAAACCGCACACAAAAGGAGAATTCAACACCAACCAATCAATCAAAGGAACCGGTGCCTTCTTTCACTACTCCACCTCCTTTTCCTAGTCGTTTTGCTAAATCCAAGAAAGAAGCTCAAGACAAGGCACTTATGGATATCTTCAAGAAGATTGAAATCAACATTCCATTCATCGAAGCCATCAAGACAATGCCACGTTATGCGAAGTTCATGAAGGAATTATGCACAAAGAAGCATAGGTTGCTTGATAATGAAATTACTAAAGTTGGCGAGAGTGCGTCGGCTATGTTATTGAAGAAGATGCCTACAAAGTGCACGGATCCCGGTGGTTTCACGGTGCCAATTACTATTGGTAAACAAAGGTTTGAACATGCTTTACTTGATTTGGGAGCTTCCATTAGTGTGATGTCGGCCGAAATATATGACTCCTTGAATCTTGGACCTTTGAAAGAGACAAGAGTTATTATCCAATTGGCAAACAAGTCTAACATATATCCTAAGGGGCTTGTAGAAGATGTGCTAGTGCAAGTAAATGAGCTTATTTTTCCGGTGGACTTCTTTGTGGTGGATATGGACAACAATGAGAACCGTTCATCTACTTCTTTACTTCTTGGGAGGCCATTCATGAAGACCGCAAAGACGAAGATTGATGTTGATAAGGGTACACTCACTATGGAATTCGACAAGGAGGTAATACACTTTAATATATTTGAAGCCATGCGCTACCCAAGTGATGTGCATTCCGTTTACTCCATTGATGTGGTTGATTCATTAGCACAACAAATGGTGGAATTGAACCAAGAGGATGAACTTGATGTGGTGTTGCAAAATAGCATTGAATTGGACGTCCATGGCTTGTCTAACTTGGATGTTGAAATCTCCAAGGAATTGGTGGAGATGTGTGGTGCTTTGGCGACATTGCAAGAAGCTAACAAGGGTGATGTTTCTTATATTTCTTTACCCGTGAATGATGAAATACTTGTACCATCTATTGTGAAGGCGCCTAAACTAGAATTGAAGCCTCTTCCGGATCATTTGAAGTATGCTTTCTTGGGAGATGGAGATGAGCTTCCGGTGATTATTTCTAAGAACCTCACACCGGTACAAGAAGACCGTTTGCTTAGAGTCTTGAAAGAGCACAAAACGGCTATTGGGTGGACAATTGCGGACATCAAAGGTATTAGTCCATCCATGTGCATGCATAGGATTCTAATGGAAGAGAACGTGAAGCCGGTACGTGATGCTCAACGTCGGCTAAATCCTCCCATGATGGAGGTTGTGAAAAAAGAGATACTCAAATTGCTAAGTGTGGGGGTAATCTACCCAATTTCCGATAGCAAGTGGGTTAGTCCGTTCAAGTGGTACCAAAGAAATCCGGAGTCACGGTTGTTCGCAATCAAGATGATGAACTTGTTCCTACAAGAGTTCAAACCGGTTGGAGAGTGTGCATTGACTATAGAAAGCTTAATTCCGCAACCCGCAAGGATCACTTTCCTTTACCTTTCATTGATCAAATGTTGGAGCGGTTAGCGGGGCATTCTTATTATTGCTTCTTGGATGGTTATTCGGGATACAATCAAATTGTTATTGCACCGGAGGACCAAGAAAAGACCACTTTCACTTGTCCATTTGGAACGTTTGCATATAGACGGATGCCGTTTGGCCTTTGCAATGCGCCGGCTACTTTTCAAAGATGCATGGTGAGTATATTCTCGGATTATGTGGAGCGCATTATCGAGGTATTTATGGATGACTTTAGTGTTTATGGCAATTCTTTTGATGGTTGTTTAAATAACCTTGAACTAATTCTTAAACGATGCATAGACACAAACCTTGTCCTTAATTGGGAGAAATGTCACTTTATGGTAAACCATGGCATAGTACTTGGTCACATTGTGTCCTCTCGAGGGCTCGAAGTGGACAAGTCAAAGATAGATTTAATAAGAAACTTACAATATCCCACTTCGGTGAGGGAAATCCGTTCTTTTCTTGGTCATGCGAGGTTTCTATAGGCGGTTTATCAAGGATTTCTCCAAAATCTCCATGCCGATGTGCAAGTTATTACAAAAGGAGGTACCTTTCGACTTCAACAAGGAATGCGAGGATGCTTTTGACAAATTAAAGGAGATGTTGACAAGTGCGCCGATTATCAAATCACCGGATTGGAATCTTCCATTTGAATTAATGTGTGATGCTAGTGATTATGCGGTTGGAGCCGTTTTGGGTCAAAGGGTGGACAAGTTGTCCCATGTTATCTATTATGCATCTAGGACCCTTAATGATGCACAAATCAATTATTCTACCACGGAAAAGGAGTTATTGGCTATAGTTTTTGCTTTGGAAAAATTTCGGTCATACTTGGTGGGTACAAAGGTTATTGTGTATTCCGATCATGCCGCACTAAGACACTTAATAAAGAAGAAAGAAGCTAAGCCAAGATTAATTCGGTGGATCCTATTGTTACAAGAGTTCGACATAGAAATTCGTGATAAGAGGGGTGTGGAGAATACCGTTGCGGATCATCTAAGTAGACTTGTTATGTCTCAAGAGGAACTTCCATTACATGACCGCTTTCGGACGAACAACTTTTCTCCATGGAAGAATCAACTCCTTGGTATGCGGATATAGTGAATTACTTGGTGACAAGGAAAGTACCTAGTACAATGTCTAATTTCCAAAAGATGAAACTTAAGAAGGTCGCTAAGCAATATGTGTGGGATGAACCATACTTATGGAAATATGGCGTTGATCAAATAATGCGAAGGTGCGTGCCTAATTCCGAATTTCAATCCATTCTCTCCTTTTGCCACACTTTTGCATGTGGTGGCCACTTTGGATCTAAGCGTACCGCTCTCAAAGTTCTCGAGAGTGGATTTTATTGGCCCACCTTGTTTGAAGATTCATATGTTTTTGTAAATCGTGTGATAGATGTCAACGAACGGGCAATCTAGGTGCTCGAAATCAAATGCCACTCACACCAATTCTCACCGTTGAGATTTTTGATGTGTGGGGTATTGATTTTATGGGCCCTTTTGTCAATTCGAATGGGAATTTTTATATACTTCTTGCCGTTGATTATGTTTCGAAATGGGTGGAAGCTAGAGCCACCAAGACTAATGATTCTCAAGTTGTTTGTGATTTTGTAAGGGAAAATATTTTCAATAGGCATGGAACACCAAGAGTGGTGATAAGTGATGGAGGCTCACATTTCAAGAAGGCTTTCCACACTCTCCTCAAGAAGTACAACATAACACACAAAATTGGTACGCCTTATCATCCACAAACTAGTGGACAAGCGGAAATTTCGAATCGTGAGATTAAGTCCATTCTTGAGAAAACGTTAAATACCACGAGGAAAGATTGGAGCTTTAAGCTCAATGATGCACTTTGGGCGTATAGAACGGCGTATAAAACACCAATTGGTATGTCTCCATATAGGATGGTTTATGGCAAGGCTTGTCATCTTCCGGTTGAACTTGAACATAAGGCTTATTGGGCGATAAAGAAATTCAACATGGAGTATGATGAAGCGGGGAAACAAAGGAAGTTACAATTACATGAGTTAGAGGAGATACGCAATGATGCTTACGAGAGTGCCCGGATTTACAAGGAAAAGACCAAGCTTTTTCATGACAAGATGATTTCTCGTAAAAGTTTCATCGTGGGACAAAAAGTCCTTTTATATCATTCTCGCCTTAAACTATTTCCTGGAAAGTTAAGGTCCCGTTGGATTGGACCATATGTTGTTACTAATGTTTTTCCTCATGGTGCAGTTGAAATTACTAGTCTTCGAGACAATTCGGTTTCCAAAGTCAACGGCCATAGGTTGAAGCCATACTATGAGAACATCGCTTATGTGAATTTGGATGAACTTTCCTTTGGAGATGCACTCCCTCTGGAGGAGTAATGTGCCGCAAGAGCTAAGTCGGGCCGTCGACTTTAAAACAAGCGCTTAATGGGAGGCAACCCATCGGTTTTGTATTTCTTATCCTTTTGCTTTTTGTTATTTCTTTTTCTTGTTTCTTATCATGTTAAAATTTCCCACCTTGACTTTACTAGGAGGATTCAATTACATTGAGGACAATGTAAGGTTTAAGTGTGGGGGAGTGGTTAAGCATGTTTTTAAAACAAAAATTACAAAAAAATGAAAAAATTTGAAAAAAAAAAAAAAAAAGTTTTACATAAAAATTCCAACTTTTAAAGATTTTAGAGTCACTAGCATACTTCTAGGTATGTTTACATAGAGATTTTGACCGACATAATTGAACTTGGAAATGTTAGAGAACTACATTCGGATTTCTTGTTTGTTTGAGTGTTAAATAATGGATTTAATCATGCCTATGATGCGAATTTGGTGCAGGGAGAAGTGCGTTATTAGAGTTGCTGATTAATCATTAGTGGAGACTACCCGTATTCATATCATGAGAGGCACCGACCAGAATTCTTCCATTTACTAAAGAGCTTCTTTTGAGTGTGTGTCACCGTAAGTTAATTCCGGGTAGAATGGTGAGCTACCCAACCTCCCACCAATAGAAGCACTACTCTTTGATCTCTTGAGTGCTAATTTTGTCAATCATGAGGGTGACGTCCATGGATGAAAGCTTCCTTCTTGTAGTTCGATTTGCGGTTAGCACCATTCTCTCTCTCGACAACAACGGATCCATAGAAACACACTCATCATCAACAAGGAGCGACATCAAAATCTACAAGGAAAGTTGGAAAAGTTTAAGGTTTACAAGCAACGGAATGAGAAAAAGAGCAAATTTCAAATACAAGTAAAGCAACATACAAATGAGCGGATTTTACATATATGTTGAAGACTTACAATACAAGAAGGTAATTTTATATCCAAGTATGAAGACTTATTCATGAAAGCGAAGAAATTTAAAAGGTGAGAATTTTTTTTCAAGTTTATGATTTCAAAATGATACAAGTTGTGAAGAATCAAGCGGTAAAATACTTCTTCCACGGCCATGGTTTATTTTGTATTTAATTTCTCTTGTGAATTAAAAAAAAAAAAAAAAAAAAAAAAAAAAAAAAAATTGAAAAAAAAAAAGAAGAAAAAAAAGAAGATGAAAAGAAAAAAAAAAAGAGAGAAAAACAAGAGAAATATTTGTTCTTATTTTTATTTAATGAGCCGTGGGAAAGGAAAATTTATAAGGAAGTTTCAAGCGACAAGGATTTCAAGGTAAAGAGTTATAAGGATTTATGAAATTCAAGGGTTTATCATCAATAATTGAAACCGAAGACTAAGAAGATCAAGACGAGGAGCGGAAGACGTTTCTATTGGATGCCGTGAGAGTGGTGTTATCATAATTGGCAATCGGATGAGAAGGTAAGTAAGTAATCTCATCCTCGATAAAAATGGTTGATTTCCTTTCTTAGAGATCGTCAGAAAAATGGTTTTTCAAAATATTAAAAGATGTGGGTTTTTCAAAATTTCGGAAGTTATCCTTCCCACCATTCAACGTGTTGCGGGATTTCTCTCTTCATTCCTACCCGCACACATGTGTGACCCATAAAAAAGTCTGTCTTTTTGAGTGCAATTATCATAAAATCCTATTTGGTGAGGCAGAAGTCGAGGCGAAATGCTTATTGATCGTTTCTCAAACACGCATTCTCTCATTATGGTGTGGTTATTTCTCACTCAATATTTAAGAATGAGAATATGTTCTTTAGTATTTCTAACTTCTTATTACTAGCATGCGAAATTCTATGTCCTCATAACTCTTTGGATGCTTGTGACGCTTGAACGCTTTGAAGTTGTGAGTTTTTAGTTTGATTTGCTCGAGGACTAGCAAAGTCTAAGTGTGGGGGAATTTGATAGGTGTAGAATACACCTAATTTACTATCTAGTAGTTTATGCTTTCTTTGCTATTTTTCTTGTAAATTATGTATTTTACGCTTGTTTTGAGTCTTGTAGCTACTTTGGAGTCGCACGGAGGAAAAGAAGAAGAAATTACTCTATTTGAGCAAAAAGGGCAAAAAGGTCATTTCACGGGCGATTGTTATCCGGAGTCTAGCCAAGGTTAAGGGGCAACTCTCTTTCGAAGGAGTACTAAAGCCGGGCCCACTATGGTTAAGGGGTTGTCATCACTTTGGGTAGCCCTTATCCGGAATATATGTGTTATTAACACCCAAACCGGGGTGGTCTTATCCTGGGCGTTTTAATCCACCTCAATCATTTACAACCCTAAATTTGAGAGGCATCAATTATTTCACATCCGAAATTGGGAAGAAATTTCCTTGTGCGAGAGAAGCGACCATGGCCATTGCTAATTTGTTCGAGAAATTGAGAGATTAAAAGTTAGGGTTTGTCTCAATCAAGAACAGAGTTGTGGCAGCCATGGAACCCGAGAAATTGGAGGGGAAATCGAGCTCGTTCTTGAGCTGGTGTTATAAATGGGAGATGAAATAAAGACGAGCTCGTAGAGAAGATGAAATTGAGTTAGAAAGATGATGGTTTAAGGCTGATAATTGAATCAAGAACACAACAGAGATGGGTACGCTGGCTGAAAGCGATTGAGCAGGGTTGGTGGTAATGGATTTAAGATCGAGAAGTCGCTTTCTTTGTTGTTGAGCTCGATGTTGAACAACGGGGACGAGATAGTGATTGAAGTCTGGTCTCGGTTGAGAAGAACAGAGCTCGATCTTTGCTTTGCCTTGGGTTTGCTACGAATTTGAGATCGATGGGTGACAGGGAAGAAGATGACGCAGAGAGAAATCATGATGTTGCTAATTCGAATAAGAAATTGAAGCTGAGATTTGTGGTTGTTGAATCAAATCGAGAATGAAGAAAGGACAGTGAAGAGATGGGTCTTGTGGTTTGTAAATGGTGAGTGCAGAGCTGACTACAAGGGAGCATTGGTGGAGGAATTGGCTGTCATGGTCTGGTGGAGTCATGAGCCGAGCTTTGTTAAGGTGAGTGAACTATGATTGAGTTCTTGAGCAAAGTGACATGGTAGTGGTTGCAGGACTGAGATGGAAATGGCCAGGCCTGAAGTGAGCTGTGGAGTTGGTGTTGAAAGGGAATTGGTGAGTTTTGCTGTGAGAAATTGGCAGATTGGGCTCTGTGGTGCTCTTGCTGTGAGTTGTAGTAACAGCTCAAGTAGATGGATGTTATCTGAAGGCAGGAGATGGCTAAATGGGACTGATGTGCAAGAACTGAGGTTTGAGGTGGAGATGAAATCGATGTTGTTGTTTAGATTGAGCTCAGGGTAATAAGTATGATGTTGGTGTTTGAAGGCGACAATGGAGTTAGTTAGTCTGTCTTTGGTGCCATAATGCAGTGTGCAGTTATGGAAAAGATGTTGAAGAAAGTCAATGGTGGCAATGGGACTAAGTGATGGTAAAGGTGAATGGCATGGCAAGGTTATTGGTGGTTCAACTACAGTTGCGGGAGCAGGTGAGCTTTTGGGGTTGAATTGCAATGTAACCGAGGCGGACTATGCTCTGGTGGTCTTGTAATGATTGCGGGTTGGTGAAGATGAGTCTTGCATTGTAGAGAAGGTGCAATGTTGGTATGCATATGTATGTGGAGTTGGAAATGCTTTGAGATAATGGGCCTAATGTGGCTTTGTTGCGGTTGTTGAAGTGAAGATTGCAATGGCCCAGGCGAAGTTCTGAAGTGGTATTGCACTTGCGAAGTAGCGGATGGAGTGAATTATTGGCAATGGTGTTGAATGGCTTGGAAAAGGCAATACAGGGAAGCAGTTATGGTTCAGGGAGGAGGAATTGAAATAGTGATGCTTTGGTAGCCAGGGCCATGATGGCTGGCAATGCAGCTATGATGCACAAGGATGGCGCTGCAACAAGTATGGCACGGCAAGTGACACAGTCACGGACGAGCTGGATCACCGACTCGGTTCGACTTGAGTTGACTCGGTGACTCGGCCCGACTAAGACCGAGTCGGACCGCAGTGACTCATTGGTCGACTCTCTTCTACCTTGACTGTTGACTAACCTGTTGACCGACAGTTGACCCGTTTGACCGTTAGTCCTAACGGAGGACCGGACGGAATATTCCGTCGAATATTCTCCCGACGGCGAGAAATTTTCAGGTGGCGGCGGCGACGTTTCCGCCAAATTCCGCCATAATCCCGGTTTTCCGTGAGCAAAATTCCGAGAATTTTCTATGGACTTCTCTCATGGGTATGAAGACTTGGGCTAGGAATTGGATGGAGAATTGGACTCAAATTTGGAAAGAGAAGGTGGAAGAGTTGAGAAAAGCTTGATTTGGAAATTGAATTGCAAAAGGAAAAGGATTCTAATCCTTAGAAGATATGGAGAATATTGAAGCCTATAAATAGAGAAGTTTTCTACAACTTCTACACACCTCTCTACACACACAACACTTGTGTTTTTGCTTGCTTTTCTAAGATTTTTCTTTTTAACTATTTGTGTGAATTTGAAAATTCTTCTTTTAATTATTATTATTTGTGTGAATTTCAAAAACATGAGTAGCTAATTTTCTTATTGATTGAGGATGAATTCCTAGTTCTTAACATGATTTGAGTTTTTGTTTTCAAATTCTATCTTGAAGTTTTTCACATAATTATCGCTTGTTTTTACTAATAGGAGTGATCTTAAAGACATTCATGATTGATTGATAGATTGTTTGGGTGGCCAACTAAATTGATTTGTTAATTCGATCTAAAGCTAGTGAAAGTTAGGGGATAAGTAATCGTTCTTTGACTCTTTACATAAGTAGCAAACACAAGACCTTGCGGAGGGATTCCGTGGAGCAATTGTGTGTAGAAACAACGTTAGCAAGTAGACCTTGAGCTAAGAGTCTAACTACTAATATCAACCTAAGAAATTCACAAAACCTAATGCATGAGCAAAGTTACATCTAGGTTGAGCTAATTCTAGGTGGCTTGGTGATTAGAATCCCAGAGGCGAGAACTTCCGTGTCCGGTGATACAAGGGATTTAGGGGTTTAGCATCGAGCTAGACTGCTTTACCTACGGTTGGTGATAATTTGTGACTAATAACAAGTAGAATAGAACATAACTTGATTCATTGTTTCGTAACGAAGAAGGATTCCTTGATCTTCTCTCTCTTATTGCTTTCATCTTTCAACTTTCGATTTTAATTACTTTGTTTATTTTTATTTTGCTTTTTACAACCCCCCTTTTTCGTGACAACTTTACAACTAAGATCACTTGCTCCTCGTGGGAACGAACTTGACTTCCATTATATTATTATTAATTGAGTGGAAACATTGATTAATTTGATTGCACCTACGACACGCATCATTTCACCATTTTCAGGTTTGTTACATCATTCCCCAAAAGGGTTTCATCAATCCTAAGTGTCTTGGGGTTTTTAGTTGGTGGGAAATCGATATTTTAAAAGACTTTTAAGGTTCTTCAAGTCCGATTTAGGATCATTACACCGCTTTCATGATCATTGTTACCACCAAGGAAATGTGCATGATTCAGGAGTAAATAAGACTTTTTAATAGGTGAGATAACTGTCACCTTGCAATTAATAGTGGGACGAATTCAAAACACGATCACATTTGTAAAGTTCAAAAAAAGTAAAAAAAAAAAACAGGGGTACATTTGAAAAGCCAAAAAGAAAACAGGAATACATCCATATTTGACCTTTGATTTATTAGGTTTGGATGTTTATACATCTAATGATCTATTATTCATAACTATAAGTAACTTAGGATACAATGGTGAAGATAAAAGAACAAATAAGATTTATTTGGGAAGGATTATTCAAATACCTCTCATTTTTCTTCTTTGTAAAAATACCTTTAAAGGGTGTATTTTAAGTGGATAATGAAACTGAATTAGTACTTTTTGGTTAGTGAAACTAAAAAAGTATGTCCTTGACGCGTGAAAACGTCAAATCAATTTTCTTTTGATATTGAATGATTTAGTATCATATCATATGTGCCAAAAACTAGATCCTGAAAACTTTAAAAATACCCCTGAGAGATATTTATAATCCTAAAAATAAGGGGTATTTTTAATTTCCGCTTTGCTAAACACCTACACATCACCCCTTATAAAATTGAAGCTCTTGCAGGTGTAAAATAGAGACTCAACTTAGGAAGCAATAGTGAGAAGCGATCAACACCCCGTGGATTGGTGAAGATAACCAATTCGTAGGAAAGAAGTTGTTGGGATATATGTTTTAAAATAATTCTTTTGTACATTTATATCAACAATTCGAGCTTGGCCCAGTGGTTAAGCATTTTGGGCCCGGAGGGTTAGGTCTTAGGATCGAATCCCTCCTCCTCCTGGTTGTGCATATATATTATATATTTATATATAACATTAGTCCGGGAGCGGGGCCTTGGGGGTCTTGGGAGGTCTCTTGAATTTGGAAAGTATATTTTTTGTTTTTTGAAAAATATTTTCAAAACATTTTCTACCCTTAATTGCGTTTTTAATTGTGATAATTATGACATAATTTATTTGCTCGTTTTCTGACTGTTGAATGGAATTTTTTATGGCAGCAATAAATTTAATTTATTCTCTATTAATTTCGGTTTTAATGTCAGGCTATAAAAGACAGTTTTTGAGAACAGAAAAACATAAGTTTTCAACACCATTGTTTTTCTGAGAATCAAGAGACTAGTTTTCTGAGCAAGATTAGAAAGAGTAAAAATGATCAATCTCCATTGTGTGCGTGGGGGATTGAAGAGAGTTTTATCTCGGCTGTTTTATCCTGGGGGCGTTGTGACAAAGAAAGAATTGCTTGCACAAAACTCAAGGCAGAGCCACGAAACGTCTTAAAGAAAGCGACCTGGTCATGACTTAGCCGTTATCTTGTTTTTTTTGTTTAACTTTTGCTTTGCAGGAGTGAAATCGACGGCGGTTCCAACAGAAGTCGCGATATACTGCCGAGTAAGTAGTTTAGAATGGATCTTCTCACGAAAAGATAAGTTTAATGGAATGTTCGGACTATTAGCAAAGTAAACTGCAACTTTAAAAAAATAAAAAAGATTATACTTTTAGGGGAGAAAATTCTTAGAAATTGAATTATTTTAAATTTGCAGAGCTCTTAAATTAAGGAGAAAAAAATTATACTTTTAGGTATTCTTTCCAATCATATCTCCATAATGGAAAATATTTTGAACTCGCGGCGCGAGTTCAAAAATGAATTCACATCATCCTAACTGTCGGATGATGGAGATATGACATCATCAAACTATGGACCTAACCACAGTTAGATATTGGAAGTTTCAAAAACTTGTCGTACTTATTAAAGACCATGTGAAGGACTCGGCCTATCTTCTTGCTTAATTAAAAATAAAACACGAGAAGTTAAAGCAGACCTAATTAAATAACTAGGTAGTGATTCTGATGATCATGATTTAACTGTCCAATCAAGCGTGGGGATAGTTTTTCGATTGGTGAAAGGCACTGTATTTTTCAAAGAAAAGGAACGGAGAGCAGTGTATATAGTTTTTCGATTGGTGAAAGGCACTATATTTATTCAGTGGTGATGAGTTAGAGGGGTTGCTTCCTTGCCCTCAAGTTTCCTAGAAGCACTTAATACAAAACAAAGATCAATCAGACTATTGCATTTATTCAGTGATGATGATACTAGGAACATATTGCATTTGTGATCAGTAGCTTGTAATTCTCTTTAATTGATTCTCCGTTGTTTGTTTCCTTCCCCTCAAGTTGCTTGCTTTTCCTAATTATTAATTGATTGTTAATTTAGCAATCATGCTTTTAAGTCAGCTGATTTCACCTCTGTTATTATATAAATCAATGCTATTTTATGCTACGCTTTTAGCTATCATCACAAACAAAAATATATTCTATCAGTTAGAAATAAGAACTACCGATACATAGAAACTCTAGGTTTTTTGAAAGAATGCATGAGATGTGAAGAATCCCCTTGTGCCAAAACTGAGAAAGATATAGGAAAATCTGGTACTAGATATATGCGATTATTTGGGAAAATAGGACGTATGTTTAAAAATTGGATATAACTGTACTTAAGTCCACATTTTGATGATTGTTTGATCTCCATCATCCGACAGTTAGGATACTGCGAATTCATTATTGAACTCGCAGCACGAGTTCAAAATATTTTCCCTCCATAATAACAAAATAGTGGTAAAATTTAGAGATTGCATATCCCCTCAATTATGACATAGTTTTTTTCTTTTTTTCTATTTATAAATCCATATCGTTAAAAAACATTTTGAAATACCTAGATAACAAATATAAATTGAATACCACATTATACATTTTTTCTATAGCAAGATTTGATAATCTTAGAGATAGTTCTGACTTGAATCAATATTTCAAAATAAATAGCTTAACTTTTGGAAAATGAAAAGAGTAAAAGATAGCTAAACATAGTTCAAAGTTGTTAAGAGTGGGTGGAGCTGTGTGGATATCGTATTCCTCTTGAAGTAATACTAGAATGTTCAGCACGTGCCTACGCACGTGCACATGGACTGGATCCCATTTTATAATTCATAATTTTGTAAACGGAAAAAATTTGTATGTAAATAACCTGGATTACTAATATATCCTCAGTTTATTTATAAGGTATTTATTGTGTAGTAATGATAAGGGTGCAAAATGGTTAAACACAATTTACAACTTCATAACCACCGTAGCAAGGGTGGGTTCGCTTTAGATAATACTCCCTCCGTCTCTAAAAGATAAGCAAGTTTCCTTATTTAGGTATGTCAAAAAATAGGCTTGTTTTTATATGTAGAAAGTCAAATGTTATGATTTTACTAGTATATCCATAGATGGACCACTTCTCTCTCTCATCTCTCTTATAAAAATGAGTGGAGACCAAGAATAGATTGAAAAAAACATCAAAAAGTGGCTATAATGATTAGTTTTCTTAATTTTTGTGAAAACCAAACTTGCCTATCTTTTAGAGACGGAGGGAGTAGTATAGATATTTCGCATTATGAAGTATTGTTAAAATCATCACTTAAATCATGAACCGAACTAAATGACATGTAAGCGTCGATCACCTATTAGCTGCAATACGGACTGTACAATGTCAATACGGACTGTACAATGTCAAATGATACACACGTGCTAAAAAAAACAGTTATTAAAAATTTTCAGGTTCCGCTCGGCAAATCTGCAATTCATTAATAGCAATTGGTCGCCTATCGACCAACTAACTAGAAATTCGAGCCGCAGTTTTCTAATGTAAAATCCCTTCCAGTAGAATAGTTGCACTATATTTAAGTTAACAATTAAGTTAGCATTTAAGTTAGCAATACGGACTGTACAATGTCAAAATGACCATGCCTACACCAACCAAATCACCGATGTCCGACAGATATCACCATATGAATTTTTTTTGATACACACGTACTAAAAAAAACAGTTGTTAAAAATTTTCAGGTTCCGCTCGGCAAATCTGCAATTCATTAATAGCAATTGGTCGCCTATCGACCAACTAACTAGAAATTCGAGCCGCAGTTTTCTAATGTAAAATCCCTTCCAGTAGAATAGTTGCACTACATTTAAGTTAACAATTAAGTTAGCATTTAAGTTAGCAATACGGACTGTACAATGTCAAAATGACCATGCCTACACCAACCAAATCACCGATGTCCGACAGATACCACCATATGAATTTTTTTTTGATACACACGTGCTAAAAAAACAGTTGTTAAAAATTTTCAGGTTCCGCCAAACAAATCAAATTCATTAATAGCAATTGGTCGCCTATCGACCAACTAACTAAAAATTCGAGCCGCAGTTTTCTAATGTAAAATCCCTTCCAGTAGAATAGTTGCACTACATTTAAGTTAACAATGAAGTTAGCATTTAAGTTAGCAATACAGACTGTACAATGTCAAAATGACCACGCCTACACCAACCAAATCACCGATGTCCGACAGATACCACCATATGAATTTTTTTTTGATACACACGTGCTAAAAAAAACAGTTGTTAAAAAATTTCAGGTTCCGCTCGACAAATCTGCAATTTATTAATAGCAATTGGTCGCCTATCGACCAACTAACTAAAAATTCGAGCCGCAGTTTTCTAATGTAAAATCCCTTCCAGTAGAATAGTTGCACTACATTTAAGTTAACAATTAAGTTAACAAATAGAAATATTTGTGCTGCTGGATGGGTAAACACTCCCCCGTTACCTAAGACTAGGTCTAGTGGCTCTTTCAAGTCATTTTCAATTGTTATTTACTTTTTTTGACCGGAAAATTTAATCATATTGAAAGACACATAAGCAGTTTGCAAGCGAGTACAACTTGAAGAGGGCATATAGCTCAAAGCAAAAGTAAAATAACAAATTTAGAACTAGACGTGAAGAGAACGACAAGGTTTCAGTGAACATCAACAAAAGAAGATTCAACTTATGGGACCAAATTCAAAGTTCAAGAACATAAATACTAGCTAACTAACAATTACCAATTGCTGAAAAGACTGACCAAAATTAGGCTTCCAAAATGGTGAGATCTTTATGATTATATGCTACGCTATTAAACATCTCTTGACGGTCATTCTTCGAGGAAGGAAAACCCATTCCCAATATAGAGCCAAACTCCATAAGTCCTACCGTCTGAAATCTTATTAGCATCATCTACAATTTTCGGCATACCTTTAACTTTAGAGTTTAGCTTGTCATTCGGAAAAAGATTTGTCGCTTTAGTTTTAGAGCTCGCTCTTCTATTCGATCTAAGAATAGGTTCAGACGAAGATGGCTTGGAGATACTTACCTCGAAATCACAAGCGACTAACTTGGAAGTAGCAACCTCCTCCTCTTTTCCAAGGTTTTGAAATCTATTTTGAGTTACAACACTGGGAGGCCAAGGGAACCGACCAGAGGTGGTTGTTTGATCCTGGTGAGAATGAAGATGTTTCTCAACCTTGACAACCATTTTGGCTTGAATCTCTCCAACCTATAGAGCTTCCTTGCTTTTATTTTCTTTGATTTCTTTTTCTTCTTAATATTAGTGTTTTAGTTGAACTTGAACACTCTTATCAAGTTCCTATCTTTTTGATCTACATTCAGAAACTAGATGCCCCACTATTTTGCAATGAAAGCAAAACTTTGGGACTTTGGAAATTTCAGATGATTGCTAAAAGCCTTTTGTATTATCATCATCTCTATCTTCTACCCAAACACGATCTGGTATGTTTTTTGCAAAGTCTACTTCAACTAAAACACTAGTGAAAAATCCAAAACCCATTGCAAGAGTGTTGTGGTCTACCTGGATTGGTTTGTCGAAGGCTTTACCCATAGTCAACGGATTTTCTTTTGTCCAGTATTCCAAGCTGAGACCTGGAAATTTAATTCATACCTTAGCTAGTGAAGTTCGCTATTTTTCCAGATTGAATTTTGGCTCCCATTCTCTGAGTTCAAGATACTGATCAGCAACCTTCCAGGATCCTCATGAACTTATCCTAATCTTGTCTTCTTCGTTATCAAGTTTAATAGCAAAAAAACCCTTTTCCCAATGGAATGAGCTTAACTTCACCTTCAATGTTCCACTGGTAACACAAAATATCTTTTGCTTCTTCTAGATTAATCATGTTAAGATCAAGCCTTCCAATGAGGCTGAATTTCCATTGATTCAAACCCTTGTTATACATGTTATTTGGTAACTTAATGGCTGGCAATTCCCCTTTAAAAAAAAGGGAGAGCATTCAACATAGCTGAGGAAACAATACTTTTGGGATTGGTTTTTTCCATTAACAAAAATGAAACTGAAGGTCCGTTGCTAGATAAAATCGACATTGAGAAAACGCAGAAAATAGGGAGGACTACTGAGAACTAGCAGACATCCTAAAAAAACCAAAGACATTAGGCAGAAAGTAGACCAAGAAGCCATGGGAGAAACACTTGGATAAAAAAGTAAACAAGAACACAAGAGACACGAGAAAATAAACGTAGGATCAGAATATCGCAACATCAATACCTTTGCGAAATCTTTGAACAAACATTGCGAAGATGTCGCAGATTAGTTACAAAAATGACGCAACAGATGACGACATCCTAAACACGAGAAAGATGTGGAGATCTAGCGAGATTTAGGAGCGTTGCGAAGTTTATCATTTGTATACTTGCGATAATATCGCAATCCAGATCCGAAAATAAAGGATAACTTAGCTGTCATCCACTATGTAATACCCTACATAAAGAGCCGAGCAGGCCTAAGAGATGAGAGATCTTGTGAGAGTAGAGATAAAGTTTTGAGGAGAGGGAAAGTTTAGAATAGCGGTTGTATTCTTGATTTCATTTCCTTCGTGTAAAACTTCTAATTCAATTAATAAAAAGAGTGATTGTTGATTTTAAAGATGTGTTGATTATTATGAATTCTTGTGAGGGATGCATTGTGGGATTTCCTGCAACTACGTAATGGCGCTAGAAACAGGGAGTGAAGATTGATATTGTGATTTGAAAGAATTTGGAGTAGTAGATAAAGAATTTCATATAATTTTCAACAACTCATTAAGGTTGAAAAATGGCTAGAAGAAGAAATACATCAAAACAACCAACAACTATTAGAAGGAGTAGGAGACTTGTTGGAAAAGGGAGAGGTGAAATGGAGGAATCTTCAGGAGTGAACACAAGAAACAATGGAGCAAATTAAGTTCAACCTCCAATTCAATGTACACCAATACAAAATAGAACTGTGGATTATGACAGAGTGAGTCTACATACTTGGCGATCAGATTATGTAGATGAAATGGGAGAAGAGCAGTAATTAAGAAGCAATGGAAGAGAGGAGAGAGACCAAGAAGTAATTGGAGGAATAAATCATGGAAATGGAGAGATTGCAGCGTTAGAGGCATTGAGGCAAAGAATACATGAAGAAAGGCGATTAGAAGCAGAAGAACGTGCAAATCTGATAAGGCAAAATCATGAGATGAGGATGGAAAACGTGAGATTACAAAATAGAAGGTCAAGAAGCACTACAAGGTCAAGTTCAAGATTAGTTAGAGAAGAAATAAGACGAAATTTGCCTATAGAAAATGCTAATGAAGATACTCGAGAGGAAATACAAAATCCAGACGAAGAACGTCGTGAAAGAAGAGAAATAATACAAGATCATTATATTTAGCATGGCGAAATTCCTCAAAATGGACAAAGCAACGGAAATCCGGGAGAAGGAAGGAGAACAATACATGGGAGAGAATTTTAAAGAAATCGACAAATAATTGAAGATGAAATCGAAAGACATTACACTGAACAAGCACGTCTAGCTCGCGAAAGGGAAAGACTGAGAGCAGAAGTGGAAGAACAAGAGCTCCAAGAGGCAATTCGCTAGAACAATCATGATAATAGATAAAGAAGGCGTGAACAAAATCGCAATAATGGTAATATCAATGAAGAATATGATAGAGTACAAAGGAGAGCTGAAAGGCGGCAAAGAAGAGAAAACGAGAAACATAATGGTGTGCGAATTCATGAAAGAAATGAAAGAGGAGATCGCAGAGAAAGACGAGAAGAAAATGATGAACAAGAAAATCAAAACAGATATGAATGCAAAAGAAGAGAAACGGAGTTAAAAAGACCAATTGATCCAAATTCTGGTGTAAATGAACAAATTTTGAGAGAGCTAGCGGAAATGAGAGGAATATTAAATAATAAAAGAGAAGGAGGAAGGAGACAACTAGACGAAGCCATAAAAGAAGCTGCGAAAACTCCATTCACACAAGAAGAAAGTGCAATCTACCTGCGTTAACCAAAGATTTTTGACTTTGAACAACTTGTGCAAAAGACAACACATCAAAGATTATGTGAGATGTATGCTAAATGGGAAAATCATGATGTTGTATTGTGCAAATATTTTGCATCAAGTTTAACAGAGAGGCCTTAAAATGGTTTGAAGGTTTGCCAAAGAATACTATAACGTCTTTCAACCATTTGCAGGCTACATTTTTAGGGGCATATATAAGTAACAATTTCTCGCGACCTGGCATTGAAGATGTATTTGGGTTAAAACAAAGGGTTGGCGAAATTTTGAAGCATCTAACCATGAGGTGGAAGACAATGTGTAGTGATATGGCTGGCCGTGTGGATGAGAGATATCTCATTCTATCATTCATTAACGCTATGTTCGCAACCAATCTGCTATATATTTAATTTTTCAGAATCAAGAATACAATCACAATGACTGAGTTGCGAGAACTTCAAGAAGAGTATATCGCTCTCGAAGAAAAACAAAATGACATGGAATCATACCCAGTTGCGAACGCAAATTCAAAAGTAGCGAATGCAAGCCTATTACCCAAACTGATAAGCACAGTGGCGAGCACTTCGCAAGTGCAACAGGAGAAGATAATGGGTGATAGTCAGCAGAAGCTAGTAGCTATGGGAAGTCGTGATCAAGAAGAATTCGAGAGAGAAAAGAACATCTATAGCCGTGGTGGAAATAACAAATTCAAAGACTTGACCAGGCACAAGAATTTTATGAAGGTCAAAAACAAAACTATCATAGGGGACAGGGAAGTCACAAGGTAATATGGGAAGAAATCAAAATGCCACCTCTGAATTCTAGTGTGGAGAAAATATGGGAAGCTATAATCTTAATGGAAAACATACCCGCACCATGGAACATGGGGAGTGAACCACCTCAAAGCCACAAAAGTCATGAATTTTGTTCTTATCATCATTTCCATGGACATTCAACAAATGACTGCAGAAATATAAAGAGAATCATCCTCAGAATGATAGATCAAGGGAAACTAAATCATTTTCTAAAAGACTAACCTTAGTCTCAACCATTACCACCACCGCCAAATTCGCAGAGTAAATACAACAAAAGGAGGAGAAATATTTGTAATAGAAGTTGGAGCAAAGGCAAAGAATCTGTTTTGTCACTCTATTGTACACTCGTACAAAACGATTGAAGACTTTCTAACGTTCTCAGCAGGGTTTTCGCAAGAGATGCAGATGATAGAGAAATAATGAACATTGCGAAGGTATCGCCGCTGAAAGAATGGCAAAAACAAACTATTTCTTTCACCGCAGAAGAAGTACCTTAGGGTGGAGAAGTGCACGATAACCCATTAGTGGTAAGATTGGAGATTAACCCAAAACCTAGTGATGACGAAGATGATGAATCTGAGAATTCATGGGCAATCAACAGAATTTTAATCGATATTGGAAGTTCCGTGGATATTCTTTTTTCTCATACTTATAAAACTATGGGAGGAAAAGATGAAGATATAATACCTTCAACTTAAAAGATCTATGGTTTTAATGGTACTGACAATAAACCTAAAGGGGAAGTCAATATGCGAATTCCACTGAAAGGATTGTCTTCTGAAATTCTGTTATGTGTAGTCGATGTGGAATCACCATACAACGCATTGATTGGATGACCTTGGTTATATGGGATTCTAGGTGTAGCATCGACTTTCCATCAATGTATCAAGTTCCCTCTTCCTAGTGGTATTGGCATAATAAAAGGAGATTGGATTGAATGAAAGAAGTGTTATGAAATTGATGTAGAATCTTGCGAAGAAAGAGCTGTGAAGAAGAAGAATTGGAAACATAACATCAGATAAAAACAAAAAAGTGAAAGATTGATGGTAGATGCAATAGAAACAGAGAGAAGAAGAATCATTGCAAAACCAATGCATGTTTGAAGATAAGAAGCGACAAAGATTTCGCAAAGGATGAGAAAATAACAAATATTTCAAAAATTCAGAGGCAGAAAGTAGCAGAAGTAAGAGACTTAAAGAGTGAATGTATTTGTTGATTTTATGACTGCAAAAGTAAGATTGGGAGAAGAAGGAAGGATGTGTGACTGGTTTGTTAAAAAAAATAAAAAAAATTTATGAATGACAAAGATGAGATTGCGAAATTACAAAAGAGCTGATATGCAGAAGAAAAAAAAATATTTTTTATGAATGACAAAGATGAGATTGCGAAATTACAAAAGAGCTGATATGCAGAAGAAGAAACAAAACAATCAGAAAGGGGCGAACCTACTATGGCGTACACCCTAGTTCGTGAAATAAAAATTTCGCAAGAGGCAAATGTAAGACCTAAAGTGCGTCATAGAAGGGGTACCTGTTGCATGGCTCAGCGAAAAGGTTACACCGCCCCTGGAACCTGAGTCATGGAGATTTGGGGTCAATAAAGCCCATCCAGGAGAGGTACCTTGGATTTTCAACATAAGCTTATGACTTAGGTTGGACGACCGAGGGTCTCTTCTAAGGAGTGCGGCTTCTGATCAAGGCGCCGAGGTACATGGTTGAGCCAAGAGTGCCTGGGGCGTTTGAAGCATCTCGGCCATTCTTGGCAAGTCTTGACGTATTCTGCACTCGGCCCGAAGAAAACCCCACTTGGGGTGCAGTCTCGTAACCATAATCCCTATAGGCAAAAGGGATAAGAGGCTGCGAAAACAACTGGTTATTGTTAAGACCGGATGGGAGGAGCCAACCTTGTATGGTAGAGGTACGTCTCCTTGAAGGGGCAACCAGGGGGAAGATAAGGGCGGCACCCTCCATTAGGGAGCTGATAAGTGTCTTAAGACTCAAATGTCATGAGACTTTATTTTTGCAAGAAAATTTAGGCTTGTCATATTTGTGCGACAATCCTGAAGAGGCAATAATACAAAAGAGAAAGATAAGACGAGATCAATGGGTCAGTACATGAAAGTGTAAGGACGTCCTGTGATTTCGTCACAAGACGGAAATGTCATGGGGCTCTATTTTCGCAAGAATTTTTAGGCCTATCATATTGTCGCAACAAAAATTTCCATAAAAAAGAAGAGTTAAGGCAAGATCAATGGGTTTTTACATGAAAATGTAAGGACGTCCTGCGATTTTGTCGCAATGACAAGAGGTGGCAAAATAAGACCTTTAACAAGGAAGGCAAAATAAGACCACATGATGCAACAAAAAAATTATATGAATTACTTATGCAGGTCATTCATCGCCAGAAAGATAATGAGAGGCACTATGGGAATTGTTAAACAACGAGCATTATCTTTCTCGCTAGTAAACACAATAATAAAAGAGTAAATACATTTCAAAGTTGACTGAAGTACACCATTTCCAAGAAGTTATAAAGATGAAGCAACTCAAAGAAGTAAAAATACATAAGAAATATTTTCGTCAATTTTTCGCCAGAAGGAGATAATGGACGTTCTTCACCAATTTTCTCACTTTCGCCATCTTTTTCAATTTCGCCAGTCCTCCCTTCATTCTAGTTTACTCTAGTCTCTTCTTCATTTGGGTTATCATCAGCAGTTGCATCATTAGGAGGAACTTCTTCTTCATTTGCGAGATCTTCGCCACTTTCATAATCATAATCACTATCAGGAGAACAAGGAACTTCATCGTTATCTACTTCCAAAGGTTCGACAGATATAGGAGGAAGAGATTTGGACAATAAAATCTCATTTACAAGAACTTCAGCTCTGAGATGAACTTGACGGAGGAGTGCTTTCTGATGATTCCTACTTTGTATATCTTTGGAATAAGCAAGATAATCAAATCTTCTTTCTGCCCGATCGCGAGAACGAGCAAGGGTAGAGGCAAGTAATGCATTCTCTTTGCGAATCTTGGCATAACCAGACTCCAAAAAAGAAATGGAGGAACGAAGATTTTTCTCAGGTTCTGCGAAAACAAAGAATACAGAAAATTATTTAGGCAAAGAATTCTCAAGGAAGATATCATAACAAGACTTAATAAAGAAAAAATGGTTGAGGCAGTCAAATTTTATGACTACCTTCCTTTTGCGAGATAAGATATTGGGTTAAAGCCAAGCAACTATTCTCCAAGTGGTCCATTGCATCGTCAAACTTATCTCCAACTAAACCTTTCAGGCGAGATCGAAGATTCTTTTCGTTAGAAATGAGTAAGGTGTTTTCCTTCGCGAACAGGAAGTAAGGATTCAACTTGCGAAGATATTACAGGAGATGTTGAAGGCTTAAACATAGGAATTGGAACGGAAGTTTCAACATTTTTAAGGTGGCGAGATTTTTTGCGGGGTTTATCGACATTTTCATCACCCTGCGAATCACAATTCAAATAAGAAACAGAGGCAACAATATTGTCACTAAAAGAATAGTGTTTCTTATTACCTTGCTATTCGCAGGCTTTCTTTTGTTTACGATGACTTTTTGCTGTGAGCCCTTGGGAATATTAGGGTTTTGGACCGTAAATTTGGTGCTAGAGATACTTTTTCTGAAACAAAAAATAGTATGGGAATTACATAAAGATGAACAAAGTCAAATAAGACTTTCAGTAGATGAGATCAGTTTCAGCAAAATCAACAAATCTTGATGAATCCATAAGAACAATAGCAGAAAGATGAATTCGTAAAAAGTTGCAGACGATAAAGATTCACAGAGAATGTGGAGATGAAGAAGACGAAGTAAAAGAAAGAAATTATTTCTATGATAGATGTCTTCTTAAATAGACAAGAAAGTGATGACCGGTTAGCATTGAATATGCCAGTGGATAAGGGAATATTTAACACGTGTAATCGGTTATGCTTAATTCATGGAAGCTTGTCGGTAGAAAACTTAAGGAAAGAAATGAGCAGTTGCGGCATTTTGAAACAATAATTCTCATATCATTCTCTCATTCGCAGAGAAGACATGAGAAGAGGCAAGATGTAGGATCAGAATATCGCAATATCAATACCTTTGCGAAATCTTTGAACAACACATTGCGAAGATATCGCAGATTAGTTACAGAAATGACGCAACAGATGACGACAGCCTAAACACGAGAAAGATGTGGAGATATAGCGAGATTTAGGAGCGTTGCGAAGTTTATCATTTGTATACTTGCGAGAATATCACAAGCAAGATCCGAAAATAAAGGATAGCTTAGCTGTCATCCACTATGCAATACCCTATATAAAGAGCCGAGCGGGCCTAAGAGAGGAGAGATATTTTGAGAGTAGAGAGAAAGCTTTGAGGAGAGAGAAAGTTTAGAATAGCGGTTGTATTCTTGATTTCATTTCCTTCTTGTAAAACTTCTAACCCAATTAATAAAAATAGTGATTGTTGATCTTAAAGATGTGTTGATTATTATGAATTCTTGTGAGGGATGTATTGTGGGATTTCCTGCAACTACAATAAAAGCAAGGCTTAAACCAAAAGAAAATTAGAACAAAAAATTAGAAGAACACCTAAAAAAGACAACAATGTAAGGCAACCCTTAACTTAGACAAGAAAAGAGAAGACTAATTAGAACACAAATGATAAAAACTGAAGACAAAAGGGGATTACCAGAATAAATCAGAAAAACTATAAATCAATGAAGCTATAGATTTTTTGAAGAAAAACTCAATTAAAGATCGCAGCATAGGAAAGAAAGTACCGATTATCAAAAGCAACTTAAAAACAAACTCGATCCAGCAAGTTGTCTCCATTAAAATCAATATTTGTGATGAAAAAGATCAACCCCTAGACCAGACAAAATCGTACGACTTGGTCAAGAAATCGCCCTCTCTTTCTCTCTCTCCAGGTGGATATCAATACATACTAGGATAGAAAGGTTCCAATTGTTTCCATATTATCTTGAGAAGACCCAAGCTCCAATGATAATTGTGTATTTCCATTATGGATGAGCCGTTCTGTAAGGAAAAAGTGGATGATCATTACCCGTTCTTTGTAAACGGTTAATAGTTACCCGTTTCGTTGTCTGTTTCCATTATCTTGACCGATCAGTCTTTTTTCAAATGGATAACAATTGTTTTTTCTGTAAATTGTTATACAAGAGAAAAAAAAAATCTCGGTAGTATTCTTCTTCAAGTTTTCCTACATTTTTAGTACAGTATAGTAGTAGTACTACTAAGAATCTGTAACCACTGCTTCCTCCAATTGGTTCATTGGGTTTGTTTTTGAACGCGCAATTGGGGATACTAAAACTAATTGGGGGATATAAATTACTTTCCCCAATCAATAGTGTTTGTTAAGGGGTGTTTTCTGGGGGCGAAAATACGAAACTACCCTTTAAAACAATAAAAGCTAAATCAAACATAAAAATACCCTACTCCCTTTTAAATTCGAAACATTTCTCACTCCCTTTCAAATTCCATTCTCCTTGTCTATGGCTCCTCACTTTGAATTTTTTTTTTTTTTTTTTTTTTCATTCGGTAGGGATGAAGACCATGTCGGTAGTGATGAAGACCATGCCGGTAGTGAGTGCCGCATGGTTATTCAGATGAAGACCATGCCGATATCTTGAGTTCCCAAGATGGTTATTCAGATGAATACCATGCCGATACTTGCTATTCCTGGACAATTTTTTCCCGTATGTTTTTGTCCTCAAACCGCATGGTTCATTTGGGGATCGACCATGCCTAAGGCACTACTACCGATGCTTGATAATACTTTTACCATGCCAAAACTGAGTTTTTCAGGCGTAACAATGGCGGATTTGATGAAAAAAAAAATCAAATTTCAATACACTAATACCTATATATGACTAATTGGAGCACTTGTATATCAGCTTGTTTACTTTCATGGTTGGTTCTTCCCATAAACTTTCATGATCATAAATATCTTGATTTAATGTTGTTGCATCAACAAATTCAATGATAATGATTATTCTAATGATTATCAAACTAAACTATTAACTTACCTAATTATATTTAACCACTAAACATGATTAGTGAGGGGTAGATTAGGTATTACGTAAAAAACTTAGATAAGGGGTGACCCTGAATTGATATTTGGATCCAGGTTTTGTCCTTTTCCTTTATCCCCCAATTAGTTTTGATATCCCCCAATTGTGGGTTCTTATTTTTAAGGTTTCAATTGCTACTCCAAAAGTTTTTGAGGAGTTTCATCAACTCAAAGATTAAAGGTAAACTTTAATAAATAAAAGACGGCGCAATTGGGGGATACCTCCACAAATTTGGGGATACTCAAAGTTAAATGGGGTTGTATTTTGGTTAAGGGGTTCTCTTTTTTAGGTGTGAAATAACCATATTATCCTTACCCTAATAAAAATTAAAAGAAGAACTAAAAACATTTTTTTTTAGTATCCCCCTTCACTTTTCTTCTCCATCAAAAAAATCGCACAAATCATGATGACTGATTTTTTATTCAGGTTATCAAAAAAATTATATTGAGTAGCGACGCAAATTATGGGAATCAAAATGATTTGAATCAAAACCATATATGTTATAAAAAAAAAGTCAAAATTTTATTTAAATAAAAAAATCGAATTTGAATCTCAGTAGCAGGTTAACAATCGTTATTGTTTTGTCGGATGAATACAATACCGACTGTGGCTCTGCAAATGCAAAATTTGATTGACTTAGTGTTTGAATTGGGATTTGGTTTGGGATTTTTCATAGATGAAAGTTTGATTGTCTACAAAAGGTTGCAATTAGGAGTCATTAAAATCAATTTAAGCACCTTCTCATATCACACAAATCTTCCAAAGTCTTTCTTCTTTTTCATCTAATCAAAATATATATTATTTGAAGTATCTCGCAAACACATTTGGATAAGGGGTACTTCAATTACTCCATAATGTTTTTGTTTTTTTGAGTATCCCCCAATGTGTGGAAGTATCCCCCAATTGTACCTTCAAATAAAACTCTAATTTGTTTGTTTTTTGTTCAATTGTTATGCTTATTGTTAGGGTTTTTGATAAATAACATGAACTGAATAATTTATAGTAGTTACTTCATGATTTGTGGCAAAAAAAATTTTGTAGAAAATTGTTATTTGTGGTGATTTTTTTGATGAACGTGGCAAATTCAATTACATGTTCATGGTAATAATATGATAGTTATAATCCTAGTGACTATGGAAGTGACTGTCTCATATGTTCTTTTACTAACTTACAATTGTTAATGATATTGAATGTTTGATGTCTTTAAAAATATTATGGTCACAAAGAATTAACTTTGTTGAAATATTATTCGTGGTTTTTTGTTTAGCTACTGTTTGATTGCAATTTTGTTATTGTTGTTAGTTGCAGCATGGGTTTAAGAAGACATATGTCAATCAATTATAGGGTTCCCTTTAGGAATGATTCTGGTGATGAAGAGACAAATGAAATCTTCTTATCCTTTATCAAGTGATGCAAAAATATTCACATAGTCTATATCAACAAGTCCCAAAAGAAGTAACGCATAGATGATCAATTTACATATGTTGTATGGAGGCATATGCAAGGATGATGGAGGTTTATTATAATGATGGTTGTACTCGGGGACCAAAAAAAAATTCATACGCGTTTAGGTATGTCACTCTTTTTAAGGATTTTGCATATGATTTGTGAGGATAGTCCCGACTTCCTATAAAGAAGAGATGTTGCAAGAATTTCAGGAAATAGCTCGCGCATGAAAATGTATGCTGCCATAAAGTGTCTTTGCAAAGCTATTCTCCTTGATAGCATGGATGACTATACCCGTATGGCATCATCCCCTATATATTATTATATTAAGAAGTTTTGCGATGCCGTTATGTTTGGGTTTAGTACATAACATATGAGATGCCCCACGACTAATGATACTAAGTGGTTGATGAAGGAAAACGAAGTTTAAAGGTTACCGGGAATGCTTGGTATCCTCGACTGTATGCATTAGGGTTAGAAGGTTTGTCCAATGGACGAGACAGCAACACACATGTATAAAAAAATATCCTATTTGTGTTCTTGAGGCGGTTGCTTCGTACGTTAAATGGTTTTGGCATGGTTATTTTAGTGTGGGAAGCTCCAACAATGACCTTAATGTTTTGAAGTCCTCAAATGTATTCGATGACAATCGAATGGTGTTGTACCTCCTTGTCGGTTTACAATCAACGAGAACCAATATACTCGGGTGTACTATTTAGTGGATTGAATATATAAAAATTACCTTGTATTGGTCCAATCATACGGTGCACCCAGGAGTATTCCCATGCTTGAGATGTTTAAAAAATATCAAATGGCTAACATGAAAGAATTGAAACGGGGATTTGGGACACTACAAAGCAAATTTAGGACCCTCCATCAAAAATGTTATTATTGGGAATAACAAGACATGAAACCGATCATGATAACCTACTGACACTACATAATATGGTTGTAGAAGATGCATATTGTTGAGTCAAGGTGTCGATATGTGTCGGATTATGAGCAAACTCCTATAGTGGGAAAATTGAGGAAAGCCAGCGGAGCCTTACAAATGCAATAGTCGAGGAGAGACTCCATGTTAATCTTAACGATCATATATGGAATGACATGCGTGGTCAAGGATTGAGGGATTGTTAGATGTCGGGAGATGCGATAGATAACCAGTTGGACTCGGTAGAAGATACATACGAGATGGATGTTGATCAAGATATTTAGAGCCTCATTTATGTTACTGGACAGTAAGTCAATGCTATGGAGTCTTATTTCCTTTCATTTTATGTTTTGGATTTCGTTATTATTATGTTGAACGTTAAAGCACGATTTTTTAAAGCATATTTTTCATTTAATTAAAGCACATTACATAAATTAGATAACTAACTAAATAACTAAGCACGTTACATCAGCCAGATAATGTTAGTAATAAACCAACCATGTTACATGATTTAAACAATTTATTAGATTGTGAGATATGGTCCAAATATAAAATTGACACTTGAGTGGCGAAAAATGCCCCTTCTTTGGGTATTATATGCCAGCATTACCTAATTAATGTTATTATTTGTGTTAGAGCACTGCTCGGTTAAACTCGCAAGCGTTGCTATCTCGAGCTTGTTTTTCAAGTTTAATTGATCAAAACTATATACTTGATTTCTAGTCTACTTAGATATGTATCGGATTAGAATGTGTAGTTGAGCTTTAGACTTCACGGTGTTCACCAATTGAAGAATAAGATCTACTGAGGAGCTTGAAGGAACTTCATCAACAAAAGGTATGTGGAGACTAAAACTTATTTATCACTCGAAGTCTATTCTATTATATCTTTTAATAAGACTACGTCATATAGCTATATTTACTTTTACATTATACACATTTGATATTTCGAGCTGAGTTTATCTCGCTTATCTATTTCTCGAAATACGTGAGGGAAGATTTTAGCTTTAGCTATGTTCATCGTATTCTTGACTAGTTTAGTTGGAAATAATTTATTTATTTGAAATTAAATATTAAGTCAATAGATGATCATGTGAAAATTACCTTGAAGATCTTATATGATTTGTGTGAGACAGTCATTTGATGTTAGCTCGGGAAGTTTTGTATTGATCATTTGATCACTTGAAAATTACTTGAAGCTAACGGTATGTGTAAGATTACCATTTTTATTTTCTAAGGATGTTTGAATGATTGAAATAATAGTTTAGAACAATTAATCCTATCCGGATACAATACGATATGCATACCCAGTATGCGAACTATATTGTGATGATTCAGGTACGGAACTCTTGTTTTCATACCTAGTATACGAACGGATTTACCTGAGAAGTTCTGGAACTCTTGTTTGCGTACCTAGTATGCGAACAAGTTTACATGAGTTGAGTCCGGAACGGTTGTTCGCGAACCGGGTTTGCGAACGGCTTGACTAGGCCAAGGTCCAGAGCTGTTGTTCATGTATACCTAGTTTGCGAACACAGTAGCTAAGTTCTAAAATTGGTAATGTATGGTTCTCATACTCATGAACTAAAACATTTATGATTTTAAGGAATGCAAATTAACTCTGCAAACCGTGGCTTAGTGTTCATTAATTGATTCTTGTATAAGTACTTTGTACAATCACGAATCAAACCGATTTCGTTTCAATTTGTTCATGAATATTTCTATGAGATAGTGAACAATTGAACAACTCTATTTGAAACACAAGTAGATTCATTTGATTATCTATCATGATTGATTGATCATCATATTTTATCTAGAATTATTAGATGAATGTGGCCAAGCCAAAAGTGTTCATGTGGCTAACTACGGTCTACTATTATTGAGCCAACCCAATATACACGTTTAGGTACGGTTAACCATATCTAAATAAAAGTATATTTCATTTGTGTGTAACAAGCTAAGACCATCTAACAATGGAGATTAATTGCTTAATTTCTAAGCAGACTTAGCTTGAATCTTAAATCGGGAGTTCATTTAACGGTGAATATCAATTGCTTTGTTACTAAGCTATCTTAGATTTGATTGTAAGCAACCCCGATTTGAAAGTCTATATAAAGGAGAACTATAGCATCTGGGAAACCTAACCCCGACACTTCCGTGTGTCCTAGTTGGAAACTAGAGTTGATTCTCCTTTAACCCAGGCTTTTCCAAAACCATTATTAGGTTAACGACTTGAAGACTTCATTTGGGATTCGTGAAGCCAGATCCAACTATTTTCTTTGTAGTTGCGTATTCTGATCTTACTTGTTCTATCGTATTGAGTTTTATCTTCTCTAAGATTTACTCGAGATTTATCCCCGATAGGTAAGATATAAAAAGTAATCACAACAGTTCTTCGTCTCAGAATCTTATGATTCCACAATAACTTCTTCTGTTAATCAGTTAGGTTATTGCGAGGTGACTAATATCTCTAAGCTGCTCTTCGGGAGTATAAGACCGGATTATTAGTTGGTTCCTGTTCACCTTGATCTTTATATCAAAAGACGGAACAAAAATAAAATAAAGGGTAGACATATCTGCGGGAGAAAGATTTGTTTATAAGTCTTCGACTTTGGGTCGTAGCAACTCTTAGTTGTGGGTGAGATCAGCTAAGGGAATAAAGTGAGCAGAATTCGGCGTGGTTCTAGAGGCGCAAGGAACACGACTGTACCTTAATCGGTGTGAGACTTGGTTAGGGCTCAAATACATTCCAGTCTGAAGTTAACTTGTAGTAGGCTTGAGTTTGTAGCGGCTTAATACGGTGTGGTGTTCAAATCTGGACTAGGTCCCGGGGTTTTTCTGCATTTGCGGTTTCCTCATTAACAAATTTCGGGTGTTTGTTTCTTTTCCGCATTATATTTTTATATAATTGAAATATCACAGGTTGTGCATAGTTCAATCAGTTGATAAATCCGATCTTGATTGTTGCATAGAACTTGATTGGAACTTGTGCGTTGGTTTTTGGTACCGTCCATGTTATTCTCATATCTATCAGTCTCACGGAGTTCTATCCCGTTGATTTACTGATTGTATTGAGAAAGAGATAAATCTATTTGATATCTTTCTTGATTGAGTCTCACTTTTAAGTTGGTGCTCTTATATTGGAGTTTGGTCCAAACAGATTGCCGAACGAAATATTGGGTGTGGTTGTTATACCCCCGCTTTTTCATTTGGGTACCCTCGTCTTTTCAACTACAACTTCTTTGGTTTCACCATTTTAGGGTTACTTTAGAAATTTTTGTTGTTGATTTTTTGTTGAATTTTTGTATGTTTTTGTTTCCAGATAGGTGTTTTCGGAATGATTTTAATGTTTTGGTAGTCAGTTTTGTTAATTTTCAGGTTCCTCCTCTGGATTTGAAAGATTGATTTTGAAACATTTTTTCTGAGAAGTTTGATGGGAATAAAACATGGAGTGGATATATGAGAAGTTTTTTTTTTTTTTTTTTTTTTTTTAGAGGTGTTTTATTGATTTAAACATACTGATTACAATTGGTAATATCTTTCTTTGCCCAGTCCAGCATATAATGTGGAAGATTATCAATGTATTCAAAATATAGTTGACAAGCTCTAGCTTTTTTTGCTATTTTATCATCTGGACCATTCTTTAACCTATTCACTGATCGGCAAATAAAAGATTCATGACCCTGTAATAAGAATTTGATATCAAGGATAGTTCCTTGATTCATCCAATGAATACAAGGTTTTTGTTCATTTATTGACCTCACTAAAACTTCACTATCAGACTCTAAAATAACTTTGGTGTATCCTTTAGAAACTTCCCACTCCACTGCAAGTTTTATAGCCAAACATTCCAGCTGCTCAACCTCCTCGCCAGCTATCATTCATCCACTGAAGAACTTCCCTTTGCATTAATCTTCGAAATTCCTCACTATTAGAACTATGCCCCCTGTAAGGTATTTTATCAAAAGATGCATCAATATTGATTTTAACATAGTCTCTATCTGGTGGATCCCATTTGAGTGCCTACAATTGAAGATTAGTATTAGAAACAATGTTACTATTATTAACAACTTTACAACTTTCAACCAGAGTAGCAATATTGCTTATGGAAATCATTTTGTTTGGTTTGACATTCTGGAAAATAACATTACATCTATCCTTCCAGATTTTCCAGAGTGCAATCACAAGCAAATTTGGCTTGTGCTCTTTGTCAGCAGGAGAAACATATCCTTGATGAGGCCATGTATCAAACCAATTTAGAATCCAATGTAGCAAATCACCATGAATAGTTAGAATATTACTGACATATGGACACTCTAGGAAAAGATGCTCAGTTGTTTCAAAAGCAGCATTGCAAAGGCTACAATGAGTATCTATATCTTGCTTATATGTGAAAAAATTTATCCCTTGTTGGGATGATATTCTTAAGAGATTTCCAAACCAGCAGTTTAACTTTGTGAGGAGTTCTACATCTCCAAAGAGATTTCCAAGTTACACTAGTGACAACCTGAGGAACAACATTACCATTATCATAGTTACACAGTACTTTATAAGCATTTTTTGATGAAAAAAATTCCTTTTAAATCACAACCAAATTAAAGTATCTGAACCATCCAAAGGGACCTGCATTGACAGAATCTTATTAGCGGTATCATTAGAAATACTTTCTTGACAAGCTGAACATTCCAGGTTTTACTTCATGGTATGAACAAATTTTTAACAAAGGTTATAGTGGAAACAATATCCAAGCTAACTGGTTCAGGAGGATGATCTAGTCCTATGACCCATTTATCATGCCAAACTTTAAATTTATTTCCACACCTAATGGCCCAAAAATTGTTCTCCTTAATGACAGTTATGCATCTATAAATTCCTGTCCAAATCCAAGAACCATTATCTTTAAGTTTTTCTATATGAAGGAAACTATCACTCCTAAAGTATTTAGCCTCAAGAATTTGTATCCATAACTCATCCTCTTTTGAGCTTATTTTCCAAGCTAGTTTCACGATTAAGGCTTTATTGGAAGTTTCTAAATTCCTAAAACGTAGTCCTCCTAGTTCCTTGAACTTATTGAGATTAGTCCAGGCCAAGAATTTTAAACCTTTGTGACTATGATGACCCCCCATTTCTCAAAAGTATCAAGCTTATCAATAATGGTTTTAGTAATCTTAAAGCAACTCATTTGACATGTGGGGAGAAAATTCAAGATAGACTTTATTAGAGTGGTTCTACCTGCTAGATTAAGAGATATACTTACCCAATTCTTGAGCCTAGCTTCAAAGGACTGAGCTATAGGATCAAAAGATCTGACTTTGGAGTGACCCAAAAGCAAAAGAGCACTTAAGTAGGTCTCAGAGTCACTAACAAGTTTCATATCTAGGTACTCACAAGCACCTGGATTAAGGTTTCCACTGAAATAAACGCAAGATTTGTCAAAATTCAAAGTTTGACCAGAGACACTACCAAACTTATGCAGAATATTCAAATGTTGTCAATATTTTGCACACCACCTTTCATAAAAATGAGGATGTCATCTGCAAAGAGAAAATGAGAAATGGGTGGAGCTCTTCTTACCACTTTAATACCTGTAATAGCCTTGTTAGTTTCAGCAACTATTAAGCTTCTAGATAAGAATTCCATTGCTAAAATGGACAAGTAAGGAGACAATGGGTCACCTTTTCTAATACCCCTAGTGGGCATATACTCTTGACAAGGTGCTCTATTCAATAACACACTTATGCTTGTAGTAGCAACACATTGATGAATTAGGTTACAAAAAGCATCATTGAAACCAAAATGAGACAAGATTTTTAATAGAAATGACCATTCCAATTTATCAAAAGCTTTAGAAAGGTCTAACTTAAGAGTCATAGTACCACTAAGTCCTTTCTTTCTTTTCATTGTATGTATGATTTGATGAGCAATGATGATGTTATCATGGATAGCTCTACCAGGCACAAAAGCATCTTGGTAAGGAGAAATAAGTTTTTTTTTTAAGATGTGGCATATAATCCTGTTAATTAGCTAGAATTTTTGAGACTATTTTATAAGAAACATTACACAGTCCTATTGGCCTAAAGTATGATGGCTTAGTAGGGTCTTTAACTTTAGGTATAAGACAAATGTAAGTTTTATTCAGGCTCCTAGGCATATGACCAGTATAAAAAACCTTTGAAAAACATTTATAACATTATTTCCAACAATATGTCATTGTGTCTTGTAAAAACCATTCTGAAACCCATCTGGTCCAGGAGAACTCCAGGATGGCATGAACTTAACAACATTAACAATCTCATCAGCAATGGGAACATCAAGCAAAGTGATATTATCATTATCAGTGATAACATGTGGAATAATCTCAAAAATATTATCATTATGAACATGATTACTAGTACTACCAATAGAACTAAAATGAGTAATAAGCAAATTGGATATGTCCTCTCTATCCTTAAGCCAAAGACCATTAGAGTCATAAAGAGTGTTAGTATTGTTTCTATGCATTCTCTTATTAACCAAAGAGTAAAAATACCTAATATTGTTTCTATGCATACTTAGTAATAATTCTCACTCTAGAAAATTGATTCACATAACTAGGTTTATTTTGGACAGATTCCAACTGATTTTGAAGGCTGGGAATATTTTTTTGAATATCACCAAATTCTATTATGCTCCAAACTAAGAGAGATATCCTAGCATTTTGCTGTTTATATTTGAATTTATAGGCAGGACTACCAGTAACATTCACATTCCAAGAATTTTCCATTTGTTGGTTAAAAGATCCATGTTGCATCCAAGTACCAAAAAACTTAAAAGGTCTCCAAAGTTTCTTAGGTTTAGGATCAGTGATCAATAAGATAGGACAATGATCAGAACCAATGTGATTCAGATGAATGATTTTAGCCAGAGAAAATTCCAAAAACCAAATATTATTTCCTAAAGCCATATCCAATCTAGATTTCCTAGTATCAGTACCATAACTATTGCTTGTCCAAGTGAAGTCTTTACCTTCATAGCCTAAATCCATAAGGCATGAACTACTAACAATATTTTGAACCCAAGTATCAGAACTATTTTTATTTTTGTCTAAGTGAAAGTTAAGATCACCAATCACTATCCATGGTTGAAAAACCTCTTCGAGAAGGCTATCTAAGAAATTTCATTTCTTATTTTTAGGCTCATTATAGGTGGAACCATACATGAAAGACACCAAAACTTCAGGTTTACTTGGATATATCTTAATAAGAGCATGAATAATATTATCAACAACACACACAATATCACAAGATATGCCATCTTTCCACATTAAGATTAGACCACATGCTATACCTACTATGTTAATGCATTCATAGTTATGATAATGAACTATCTGGGCTAGGGAGACCATTCTAGGAATATCAACTTTAGTTTCACATAGAAAAACAAAATCGGGACTTTGTGACTTGACTAGGTTTTGAAATTGTTGACATGTGAAATTATTTGAAGTACCTTGAACATTCCAAGACAAAAACTTCATGTTGATACCAGACTGAAACTGTAAAAACAAAAAATTATGATTATAATCTAGAATTTTAGAAAACAATCTCTTTAAAGTTATGGGTAAAAGAGTAACAGTTACCTCATTCTCCATACCAGTGTTAACAACTTGATTATCTTCTGTTGTGGCCATGTGAGTACTTTGGCTGACAGTGTTGTTATCTAAATTGTTGCATATCAGTTGATCTACATCATTATTTGTGTCCCTGGCCAAATCATTATCAACTCTGTATCTATTTCTAAGTCTACTGATACGTATTGATCTTTGTACCTTGGTGACTATTATTATAGAGGCGAAATTCAGAATAAAAATAGACGAAAACTAGAAAACAGAACTCAAGAAAATAATTCGAAGAAATATATCTTCTCTAGATAATAAGCAAGAAAACTATTACAATTCTCTCTTTGTTACGCTCAAAATCTCTCTAAACAAAGGATGAACCTTAAACTGTTTTGCTAAGCTTGCTTTTACAATAATTAATATTGCCTCACGAACTTTTCTTTAGGTGTGTTTGTATTACAGACCACACTCTAGAATTAAGTGAGTCTGTATCACAAACCACACTCTAGATGTCTTAGCTATGAGCTAAACATCTCTATTTATAGCTTTAACGGTTTCGCAAATCTTCTAGGAATCTATTTCCTTATCCAGAAATAATGCCTTTTCTAGGTATATTTCCTTATCTAGGAATATTACCCTCTCTAGGAATATTCCTTTTCTAAGTATATATTTTCTTTTCTAAGTATATATTTCCTTATCTAGAAATATTACCTTGTCTAGGAAATATTCCCTTTCTAGGTATATTTCCTTATCTAGGAATATTACCTTGTCTAGGAATATTATTTATCTAAGAATACTTTGCCTAAAAATCAAGTATCCCTTCCTTAAATTAAAATTTTATCCTCAATCCTTCTTGAGGATCACTAGTTCCCGGAGAGAGGAAGATACACATGTATCATGCGCCTCCACTCAAGAACTTGAACTCCTGTGAAAGTTAGATTTGGTAGTTAGGGAACTCGAGGGTTCCTTTCACTCTGATGAACCATCTATCTTTGCTGGAAACTTGACCTTGACGTCTAATTTGAAAAGCGTCCATATCTCCTCATCTTGTATTAGTCACTCTTCTCTCCATAATGCAATCTTGTTCGAGTGGCTCTTCTTTTTCCTCGTTCTTTTCTTCAAAAACACCAAATGAAAACGTAGTATTTTTCTTCGTCTTCGGCTTGGGTGTATAAAACTTCATGTATGTTTGTAGAGAAACCACATTCTCTTCCGTAGTTTGTGGTTCGCTTTGCTTAGGATCATCAAATGACTTTCCCATCTTTGGTTCCCTTGTTCTTTTAATGTATTCCAATTTTCGAGTAACTCACCAAGTTGTTTGTAGAGAGATCTAGTGAAGACCATAAACCACATGAATCTTCCTTAAAAGAAACGAACCTTGCTCTGATACCAACTTGATACGTATTGATCTCTGTACCTTGGTGACTATTATTATAGAGGCGGAATTCAGAATAATAATAGACGAAAACTAGAAAACAGAACACACTAGAAACCAGGTTCGAAGAAAATATCTTCTCTAGATTATGAACAAGAAACTATTACAATTCTCTCTTTGTTACGCTCAAAATCTCTCTAAACAGTGGATAACCTTAAACTGTTTGCTAAGTTTGCTTTTACAATAATAAATTTCCTCACAAACTTCTCAAGGTGATTTGTCTCACAAACCTTCTTTGTTTGATCTAGGTGAGTCTGTATCACAAACCAAACTTTAAGATGATCTTAGCTATGAGCTAAACATCTATATTTATAGCTTTAAGGGTTTCCACAAATCTTCTAGGAATCTATTTCCTTATCCAGGAAATAATTCCTTTTCTAGGTATATTTCCTTATCTAGGAATATTACCCTCTCTAGGAATATTCTAATCTATGAATAATTCATTTTCTAAGTATATATATTTCCTTATCTAGAAATATTACCTTGTCTAGGAAATATTCCCTTTCTAGGTATATTTCCTTATCTAGGAATATTACCTTGTCTAGGAATATTACTTATCTAAGAATACTGCCTAAAAATCAAGATTCCTTCCTTAAATTACAATTTTATCTTCAATCCTTCTTGAGGATCACTAGTTCTAAGAGAGGAAGATACACATGTATCATCTACTATCCTCTAGATCTTCAAGGAGAGACTGTTTGAGGAAGAAATCCATGTTAACTACAACTCCATCCTCTGGTGGAACAAAAACTGTAGTTTTAAAAAATTTCTTCTGGTTCTTCTTAGGTGTTGAAGCAGTAGTTGTAAAAACAACTGAGATATTCCTTCTAATATGATTTGCTTTCCCAAAGAAATATGTTTTTTCATGGGATTTTTTTTTTTTGATACGCGAAAGCCGGACCCAGGCCCCTACCCGAACCCCGCCCGGTTAGATGGCCCCCTTGCCCAGACCCAACACCGCTCAACCCACTTTATAAAACTAATATACTACAAACCTTTACGGCAGCGGGGATTGAACCCCTGACTTCCTCCTTACTAGATTTGATGGGATACCACTGAGCTATGCAAATATTTTGCTGCATCTTTAGAGACACCCTTGGAGTGATTCATCACATAACACTCAGTACAAATGCCATTGTCTTTCATAAAAGAATTTTTTCCATTTAGTAACTCCAGCATTGGTGATAGCCTTAACACCTCTTCTCAATGACATGGATAGATCCACATTAACAAATATCTTGGCAGGATCACTTCCTTCAGGAATTGCATCTTCTGGCTCTATACTAACAACTTCCCTCATTACTTCTCCCATTTTTTGTAACTGAGGTAACATTCATATGCTCTGGTAAAAGATATTTCAGTTGAATCCAGAAATGCTGGAAACCCAAATGCTTTTCTGTATCGATTATCAGGGATATAATCATGTACCACCAGTAAGTTCTTGTTGATACTCCATGGCCTTTGCTCTATAACTGTGTTCAAAAAATCCCATTTACTAAACTTGAAGATCATGATATTTGGTTCCACTTCCACAATCCTTACATCCTCTTGAGTCATAAAAGGCCAAGTGAACTTGATAAACTTCTCCAAAGTTTGACAGTTCATTCTCCCATGCATCAATAATGACTTTTCCGATAACACTTCTCCCCAGTTTGATCTCACTTCCTCATCAGGATCATTCTCATTCTGGAAAATCACCACTTCATTCGAATCTCCAAGCTCCAAGGTAGCTTTCTTAAACTTATTGACTAAATCACCCAGATTACTAGAGCTTCATTCTTCCATGTTGCATACGAAATTAGGGTTTGGATGATTCAGAGGGTGAGAATTAGAACTTGATCTATAGAGATTATAATGAAAAGGATATGTAATTGACATGAATTGGTTAATATATTTTGACTATTATTAAGGAAACAGAAAGATTGGGCATATTGAAAATTTTGGTAACTATAATGACTTATGTTTGACCCTGAATAAACCTTATTTTGGTGACATTGACAACTATCAGGTAAGGAGCCGAGAAAAAGGAGAACATAAACTTTCCTAGCTGTTGATGGTGGTTTTTAGCCTAGGGTTAAAATCATAAAACCTCACATCTGGCATGACGTCATTATAATCATTAACACATTTACCAAATCAATCGGCGTGCTTACGTAAGAATTACCATGGTACCTTTTTTTTTTTTTTTTTTTCTTTTTTTTTATTTACGCGTCATGTTCCCGGCGAGAACCCCAGCATCATTGACATTGCTGTACAAAACCATAAAATTTTCATCTTTCTGGCGCCAAGGCATGCCCGGCCATGCTGACCCATGGCAATGCCCGGTGGCTTAAGCGGGTGCCAGCCACGTCTCGGCGCCAAGGCATGCCCGGCCATGTCGGCGCACCGATTGTGCTGGTGACAAACCGGTGCCGACCACGTCTCGCCAGGCATGCCAGTACACCAGCTGTGCCGGTGGCCCCTGCCCGGCCACGTCTCGCGCCAAGGCATGCCGACCATGCCGGCCATTACCGCATGCGGGTGGCAAGCGTGCCGACCACGTCTCGGCGCAAGGCATGCCCCGGCCATCGGCCGCACCATGTGCTAGTGGCCAGTGCCAGCCACGTCTTTCACGCGGCAAGGCATGCCGGTAGCACCAGCTGTGCCCGTGGCCCCAGCCACGTCTCGCGCCAGGCATGCAGACCATGCCCGGCGCACCAGCATGCCACGTCTCACGCCCGAGGCATGACGACCATCTTCTAGCGCACCATTTGCCAAGCGGCATGTAGCCATGGCCCCACATGCCAAGCCAAGCCACACCTTGCCTTGGCCCTAGCCCGTCTAGCCGCACCATGTGCCAAATGGCATGCCAAGCCATTGGCCCCACATGCCAATACAAGTCGCACCTTACCTTGGCCCACTAGCCATGCTAAGGCGCACCATGTGCCCAAGCGACATGCCAAGCCATTGGCCCCACATGTATGAGTAAGCCACACCTTGCCTTGGACTTATACATGCTAGCCGTACCATGTGCCAAACGACATGCCAAGCCATTGGCCCCACATGTAAGCCAAGCCGCACCTTGCTTGCCTTGGCCCCTAGCCATGCTAATGGCACCCATGTGCCAAGCGGTATGCCAACCCTTGTCCCCGCGCGCCATGGCATGTCATGCCCACGGCATACCAACCTAGCCGCGGCACCATCTTTGGCCTTCCCTGTGCGGCTACTAAAAACGAGGCGTGCGACAATCAACGACCCCCTTCAATCCAGGATCAAATCCTAGCCATCCAAGGTTACCGAGACAACATAGTAACCTTTGGCCTGAAATCCTAAGTTTGTACGCCCAAGCCGCGCCAAGGCATGCCATGCCCGCGGCATACCAACCTGAGTCGCGCCACCATGATGGCCTTTATGCGGCTCTAAAACGAAGGCGTGTGACAATCAGCGGTCCCCCTTTGATCCAGGATCAAATCCTAGGTGTCCAAGACTAGGACAACGCATGGTAACCTTTGACCCAAAATCTGTTGGCACACCCAAACCACGCCAAGGAATGCCATGCCAATGTCATTGCCAACCTTATGCGTGCCTTATTTACTAGCCTTCCTTATGCAACCAACAGAAGCGTGCGACAATCAACGACCACCTCTTCTCTTAAGATGCAAAATCTCGACCGTCGAAGGTCACCAACCTTGTCGTGCCAGACGAAGAACAACATGCTACATGTTTTCCACAAAAACATTCGAGACATCAACACATATCACAAACTGGGGGATCCACTTTGGGTATTGGTTTGGCGGTTTACAGCGTGCGGCGTACACTACGCCCATCATAAGGAAGTTTCATAAGGATGAGGCGGTTTAGTAAATACGAGATAATAATGTGAAACGCTCTTTTTTATGGAACATCAATTCCATGCGTTAGAGTTACCACTTCCTCCATTTACTCACCCATTATTCCATTCCTTAATGAGACAGACAGTACGTTCACTCAGGCTTGTATAAATAGGTCTTACCTAACCGAATAACAAGTTCAGCGGAGCAATCACTCGAAACATTTGCTAGCTTTCCATCTGTTAGCTTCCCATTTCTGATACAAGTCGTCAACTTTCTTCCTCAACTTCTCAACACTTTCTTCGCTTCCCTCCCCCAAACCAAATTCTCACTCCTCTTTGTGGCCATTCAAGCAAGTCTGAACAATTTCTTGGTTTAGGCAGTTATCTCTCGAATCTAAAGTATTTTGCTACATTTGTTTAGGGTTTAAATTCCTTTCTCACACACACTCTAAATTACTAAAATCGTTTCTCACCCTCAAACACTAGCTTCCAAAATTTTGAATTTGGCGTACTTGAGTTAACCTAGCGGTTGATGAGAGATGAATCTTCTAAAGAACAACATTGATACCAGGGATAACAACACAGTCATATCCTATTAGCAAAAGCTTGAAGAATTACTTAGCACATGCTCTGATCACAACACCCAAAAAGGCAAACGCCGTTAGAGATAACACAAGCTGCATACACATATGGAGAAAACAAATAGATTAGTTACTCATAATCCAAAAGAAAACTTAACAAGAATAAAATTGTAAGTACAGTAAGATGTTAAAATCCAGCTTTAAACAGTCATAAACTAGATTAAGAATCTAAAGAACAAAATCTCGTTGAAAAAAACAAAATGGAAAATAGGAGAAAACTATGTTTTGATCATCGATAAAACAAGAAAAAGAAAACTGAGTTGACTTAGAAAATTCGCCTGATCCTCATAGCTCCTAAATATATGAGAAGTTATATGGTTCTATTTTAGGATTTAAAGCGACAACAATTATGAAAGGATATTTTTGTCATTCTAATAGTTACGACCCAATTTAAAAGGAAAGGGTCATAAAATTATAATCTCCTTTTTCAGAGACTTCTCAAAATGTGGATTCAACAATTCTCTGCTAATGGTCGTAAATGTGGATTCAAAAGTGCAGTTTGAGGTTTTGGGGTATATAAACCGTGTTATTATAACAACTTAACGTAGGGGAATGATCCGTTGACATGGTTATAATGACATAATCCGTTGACATGGTTATCATTTTTTCTACCAAACCCAACCGGCAATGAATTTAAAGCTAATATTCTGGCGACATGTTCCTCATATAAAACTCTACATTCCTACTAAAAATGAAAGAATTCTGAATTACGAAACTTCACCATCCACATATTTTAATTTCAACCGTTAATCTTCAACGGTTGATATTCAAAATGGTAGATGGTGGTCTTATACATCTCGGAATGATCTCATTTTTGGTGGGAGTGTAGAGACTTATAAGAAGAACATGTCATCAAAAAATTAACCTCGAATTCATTACCCGTTGGGTTTGGTAGAGAAAATGACGCTAAAATATCAAGATTATATCATTTTAACCATGTCAACAGATCCTACCCCTTAATGTAATGCTCACCGGTAGAATTTAAACACTTAATACACCTTGTAAGTTTTCTTCTGTACATTCTAGGTAGTTAGATGCATATATTTAAGCAGACAAAACCTTTTTTCCCAACATCAGACGCTTTGGCCGAGTGGTTAAGGCGTGTGCCTGCTAAGTACATGGGGTTTCCCCGCGAGAGTTCGAATCTCTCAGGCGTCGTATTTTTTTTTAATTTTTTTTTTCTTCTCGAGGTCTTCAGTGGCGCTGCTCGTGTGACAATAAATTGATCACTCATGCATTACAGCATTAGTACCATAAAATGTGAAGTGCATGCATGATCAAACCCTAGCTAGCTCCCTGGGAGTAGGTCTGAAGTAAGAAATTCATGATCTCTCTCTTTTTGGGTATAAATACAAATCAAAACATATGTTGCATACAGGAGAATTGGTAAGGGGAGATCGTAAGAACAGACACAAATATATTTATATACAGTACATAGTTTGAAAATGAGGGCGGGTTGTTTGTTACTGTTGTTCGCAGCCGTGGCTGCAGTCATGGTTGGACAAGCAGCAGGTCAGGGTTGCAGCTACACTTTCTTCTCATCACTTGTTCAGCTCATACCGTGCAGGCCGGCTGTTTCGCCATTCAGTCCCATACCACCTAGTGAAGCCTGTTGCAACTCTGTCAGAATGCTTGGCCGTGCTTGTTTGTGTGTTCTGGTTAACGGCCCTCCCATATCTGGTGTCGACCGCAATATGGCCATGGAGCTACCCGCTAAATGCACTGCTAATTTTGAACCATGTACATGCTTCAATATCTTTTTCTTTTTTTGCTTGGTTACCAACAACTAGATGCTTTTTCTTTGTACAAATACTTACATGATTCTTGTTTCTCACTGCACAGGTAATCTTTGGACACCATGAGAACCCGGCAGACAGTGATTTCGATGAAGAGTAGACCTTGCCTGAATAATGCGTCTCTGAGTAGTAGTCTGTATGTTATCAACAAATGAACTGCTATGCAGTGCATGAAAGTTTCCACAGTAATAAGAGTCTAATTCAGTTACTGTCAAGTAATTTCTCATCTTGTTGTCTAGGAAATTTACAGCATGTGATCTTTGCTTTCATTTAGTGTTAATCATTCTCGTAGTACTCTCTTTTAAGTACATTGTTAAATGTTTGAATTGCCTGCTCTCTTTATTTTCATCACAAACAACCCCAGTTTCCACTTTTCACCTTGTTTTTCCTATAAACCCAACAAAAATAACACCAGTTTTGGTACCTAAAATAATCTGCAGGCTCCAGCCAATATCATAAACAGAAAACTAGATTCCGACAGCAGGAATAAAATACGGTCAGAAAGCATATCACCAGTTGGTATAGCTCAGCATAACTTCAAATTGTTAGATCCAGCACTTGAGACTGCAGACTGTCAGACCGGGTATTAACATGCAGAGAAAGCAAAAAACATTTATTTTAGAACGTAGATCCATAACTGCACATCAACACCATAGGCTTACGAGCCATGGTTACCAGATGCTTCTAAGATCCTATGCTGTTCAGGTTCACAATCTGCTAAATTTTTAATCTAATTCCAGTTCCGAGAAGGAAAAAAGAAAAAGAAACAGGCTTAAGCCCACCAACAACATTTTTCTATGTGGCATCATAAAACCAAGCTAGAGAGTACTTTCGACATTTAGAATACAGGACCCACGAGAATGTATATTCTGCAAATTGTAACTGCATAATATAACTTCTGGAATTCAATGTTGTGCAGAAAATAGAGATGGTCTATGCTCAGAGTTCTCATTTTATCCCAACTAATAACCCGTGGTTCAATTAGGCCACTCCTCACTGGAAAAGATTGAACTTTGTCTAGATATGTAAAACCACTGCTAGTTCTCTAGCATTTTCCATTCCCAAAGACCATCTCACAAGGCCTGCAAACCAAATGACCTACTTAAGTTGCCAACACTAGACCGAAGCTCAAGGCCTAAGGTTACAAATCACCGAACAAGTTACTTCGTTCTTCTCTGATTACTTCTTTGGTACTATGCAGCAAAGGAGCAAGTCCAACTTATGTTAAAATTCTACTAGGATCCTATGATCAACTATCTAGAGTAATTCCTATTATATAAGCAAACTGACAAGCACGAAACATAATAAAACGTAAGGAGCAAGTATAATCAAACTTTAATAACCAGCAGACAAACAGGGTAATGAATATCCGATGAGGAAATGCACCACTAAAAGCTAGCAAAAGAACAACTTGCAAACATAAAAAAGGAGTAGCAAGTAAAAATCTACTTATGAATATTTGGCAATGAAGGGAAACAAATGCTTTGCCATTAAGAATTTGTTCTATACTGTACAGATACAAAAAGTAACAGAACTAAGAACCAGACACGGATATGGAATGTTTCAAGCGCTTTGAAACAGTGTTTCACGTGGTTTTGTAATTCACTCAGCAGTAACACATAGGTGCACGCATATCATTGAAATTTCTTGTTGAGAAGAGCTAATTCTTATTTTGGGGAAAACAGAAGAGATTTTGCAGCCATAAAATGGAATCATTTCAAGTGGTGCCAAAAAACCAAATACAACAAGTTAATTTTTTTTGCAAATGTTAAATCTCTATTGGTACCTCATATCATCTCTCTAGACTTTGCATCTACTTGGTACCTCATATAAGTATTTGCAGAAATTCATACAGACAGGCTAGGAACAGTAGTCTCCCGCCTCCCTGACATAGATTCTGTAAAAAGGCCACTTATATGCTAAAAGTATCCATACCAAATTACCAATGGTACTATTATACCACTGCTAGAATAAAGAAGTATCATCTCAGGAAAGTCAAAGATCATACACTACTAGTTTTTCGACATATATGCTGCATACGAATAGTCAAATTCTCCTAAATCCAAAGCAGAAAGCACAGACAAAAAATAAATAAAATTACAAGAGAAGCGCGAATTGAGGACTGGAGATATAGAAGTGAAGTGAATAAATGAGATTCCTTTATGGTTACAATAAACCAGATGGATGGGGCACTGGAATCTGGGACAGGAGAATGCACCAGTCATCAGGATTTTTAAGGGACACAGTGGAAAACCTTCTATGTAACAAGGAGATACGTTTCCTTCTTCTGTATTACACTGTCAATGAAAAAGGCTATGACTCTATGAGGTTCTTCGAAGCAGTAATTCTTAAAGAAATCTGTATTGTTCGACATTAAAAACAACCTAACCCTTTAGATGATAGTTCAAAAGAAAGAAAAAAAAAGCAGAAAACAAAATCACATACAGCCATTATCCGAATAAAGTATTCTTCAGGTGAAAGACTTACCAATTTCACCTTGAGCACATAACATTCATATATGAATGACACAGTTCCAACCTAAAAGACTGATGGTAGTTTGCAATGAAAAACAAGCAAACACAAGATATCGTTCAATTATACCATCAATATAGAGTCGTTTAAAAATATATTATGAGTAAAAAAATTGTACAATGCACACCTTGGTCAAGAAGGATCAATATCCTAAGTGACTTGGATCTCCAATGTACTCCGCAATTTGTTCAAGATGAACATTGAGTAACTCGTGAGTATCTGCATCTCGAACAACACCAGTTTCTTTTTCTGTATCCCTCTCCACAAGATTCCCTAAGACCCCCTTGTGCTTTCCATAAAGAATTAGGACATGACCACCACACCTCGGAATTACTGTCTCCAGGATGTCCTGCTTCACACCCTGAATAATCTCCTTGCTTTCGTCCATTGCAATATGACACACACTTCGTTCAAGGACATCAACTATTTCTCCCTTTTTCATATATAGTTTCCCCCCTCTAAATTTTTGCTAACCACTCTAACTCTAATGTGACTAATCAACCAAGAAGGATCATCACCCTTCACTTTTCCTCCTTTCTGGCTCAATTCAGTATTATTATCATGTTTAGCTGCATTTCGTCGTGTTTCTCCTTGTATTTTCCTCTTTTTCGTCTCTCTACTACCATGATCCCTTTTTTCTCTGCATCCATTACCATGAGGTTCATAACCTAACCCTAGTCTTCCAGTCCATCCCACATACTGAACAACTTGAACTTCTTCCTTGGCATTCTTTCCAATCCCTTGTCCCTTTTTTCAACCATAACCAGCAAGTAAAGCCTCAGCATAAGGGCAATCAACACGATCCTCAGGCAAAATCACATTAATAGAAGAACTACTAACAACAACTCTAGATTTACCAGCATTATCATGAACCTCATTGCCGTCCTTTCTTCTAAGAGTTAATCCATACTTGAAACCCTGATCAGCATCTGTAGTTGGAGCTGCTGCTTCTAGTTCGAACCGAGTTTCAGGATCATCAGTAGCAGAATAAGATTTTTTTGCAAGACTTTGAAGATTGCTCATCTTATTAGTAAATTTCCATGAGTTTTGTAATGGACGGGTAATGATTTTGGGTCGTTTATGATCATCTACAGGTTTTGTTTGATCAAATTCAGTCACATATTCGTGTCTAGCATCCTTTGATTTCTCTTCTTCTTGGTTAACAAATCTAGGTTTAGGGTTTGATTTGGAATTGAGAGCGAATGATAGTTTCATGATTCTTGTGGAAAGTAGAGTTTGTGATGGGAATTCAAAGAATCGGAGATTAATACGTAGTTCTAAATTGGGCTTTTTCCATATTTACCTAGTATTGGGCTTTTTCCACATTCACAATTTCTTTACTTTCGAATTTTTTACCACCCATGTAAATAACACCAACAGTTAATCCCCTCCTACACGGCTACACCTACACTACCTAGCAGGATACTACAGTTGCAATTGTGGTTCTCATATTGACAGACGAGGAAGGCTGAAGGCAAAGTCCAAGGACAAAAAGCAGCACTCTAGAAGCTTTAGCTGTGATCGACAAACAGAACCAGCAACATTGAGGTCGAGCACCATAAACAACCCTTGGTGAAGAAACTGAACCCAAAGTGGAAAGCTCCAGACAATGCTGCAAATACCAAATAGTGTGCTCATTCACGAAAGTGTTCAACTGTTTTACTACTGCAGAAATTTTATTCTATTCCCCAAGGCATGATGGGCTGCAAAAACTTAAAACATCGGGCCTATGCTCAAAATTTCGTTCTTAAGAATTTAAAAATTCATTGTATTCCTCACTGCTGCCTATGCTTCTTCACCTGGCGATGAAAGTACCAGGCCTTTATTTCCTGATTGTAACACGTTTCTAAGATACAATGCTGTTCAGGTTCACAATCTGAATAGCTGAACTTTTAATCTAATCTCCAGTTCTGAGAAAAAAGAAAAAAAAAGACTTGAAAACTTCAATGATTAGACCTGTTAACCAATTCTTGACCCGTCAATAACATTTCTATATTTGGCATTACAAAATCAAGCTGTAGTGCTTTCACATTTAGAATACAGGACACATGAGAATGTATATATTCTGCAAATTGTAACTGCAACGATATACTGCATGATATAACTTCTAGAATTCAATGTTGTGCAGAAAGTAGACAACCAGTGAACCTAAACATAAAATACATATTCTTCTGGCCAATCAAGGAAAGGCTGAAACCTAAAAGTGCAGAGTAACATTCACAACAAAATTCTGTTGTTCCTTTTATTTTAAACCATGAAACTTGAGCTTGTTTTCTGTTGTGTATTCTTCAGCACTTCACAGTGACACTAGTTTCCATTATCTGCAACCAAGAAAAGCTGAAGATAGAGTGTTACTATAGACACACTTGCGTAGAATTAAGAGAACTTTTTGGTCGAGATTTGAGACCAACTGACCAGTTAAGAGGAACGAGACTACAAGAGCTAGATGCGGAGGAGCAAAAGGAAGCCACTGGCACAGACAGTGAAAACTGAATCATGGTGGAAATAGACTGTGCTTGGAGTTTCATATTAATCTAACCAATTATCTATGATTTTATTAGGACAATCCTCATACGAGGATTGAACTTGGACGTGAATATAGATTTGAAACCACTGCTACTTCTCTAGCCTTTTCCAAATCGCAAAGACCATCTCATAAGGCCTACAAACCAAATGACCTACTTAAGTTGCCAGCACTACTAGACCGAAGCTCAACGCTTAAAGTTACTTCATTCTTCGCTGCTTACTTTGATACATTGTGCAGAGAAGGAGCAAGTCCAACTTATGTTAGAACTCTACTAGGATCGACTCTCTAGAGTAATACCTATTAATGAAGCAAACTGACACGCACAAGATAATATAATACACAAGTGTAATCAAACTTCAACATCCAGCAGACAAACAGGGTAATGAAACTAAAATATCTGACGAGAAAATGTACCACCAAAAGCTAGCAAAAGAACAACATGCCAACGAATATAAACAGTAGCAAATAAAGATCTACTCATGAATATTTGGCAATAAATTGAAACAATGCTTTGTCATTAAGAATATGTGCTTATACTGTACAGATACATAAATGTTCAGAATTAAGAATCAGACATGGAATAGAATGTTTCAAGTACATTGAAACGGTGTTTCAAATGTGTTGTGTAATCCACTCAGCAGTAACACATAGGCACACATATCATTGAAATTTCTTGTCAGTTCTAAACATTCGACGCATTGACCAAAAATTTTCATTAATTACAAAAGAGTCATGGTGACATGCGGAAAACAGAAGAGATTTTGCAGACATAAAATGGAATGGTTTCAAGTGGTGTTTTGTAGTTCCAAATACATCCCACGAGTTATTTATTTAAACTAATGTCTACAAACCAAATACAACAAGCTAAAAAGAAATTGCAAATGTTGAATCCCAATTGCTACCTCATATCATCTCTCGACTTTGCACCTACTTGGAGGTAGATGACAAATCTTGTTTCTTCTGCTCCTTCACAAATGGATTCTGTAAATTGTAGAAGAGAAAGGCAGGTAAGTTTGAATTTTATAATAACAGATTTACTATTCATAGTTACTAGTAGAGTGCAACACCATTAAAAGAAGCATTTTGGAGAAATTCATATAGAGTTATACACAGGCTAAAAGTATTCAACGCCAATAGTACTATTAGACCCGCAGCTAGAATAAAGAAGTAACATCTCAGGCAAGTCAAGGATCATAAGCTACTAATATTGTTCAAGCTTCTCGAGTATATGCTGAATATTGACAGCCAAATTCTCTAAATCCAAAGCAGAAAGCACAAATAAAAGAGAAAATTACAAGACAAGCACACCTTGAGGACTGGAGATAAAAAAAAGTGAGTAAATGAGACACATGGTTACACTAAACCATATGGACGTGGCACTGGAATCTGGGACAGAAGAATGCCCCAGAAAGGATTTTTAAGGGACTTATATCCTGTTGCGTCAATACGACAGACCATCCAAGTTTTCACATATACTTAACCCATCCTTGAGTTCCCATAAAATCTCATGACTCAGTAGATTTCCTAGATAAAGAGGGAGTCTATAAGGGTTGGTATCTGCCATTATTCTCCCGTTTCACACTCTTACCCATCACCTCCTCAACGAGGTCGAGCAAAACAGCAACTGGCAGGTTCAAAAATGAGTCTCAATCAGACCTACTATGCATTTTTTAAGTTCTCACCATCACATTCTCACTCCTAATCCAACCTCATGAAGTGAATCAAGTCCAGTGAAATTTCAATTTCAGAAGGAAAAAGCAAGACATAATTTCACCTTACCATCATTTTCTTTTATTGTTTATTTATTTACACAAAAAACTTACCTATAATTCATCATATTAGAATCTTAGCAACATCGCTCCCTAGCTCTATACTACGGATCTAAGTTTCATGATTACTACTACAACAACAACAATAAGAACCTACAAATCATTCTAGTATAGAGTAATAACCCCAAACAGTAAAACCATGTCAGATCTAGCATCATACTGATTCTCTATTCTGTCAAACCACAATTCAATGATTCGTGTTCATTCAAATCAGATATTAAATTCAAGAATTCAGAGACCCTAATTGATAGGCGAATTTGTTTAAGGGGTTTTATGAAGAAGAAGATGATGAAACTTACTGGAAGAACGAAACTAGCAACCACGACGGCGGCAACGACTCCGCCTATGATTGCAGGTGGCCCCGTCAACAAACTCCATCTCCTGTAAATCATTTTTCGTTTTTCTTCTCTTCTTAGTGGCGATGGAAAGTGGTGGTGACGACGAAAGAGAAGAAAGCTTGCGATCAGATTAAGCACGAAGCAGCTTGTGCTTCTTTGGGTTATGGGATTTTATGAGGCTGATCCATATGGTAAGAAAAGCCCAATCGTAGTACGATCGGATCCATTATTTTTTAACCTAAATAAAGGGCGTAACCTGGCAAACAACTTACCAACCATGGTTTTTAAAAACATCGCTTCAAATTTCAGCATTTCGCTCCGAAACGGTCATGTAAAGCGCATTTTTCATGAAGCGTACGCTTCACGCTTCGGAGCGTAAGCTTCGCTTCAAATTTGACATTACGCTTGGGCGGTCATATGAAGTGCGCTTTTGACTTAGTCAACTCCTTTCCCTTTGATTTTTAAAGCTTTTAAAAGAAAAATATGAATGTTTTAACGGGAAATCAAACACCACACCTCCCACTCACCTGGAAAAGGTTGAACTGGTGTGCAGACTCTTTGTTTTTGATAATAATTAGACTTATACAAAATTCATATAGATATTATCTTCCTAAAACATTTATAATTACTAGTTAAGACTAATTTATTTATAAGAAAATATCCGCTTCAAACATCATCCATCAAGTGACGCTTCACGCTTCGACATACACATCGCTTCCTAAAATAAAAAACGCTTCACGCTCCGCTTCACGCTTTTAATACCTTGTTGCCAACTATATATTTCTACACGTCTTTTTTTACATTCGTTTTCTTCACTTTTTTTTTTTTTGTTCACTAAAAAAACACAGATGCTGAAAAAGGAAAAAACCATGTCAAGCCTTCCGGGGGAGCTTTATCTTGAAATCTTGTTAAGGGTGCCAGGGAAGTCAACGTTTGCATGTAAGTGTGTATGCAAGACCTGGTTTGCGCTTATTTCCAACCCTAATTTTGTTAACTCGCATCTTGATCATACCATACGAACAAATAAATGTAGTCTGATTTTTACAAGTTTTAACAAGCCTTGTACAGCTTATCACCCGCTCTAATCCATAAGTTATGATTCATTATTGTCAACTTTGATGAGTGGTTTTGATGCCTTGTTGAAATCGACTTCCCTTTCAAATCTTTAAAGTATGATAACCAGTTGTTGTGTTATTGTAATGGTCTCCTCCTTTTTTTGAGTGAAGAGTACTACCACTTTTACTTATGGAACCCGGTCACTGAGAAATGTAAGGGGATACCCGAGTCACATAGTTGTTACATTTGTGATTTTGGTTATGATTATAAGAATTACAAGTTGGTAAATGTGGTAGATTTTGAGGATACAAATGTTAAAGACGTCGAGGGAGAAACAGGTAGGTGTATGGTCGAAGTCTACACATCAGGGTCGAACTCATGGAAAACAATTCAACCCATCCCTTACACGTTTTATTGTGAGCGGAAATGTGGAATCCTTGTCAATGGAGTTTTTCATTGGTTAGGTGAAACACAGAAAGGCCAAGACGTGATAATCTCTTTGGATATCAATGACGAGATATTCGAGCATATTCAATTACCAAACATAGTGTTGGAGAATGAAGCTTTAGCGAACGAACGTGATCTTTATAGGAATGTGGGAGTGTTGGAAAGGTGCCTTGGTCTATTTGTTAATGTTGATGGAATATGTGAATTATGGGTCATGAAAGATTATGGAGTACAAGAATCTTGGAAAAAAAACGTTATATCATTAACTTTGAGAACATTATTACTGGTGCCTGTGAATATGTGAGAGTTATGTGGTCATTTAAAAACGGTGAAATTCTACTCAAGCTTGATGAAATAGATGTTCTAGTTGTATATGACCCAAAGCAAGAGAGTGCTAGAAAAACAAATATTTGTGGTCTAGAATTGAGGGAAGCAGTAAATCATTTTGAGAGCTTAGTTTCGCTTTAAACTAGAGTGTAATTTGTGTTTTGGGACTCAAATTGGAGTTTTAGTTTCTCTCATCACCCTGCATGCGCATCCATGGAACATGGACTATCTCTATTTTGGTGTTATTTTTTTATTTATTTTTTGTTACTCCTATTCCTTACAAATTATAATTGTTTCTCCTCTATATATATATATTTTTGGACAATCAACATATTTCAATTCATTCTAATCAAAATCGTGATTACATGTTCGCCTATAAGAATAACAAAAATATCAAAATAAAATACAAAATAATCAAAACCCTAATACGAATAAGGACATCTGAAAAGGCGAGGGTACCCAAATATACCTCAATCTAAAACTTTTCATGCCTATAGGTCCTTTCTCCGAAAGTGATTGTCTATGGACTGAGTCGAGAAAATATAACTAATTGGTTCATACTTTGTGTGATCGTCTATGGATACGAGATCGAGACAATACAACAGCGAAATATGTTTACTTGACAAAGGTTCGGACTTAACCAAACACAATAGGATCGCTTATCAAGTAATAAATAGGAATTAACGTTTGTGTGATTTACTTTAATTATAATAAAACAATTATAATGCGGAAAATAAAAGTAAATGACACAATAAGATTTTGTTAACGAGGAAACGGCAAATGCAGAAAAACCCGGAACCTTGTCCAGAATTGAATACTCTAAGGATTAAGCCGCTACACAAAATTACACCTAACTTCGTATAGTTGAGACCAAGTAACTAACCCTATAGTTCACTTAGTTCCGTTTGTATTCCCACGCCTCCAACTTGTGAATAAGTCACGTACTTGGAACAATTCCTTTGGTTCGTATTCCAAACAGTAAAGGAACAACAAATCTGTTTGGTATCAACTCTATTCAAACAAGTGATATGAGTCGGACAAAGGCTCTTCTGTTTATCTTAACATAAACTCCTTCGTCAGGTTCTTAGATCTATCTTATGTTCAATCACCCAAAGGTAATCGTTTAAGATTAAGCCAATCAATACCTTTAATCACAAGGAAACATATTGATGTCGATATACTCAATTAATCAATCCAATCTATCACAAGGATAAACCGATTATTAATTGGATCCTCTTTTACCGAAACAAGTATTGTGCACACCAAAGATTATAAAATCCAAGTCAGATCTTCAATATCTTCTTTGTCTTCAAATCTTCTTAAATCTTCAATAAAAACACACACACAATCACTTGAATCTCTTGTGATCAATCACGCACATAACGAGTCTGTAACAATGGATTATCACAAGATCGTCTTTAGAACTAACAACAGTCTAAAGATCCATGTCGAAACTATGAACTAGTTTGAGTGAATCTTATATCAAAAGAGAAGATTCTCAAGAATAAACAAACTAGGTGCAATCAGATTTCAACCACCGTTAGTCAATCAAATCAATAGAAAACAAAGATAAACCGTAAGTATCTAGTTTTTCACCAACGGTCGCGCTAAAGCTTCTCAATCCAAAAGAAGACTTTAAATTGAGCGGTCATAAAGATTTCGCCTGATTCAGTTACTCTCCTCTCCGAATAGCGCTACACGATAACAACAACAAAAGAGTAAATGCATTGTTACGAAGGATTAGTTTAAAGAAAGGTGTATTTATAGACAAGGAAGTTTGGACACCAAGGAATTTCCAAAACCGAAAATATTCTCAAGATATTCATAAAAACACAGATTCGGTTTTCATAATTCTTGGAAATGCTCATCCAAAAATAACGATCGAAATCTTTAGGGAAAATATAATTAGTAAATGCATTACTAGTGCAGTAATTTCCCTACAAAATGAAATTAATAACCTTAATTAAAAGATTCTTAACTTACTTATGTTTCATCCTGGGATTCTCTTACCTTTGCCGTTAAGGAATATCTTTGAACAATTATAGAAATAAAAATTCACATCACGTGTTCAAAGTTTGTCGACATCTTAACTTTGTAAGTTCTCTTTCACACTTACAACCTTAAAAACCGATTTGCCACACTTCCAAACAAGTTTAGAATTGGTTCATATGACTTTCAAGAACTATGTGATTGATCAAACCAACATTCAATCACAATCATGGGTTTACGGTTCTACCAAAACAAGTTTCGGTTCTACCTCCATGTGAGTATTGTGCATAGTCACACTATCTTCCCAAAAGTTCGGTTGACTAGGCACTAGTATCGGTTCCCTACATATATATGGTATCTAACTTATATGTGTTGCACATGTCCATAGGATCGGTTTCCCTTTCTGCTATAAACCTTGATGCACCCCATACAAGGATCGGTTCCCTTTGATGTCTTTGCACACCTTACTAGGATCGATTCCCTTTCCCTTACAAGGATCGGTTCCCTTTCCCTTACAAGGTCAGACATACAAAATCCGATCATACCACAAGTGATTACTTAAGATAGGTTTTACTAATAAAAGTTATACCAATACATAAAGTCGGGCCTTTGTGAACAGTTCTACCAAGAACACAATAAGTTGTGATTATACTCTATTACACATATTGGTTGTTCATAAGATATGCAATGAATAACAAAACCAATAACACTGGCAATTTCCTTTTCGGTTCACAAACAAGTTTATGAACTTACTTCCTTAGAAAACATGTAAACATTGTTCCCTAGGATGAAATCCTCACCTCATACCCATACATAATCACAATAGCATTCAAATGATTATGGCGATGTCTTATCTATAAAGTTTAATGGTTAAGCAATAAACCTCGTCTTGTATTCCTTAATACTATGTCTATCTAGAGTTCAAATATGCTTGGCAGCTTATGTTTTCAATATTCACGACTTGAAAGATACGTTAGGGAATGAAACAGTTTCAAGTCAAATATCACTAACCTCAAGTGGAAGGATGAGTGTTGTCGTTGTAGCTCCTTGCTACTTCACATCTTCAAGTATTCGCAATACTTGTAATGTCTCATATCCTAATACTTTCAAGCTAACCTATCCCAAGTTTAACTCTAGTACATAATCAAGCGCCTCTTAACATGAGTTTTGATTCACTAAAATATGACAACCAAACTTGACATACCAACGCTTGGTGGGTTCAACCGAGCAATGCTCTAACAATCTCCTCCTTTGTCAATTTTAGTGACAAAACTCTTACATCATATGGATAATCAAATTACAATAATTCATTACAATCCGCTTGATTCTCGATTCAACGAGACAAGAAATCACACATTTAATCCTTGAAAATGTCGTTGTTGACATTATAATAACAAAGCTATTACTCCCCCTAAGGAAGATAGGTAGATATTCAATCAACACATCTTTGTTATACCAAACATATGACATGTTACTCCCCCTTAAATCTCGTGCTTTTACTCTTTCGTTAGATAAAAATATTCAAGCACCAATGTTCTTTTCCTAAGCGATGCCAATCAATATAAATATCAATGCCAACATCACATGTTTACTCCATATATTTCTCCCCTTTTTGTCACAAAATGACAAAAAAACGAAAAAATAAAGGACAAAGCGAAAAAAATCTTACAAATCTCGGAATAGACTTGCAAACTGTAGAGTTAGGCACGAGGTTCCACACATCATGTTACGATAACCAATATAAAAACCGAAACTACAAGTAGTCTTGTTTTTGATATGTTACCAAGGAAACAATTTTCGAAACAATTTTTCCAATTTAGTTTAGCAAACCAAAAATAACTAAGCATATTAGTCCATTTGCTAGATCGATTGTTTAAAAACAACCGCTTAATTCGATAAGACCAAAATAAAGATAAACTCCATTTTTCTCATCAGGTTCTAATTATCCATAAACTTAGACCTTTCACTTTTAAACAAGACAATTACTAGGTTAGTTAACTAGCATTTCTTGTTTAGGCATTTGATTAGACTTGAATAACCGAAACCTCACTTCGATAAGTCTAACTAAGATCAGAATTAACTTAGTTTCTTATCCGGAATCGAATTGGACTAAAAAAACTCATCCGTACACATATTATTTCGTTAAGCCATATATAATTCATACAAACCAAAATAAATCAACTTGAATAATTATTCACCTCAACCGGAAGCAATTGAAACAACATAGATATTATAAGCACCGCAATTGCACCGTAATTTTGTAAGCCTAAACGATTGATACCATACAAAAGCAAGATAACAATAGTTTTCTTAACGGAACCAATTGAATCACACACACACATCAATTGTAAATCAAATTTTGTAAGCCTAAACAATTGATACCACACAATAAAGCAAGATAACAATAGTTTTTCTTAACCGGAACCAATTGAAAAACACATCCACACACGCATCATGGAATAAATATCAATTGAACCGAAATTTTGTTAAGCAAAAGCAACAAATATATATAATATAAACTCTGGATTTTCTTAAGCAGGAAAAACAATTAACTAAAAAGATTGTTACCTCAAATTTCACATCCACTTCTCCAATATGATTGCATCTTCGTCCAGGGAGTATTGATATCGAAATATCACCACGTTGTCATCTTATGCGTGAACAAAAGAATAACAACACACCTCAACCTTTACCAGAGAAAGGTTGAAAACCGGTTTTAACAATTGCAAGAGTTGAAAACCGTCGAAACACATATGCTTTTATGCTAAACCAAAACCGATTCAACATATTGTGACTTTTTCACATATTATTTCTATTAGAACCCCTCATAATCCTTTGATAAAGCCTACCTACAAGGGCTATAACTTAATCCCGCTAAATCAAAAAATCACCCAAACCATGAGGGTTCACAATATATGAGATCGAATATTAAGGTAGTAAAACCGAAATTAAACATCCCATAAACATACATAGCAATAAGGTAAAAGCAATTAAGCACAGGCTATGTAAATCAAAAAATATCACAAGAAAAATTACCAATCAAATAATTTTATTCATAATAGACCAATACAATCAATGAAAGAAATCAAAAATTGATGTATATTTTTCTTCTCATTTGTGAAACTCACAAATAGACTTTTTAGAGTTTTCATCCAATCTTGAAAGCTGGATCCATGATTTCACAGATTCCAATCATCTTCAATGATCACGAGCCTAGATTCAAGACTCACAACATTGTCATTGAATTCTTTAACTTCCTTTCTCAAATCCTTTTCCATGTTCCTTACTTCACATAAAATTAGATCCAGCTTTAGTGAAAGATTTTTGAGAAGATTATCCTTGAGAGATGAGATCTCTTCATTAGGAACATCATCTTTGAAACTAACGGAGATGAATCGGAATCTCCATCGAGGCGATTCAAGGATTGAAGTTTCTTGTTTGGAAACAATATTGTCCAGGACTTTTTTCGGTTTTCCGAGAAGCGCAATTAGAGGTGGACATTTTTGTGAATTTCTGCTAAAATGAGGCAATATATTTTACCTCTTATAAGTTTTAGAACTTTTCTTCAAAGATCTTTGAGAATATTTTCATAACCTAAAAATTAATTTTTAGAAATATTTAAAACTAAATATTTACATCAGTATCCTTACTCCATATTATTAAGGGTAACTTGTAAGGATTCATGATAATCGATTAGACTATCACAATCTGGTTGTTGAATTTTCTTCCGTTGGAGATTTCAACAGAATGTTTGAGCACTTAGATTCACTTATTAGTCTTGTTGTGGGATCATGATACTCAAAATCTTATTCTCTTGTTTCGAAGAGATTTTCGATCTACGATTAGATCTTGATTTTCTGGTTTTATACAGTCTCTCTCTCTCTCTGTTTTGTATTTAAACATTCCTTTTGAAAGTCCACTTTGTTTGCACAGAAAGCAAACACCAGAATTATTACGCTTCCTAGAATCGGATCCCTCAAATCTCTTTATTCTTGCCTTCTTGTTTCTTGAATCATTCAACCTAGATGATGAATTTTCAAAGTAATTGAGTCTCTCTCTCAATTTCTGATTTTCTGCTTTTAACACCCTAATCTCATCTTGACAAGAATGAATGTCGGAGATGAGTTTAGATACTTGTACTCTTTCGGAGCATTGAGTAATCTCGATTTTCTTTAGACGCTTGTTAAATTTCTCTTTATCATTCAGAAAACTCTGTTTGAGTTGATCAAGCGATGACTTTATTTCACAAATGTCAGACTTAAGAAGATGAGTTCTTTTATCTTTACATGGAAACATTTTTTCGAAAATCAAAGGATTGAACTCTTCATGAGTATATATGTTTGGAAGGGTTTAAGAATCACAGATTTCTGCAATAGTTGCAACATGATCTATCTCGTCAACTTGATTATTCTCATTAGGACAATAATCAAGAGTGGCAGTATAAGCTTTTCTTTTCCACCGTGTGTCCTTGGTTGGACAGTGCGGGAGATATGGCCAAAGCCTGCACTTGTAACATTGGGGAATAACATTATCATCATCCCAGGTGTCTTCACATTTAAGTGGAGGAATAATTTTCCTTTTTGATGCATGTGCTCCTCTTTTTCGACGTCTCAACAGTCTTTTGAATCGTTGAGTAATAAGAGACAAGTGATGTTTTATTTATCCTTCATCTTCAGAAAAGAGATCTTCTTGATCATCGGAATCTTCCGAATATTGATTCGAAGCTCCTTTTATGGCTTTATAGCCCAGATTGTCCTTTTGTTTAGACAATATTTCTTGATCAAATATCTTTAGTTTTACACTAAGGAACTTCTAGATAGAGACGGAAGATCATTAGCTTCAACGATTGCATGCTTCTTATAATCGTATCTAGATGGCAACTTGATGCACCTAAAAATCAAACTCCAAATTTAGAGAAGAGATACACAAATTCCATAATCAAAGTGCACAATGTCTCAAAGTCTATAGAACCCATCATAAAGCTCATAATATCAAACACTTCCAGAAGAATAAAAACCAGGGATTTCCAAATAAAACTGATTAAGCTATACAATCGAATGCGAAACCTACACCTACATTTCAAATACATACCATGCCACTGTAAATTTCATAAGACATACAAAGCTTAAACAGAAGGAACATTTATAGTTGGCACTAACTGATGAAATTCAACATGGATATGTTTTGGGGCACATCCTAGGCGATAATTAGGCACGCCTAGACGCCTACCCAAACAAACCATTATATTCACTTAAAGATGAAGAAAAAAGAGATAGATAACGAAGATGAGAACTTTTTGTTACTAGTGACTTATTTAATCATTTGATTTATAAATCCAAGTTTTATTTTAGGGTAATTTGAGCATAGTTCTGATTTATTTCATTTCAAGATTACTGATCGGTAAATTGATGCAGGGGGATTGAATCAATTTGAATTTCAGATTTTTTTTTATATTATCAAATTAAATCTACAACATTATCTAGGTGTCGCACCTAGCGACAAGTTAAAAGTATTGTAAATATGAGTCAACTTGATTGTGTCGTTCCAGAAAAAGACTTTAAATCTACGACACTTTCAGCTGCACTTGGATATTGACGTATATATCGCTAATACGACACTTTCCCGCTATCTTAAAACGGATATTTTCCACTAGTGTAAATAGGAATTAACGTTTGTGTGATTTACTTTAATTATAATAAAATAATTATAATGCGGAAAATAAAAGTAAATGACACAGCAAGATTTTGTTAACGAGGAAAATGCAGAAAAACCCCGGGACCTTGTCCAGAATTGAACACTCTCAGGATTAAGCCGCTACACAAAATTACACCTAACTTCGTATAGTTTAGACCAAGTAACTAACCCTATAGTTCACTTAGTTCCGTATGTATTCCCACGCCTCCGACTTGTGAATAAGTCACGTACTTGGAACAATTCATTTGGTTCGTATTCCAAACAGTAAAGGAACAACAAATCTGTTTGGTATCAACTCTATTCAACCAAGTGATATAAGTCGGACAAAGGCTCTTCTGTTTATCTTAACATAAACTCCTTCATCGGGTCCTTAGATCTATCTTATGTTCAATCACCCAAAGGTAATCGTTTAATATTAAGCCAATCAATACCTTTAATCACAAGGAAACGTATTGATGTCGATCTACTCAATTAATCAATCCAATCTACCACAAGGATAAACCGATTATTAATTGGATCCTCTTTTACCGAAACAAGTATCGTGCACACCAAAGATTATAAAACCCAAGTCAGATCTTCAATATATTCTTTGTCTTCAAATCTTCTTAAATCTTCACTTGAATCTCTTGTGATCAATCACGCACAGAACGAAGTCCGTTAACAATGGATTATCACAAGATCGTCTTTAGAACTAACAATTGTCAAAAGATCCCTGTCGAAACTATGAACTAGTTTGAGTGAATCTTATATCAGAAAAGAAGATTCTCAAGAATAAACAAAGGGGTTTTTAATAAAGTGTCACACTTGGAATTTCATGTTTAAGAAAGTGCCACCGTTTTTTCAGAATTTATTTTATGCCACACATTTGACCTTTTCCGTCCAAAAAGATTCTTGACATCAGTTAGTGCATAGTTAGCAGTTATACAACTTAGTAAAATATATTTACGCCCTTGAATCGTCTCAATATTACTGAGTTAAATCAAGTCATCATAGCGAGTCATTACCGATTTAAGTCGTGAGTACGAGCTAAATCAATACAACTCGAAAGATGATTACTAACACTTCGTTTCCAATCTATTGCAAGAGGGTTACTTGATCTGGTGAAACAAACTCACACCGTGCGGGAAGAGATGCAAAATGCTAACATGAAAAGAGAACATATGAATCTCGACCAACAGCCCCCAAAAATTCAATCTGATTCCTAAACTGAAGTGAACTCCAACTTATGTATACATTGAATAAAAATTCATTTCAAACTAGAACCCATCACTTCCTTAATTATGAAATCGGAGGACATCAAAACAACACCATCAATTGACGCCACAAATGGGTCAAACCAATCTCGAACACCACCAATCCAGGACCACTCAACCTCCACTCGTTTCTATTGAGAAATTGAAAAATTGCATTGAATCTCAACCCCAAACATTTCCTTCTTGACCTTGAATTCCAGTTTTACCCATCGATACACAATGAAGCTTCACTCCTTCTCCATTTACGTCTCATAACCGCAACCTTGTTGTTTCTACTCCACCCTAGATTTAGAAGATAAAGTTAATTCCATCTGTTCACGGCCTTAATAATCGATCAAAAACCCTTGATTGATCGATCCCCTTTAATCTTCTTACAAGCTCCAAACTGCTTCTGATCTTCAAAAATCTATTACAAATATTCGGTGAATACCCATCTGAGTTCATGGCTTGCTTGCAGCGAAGCAGGCTTAGGCATAGGTCTTTGTGTTGTTGAGAAGAGGAAGGCTAATTGAACTCGAAACCTAGATAGTGAATCCGTGATAATTATCATGGGTAAACATGTAAACGATACATATCTTTTAGACCAGTCAACGAAAAGACCAAACTTGTGAGTCCTGACGGATAAGTTAACGGTAGTGGCATAAAATAAATTCTGAAAAAAACGGTGGCACTTTCTTAAACATGAAATTGAAAGTGTGGCACTTTATTAAAAACCCCATAAACAAACTAGGTGCAATCAGATTTCAACCACCGTTAGTCAATCAAATCAATCGAAAACAAAGATAAACCACAATTATCTAGTTTCCCACCAACGGGTCGCGCTAGAGCTTATCAATACCAAAGAAGACTTTAAATTGAGCGGCCGTAAGAGATTTCGCCTAATTAGGTTACTCTCATCTCCGAATAGGCGGCTACACCAATAACAACAACAAAAGAGTAAATCTGTTGTTATGAAGGATTAGTTTGCTAGAAAGGTGTATTTATAAACAAGGAAGTTTGGACACCAAGGAATTTCCAAAACCGAAAATATTCTCAAGATATTCATAAAAGCACAGATTCGGTTTTCATAATTCCTGGAAATTCTCTGTCCAAAAATAACGATCGAAATCTCTCGGAAAATCTAATTAGTAAATGCACATTACTAATTCTTAATTTCCCTACAAAATGAAGTTAATAACCTTAATTAAAAGATTCTTAACTTACTTATGTTTCGATCCTGGGATTCTTTTCCATTAGCCGTTAAGGAATATCTTTGAACAATTATAGAAATAAACATTCACAACACGTGTTCAAAGATTGTCGACATCTTAACTTTGTAAGTTCTCTTTCCACTTACAACCTTGAAACAGTTTGCCACACTTCCAAACAAGTTTAGAATTGGTTCATCTGACTTTCAAGAACTATATAATTGATCAAACCAACATTCAATCACAATCATGGGTTTACGGTTCTACCAAAACAAGTTTCGGTTCTCCCTCCATGTGAGTATTGTGCATAGTCACACTATCTTCCCAAAATTTCGGTTGACTAGGTACTAGGATCGGTTCCCTACATATATATGGTATCTAACTTATATGTGTTGCAAATGTCCATAGGATCGGTTTCCCTTTACCAACTATAAACCTTGCAGCTCCCATACAAGGATCGGTTCCCTTTGATGTCTTGCCCCCCTTACTAGGATCGGTTCCCTTTCCATTACAAGGTCGGACATACAAAATCCAATCATACCACAGGTGATTACTTAAGATCGGTTTTACTAATAAAATTTATACCAATACATTAGTCAGGCCTTTGTGATAAGTTCTACCAAGAACACAACAAGTTGTGAGCGGTTATACTCTATCACACATATTGGTTGTTCATAAGATATGCAATGAATAACAAAACAATAACACCTAGCAATTTCCTTTTCGGTTCACAAACAAGTTTATGAACTTACTTCCTTAGAACACATGTAAACATTATTCCCGAGGATGAAATCCTCACCTCATACCCATACATAATCACAATATCATTCAAATGATTATGGCGATTTCTTATCTATAAAGTTTAATGGTTAAGCAATAAACCTCGTATTGTATTCCTTAATACTATGTCTATCTAGAGTTCAAATATGCTTCGCAGATTATGTTTTCAATATGCACGACTTGAAAGATACGTTAGGAATGAAAACAGTTCAAGTCAAATATCACTAACCTCAAGTGGAAGGATGATTGTTGTCGTTGTAGCTCCTTGCTTCTTCACATCTTCAAGTCTTCGAAATACTTGTAATGTCTCATATCCTATTACTTTTAAGCTAACCTATACGAAGTTTAACTCTAGTACATAATCAAGCGGCTCTTAGCATGATTTTTGATTCATTAAAATATGACAACCAAACTTGACATACCGACGCTTGGTGGGTTCAACCGAACCATGCTCTAACAATCTCCCCCTTTGTCAATTTTAGTGACAAAACTCTTACATCATATGGATAAACAAATTACAATAATTCATTACAATCCTCTTGATTCTCGATTCGACAACATAGTGAAACCGCTTACATTCAATCCTTGAAAATATCGTTGTTGACATTATAATAAAAATTTATTACTCCCCCTAAGGAAGATAGGTAGATATTCAATCCGCACATCTTTGTTATACCAAACATATGACATGTTACTCCCCCTTAGTCTGTGCTTTTACTCTTTGGTTAGATATAAACATTCAAGTACCAATGTTCTTTTCCTTAGCAATGCCAATCAATATAAATATAAATGCCAGCATCACTTGTTTACTCCATATATTTCTCCCCCTTTTTGTCACAAAAATGACAAAGAAACGAAAAAATAAAGGACAACACGAAAAGAATCTTACAAATTTGAGAATAGACTTGCAAACCCGTAGAGTTAGGCACGAGGGTTCCACACATCATGTTACGATAACCAATATCAAAACCAAACTACAAGTAGTCTTATTTTGATATGTTACCAAGGAAAAATTGTCCAAAACAATTTTTCCAATTTAGTTTAGCAAACCAAAAACAACTATGCATATTAGTCCCTTTGCTAAACCGATTGTTCAAAAACAACCGCTTAATTCGATAATACCAAAATAAAGATAAACTCCATTTTTCTCATCAGGTTCTAATTATCCATAAACTTATACCTTTCACTTTTAAACAAGACAAGTACTAGGTTAGTTAACTAGCATTTCTTGTTTAGGCATTCGATTAGACTTGAATAACCGAAACCTCACTTCGATAAGTCTAACTAAGATCAGAATTAATTCATAAATAATTCATACAAACCGAAACCTCACTTAGTTTCTTATCCGGAATTGAATTGGACTAAACAACTCATCCCGTACACATATTATTTTGTTAAGCCATAAATAATTCATACAAACTAAAATAAATCAACTTGCATAATTATTCACCTCACCCAGAAGCAATTGAAACAACATAGACATTATAAGCACCGCAATTGCACCATAATTTTGTAATCCTAAATGATTGATACCATACAAAAGCAAGACAACAATAATTTTTCTTAACCGGAACCAATTGAATCACACACACACATCAATTGTACCAAAATTTTGTAAGCCTAAACAATTGATACCACATAATAAAGCAAGATAACAATAGTTTTTCTTAACCGGACCCAATTGAAACACACATCCACACACGCATCATGGAATGAATATTAGTTGAACCGAAATTTTGTTAAGTAAAAGCAACAAATATATATAATATAAACTCAGGCTTTTCTTAAACGAAAACAATTAACTAACAAGATTGTTACCTCAAATTTCGTATCCACTTCTCAATATGATTGCATTTTAAATCCGGGAGAATTGATATCGAAATATCACCACGTTGTCATCCTTATGAGTGAACAAAAGAATAACAACACGCCTCAACCTTTACCAGAGAAAGGTTGAAAACCTAGTTTTAACAATTGCAAGCAAAAGTTGAAAACCGTCGAAACACATATGCTTTTATGCTAAACCAAAACCGATTCAACATATTGTGACTTTTTCACATATTGTTTATATTAGAACCCTCATAATCCTTTGATAAAGCCTACCTACAAGGGCTAGAACTTAATCCCGCTAAATCAGAAAGTCACCCAAACCATGAGGGTTCACAATATATGAGATCGAATATTAAGGTAGTAAAACCGAAATTAAACATCCCATAAACATACATAGCAATAAGGTAAAAGCAATTAATCACATGTTATGTAAATCAAAAACTATCAATCAAATAAATATATTCATAATAGTTATATTCATAATAGTTATATTCATAATAGACCAATACAATCAATGAAAGAAATCAAAAATTGATGTCTATTTTTCTTCTCATTTGTGAAACTCGAAATAGACTTTTAGAGTTTTCATCCAATCTTTGGCCCGGATCCGCGAGATTTCACTGGATTCCAATTATCTTCAATGATCACGAGCCTAGATTCAAGACTCACAACATTGTCATTGACTTCTTTAATTTCCTTTCTCAAATCCTTTTCCATGTTCCTTACTCCACATAAAATTAGATCCAGCTTTAGTGAAAGATTCTTGAGAATATTATCATTGAGAGAGGAGATCTCTTCATTAGGAACATCATGTTGAAGCACTAGAGATGAATTAGAATCTCCATCAGACGATTCAAGACGAAGTTTCATGTTTGGAAACAATATTGTCCATACTTTTTCGGTTTTCCGAGAACTGCAACTAGAGATGGACATTTTTGACAGAACTCTGCGAAAATGAGGCAATATATTTTACCTCTTATAAGTTTAAGAACTTTTCTTCAAAGATCTTTGAGAATATTTTTCATAACCGAAAAATTAATTTTTAGAAATATTTAAAACTAAATATTTACATCAGTATCCTTACTCCATATTATTAAGGGTAACTTGTAAGGATTCATGATAATCGGTTAGACTATCACAATCTGCTTATTGAATTTTCTTCCTTTGGAGATTTTAACAGAATGTTTAAGCACTTAGATTCACTTCTTAGTCTTGCTGTGGGATCATGATACTCAAAGTGCTTATTCTCTTGTTTCGAAGAGATTTTCGATCTACGAGTGTATGGCAATGTTTGAATGCATTATGGGATGCATTTGAGAAGTTAAGTGAAGAGAAAGAAGGCTAAAAACTTCCGATGAAGAAATGTTGAGTTGAATATTTGTATTGGTGAAAATTTATAAGGCTAAAGTGCAGGTGGATGAAGCTTTATTCACGAAACCACTGTGCTGTCGGGTTACGCCTTCGCAGAAATTCGTCTGGGGCATTTGAAGGTGTGATAGTTTCGGGTATCAGAGCTGTGTTTGGTATACAGTTCAAGTGTATTTGTTGGATAACACGATATTTCTTTCTCTCTTAAGTTATTTTCCTGTGAGCAAGTAAGTGGTGCATTATAATCAGAAAGTTTGCATTAATAATGGGTTCTAATGGCATGATGGCCGACGAAGAACTACCGGGCACGTTTGATCAACTAGAGGAGTATGCTGATCTTGTCAGTATGACCATTGACTTGGGTACTGATGGCCTTGATATTCCTCTTTTTTCTGAAGGTAAGGCAGGCTAGATTTACTTGAAGGAAGAACATCAGATTGGTTTAAAGAATTTGACGAAAGGGTAGGTGCAGTTCAGGACAAGGTGTCTGATACAACCTTGTAAAATTGTGAAACCAATGCTGAAGTGACTGAATTGAAGGGGCAATTCAGTGATATGAAGACCATACTAACAAGCCATGCGAAGAAAATATCAGATGAGATGACAAGCCTTCGCAAGTTAATCAGTGATGGCATGTTTGCATGGGAAAACGTGAATGGAGAAAGATCTAATCGAGTCTCCGAGCCAAGAGTTTACGTTGGTTCCATCTAGAGAAATTGAGAATTTCTTGTATGACGTTGAGGCATACTTTGAGGCGAATGGAACTAGGGAAGGACAAAAGGTAACTCTCGCAGGCAATTACCTTGGTGGTGATGTAAAGGTTTGATGGAGAATTATGCTGCAATAAGATGAAGCTGCTGGTTATGCCAATCCTATGTCATGGAATGACATGAAAGATGGACTGAGATTTCAATTATGGCCGAGCAATGGCGTTTGATACACAAGAAAGAGTTTCGTAGGCTAAAAATGACGGGTACACCACATGCCTATGCTGAAAACTTCCTTGCATTGGTGCAAGAAGTACGTGGTATGAGTGAAGAAGATCAGATGTTCCAATTTCTGAGTGGCGCGAGTTCGTTGATTATTGCTGAACTCAAGAGGCGCAAAATTCAAAGTATCCAGACGGCTATTTAGGCGGTAAGAGAGCTTACCAGTTGCACAACGACTGAAGATGTGCAAAGCTGTGAAGGAAAGGCCAAAGGAAATGAAAATTATGTAGGCAGTAAGCTCAAGCATGATCCAAAGGAAGATGAATTATTCCCTTCAGCCCGTAAGTATATGGGATGTTTCATTTGCAAAGGTCTGCATTTTGCTAGAAGCTTCCCACTCAAGGCGCAACTCAATGCATTAGTTGAATATGAATATATGAGCCATTCCAGCAAGACTCGTGAAGGCCGAAGTGAAGGTTCAAGGAAGAGACCACGCAACAAAGTTGTTGCTCACTTCGACAAAAGTAGAAACTAAGCTAGAACAAGCGGTGAGTGTTCTGTCTCCACTTTGAAAACTCTTGGTGCCGAGAAAACATGGTATTTTAAAGGCTTGTTTTATGTAGCTTTAGTTGTTGGTTATTGCAAACTGTGTGTGTAGGTTTTGGTTGTACACAATTTTATTTGAGTCTTCAAGTTTGTATACACTTTGCTTTGGTGTAAGCAAGTTGCTTTGTTAATGAAGTTTTAGCTTTCCAAAATTGATCAGTGGATCAATCATGTAATGGTACATGTTCTTGTTATGTAAGAGCAGTAATGAATGAAAGTGTTTTCGTTTATAAAGTCTTGCCTCTTTATTTACGATGTAAATCTAGTTCACGGGGAGATGTTGCAGTAGTATACTTAGTCTAACGTATGCAGTAGCAAGACAGGTCGAAAGCTAATAAGCAAAGCATAGGACAAGGGTCCTAGTTGATGTAAAAGTGATATTGTTGTTTGGGGATAGCAATATGGCACGACGGCAGATGGGAAGCGACAATGCAAGCAATACAGCAAGATAGAAATAATTTCATCAGCAAGCATGAGTTGGGTAGAACTCATGGCCTTGGTGAAAGACACACACTTTCCAGGAAATATAGCAATGCAGTTCGAAGAAATAGTTGGAGATATATTGGCTTTGAAGGCATGGCATATGGTGAAGTGATTGTAGATAGTGGTAAATAAAAGTTCGTTCAACTCAGGCTTGTAAAGGTTTGATTTAAGAAAACACTAAAAATAAATAAAATATATTCACAAGTTTTGTCACAAATATCGAGGATCTTTGGGACTCGGGATTCCACCATAAAATTCATTCATGCGATTCATATATTTATTCTAGACAATTATAGCTCAAATAATAATAAAATATTGACTCTATGTTTTGCCAAGGTAGATTTTGAAAAGCAATGATTTGTAAACCGAAAGCATGGGATATCAAAAGACTTAACCTAAGCATAATCCATCAATTGAAATCACAACTATTAAAAATCATAAAACAATTATTAATCAATGCAAAAAAGTCATACAATAAATAAATAGAATTACCACACGCATGAAATATGGCTTCCTTCTTTGTCCCGGTGTTTGGGTTTAACTCCTCATAGTCAAAACACGATCAAAAGATAGAAACATGGCTCAATAGGTGTTTTTATTGAAGAATTATAATGGAGCAGAGATTTGTTAAGCGCCTTCTTTATTACAACCGTCCTTTGTTATAATTGGGTGGTGTTACAAAGAAAAGATGACTTTATATTATAAATTGTGATCTATTCATCGTGTTCTTCTTCTTCTTCTCCGGCAATCTCGCCTGCAACTCCACCCGCAGCTACCCTGCAACTCTGCTCGGTCCCCCAAATTCTCGACCCAAACTCTCGGTGCCCTTTGTGTGACACCAAAACTCAATATTTATATATACTGCCTTCAAATCTCCGAGAAAATCTTTGGTATTCTTTCCTCCCAAGTCTCGGCTTCTTCTTTCCCTTTTTTTTTTCCACCAGAATTCTCTCACCGGTCTTCTCGTGAACCCAAATTCCATTTAAACTCGATAAGTCGAATCTTGTGAGAATATATCTTTCCTAATCCTTCACGCAACCTCCATGTATACCAAGCAAACAAAACACCGAGACAGCTAACTTTCTTGTTTTGTAAAAACGAAAGAAAATCTTTCCTTTCTTCACCTCCACGCGGCGTCTTGGTTTATCCAACGTCTCTAGTATCTCTCACAGAATATATGCTCTCCAATGTCTCCGTAATCTTCCAGAACCAAAAATATTCTGTGACCTCTTCATCCTTTATTTACGAATCTTTTGTTTCTATCCGAACTCTAAAGATATAGTTATATGTGGCAGAGGATATTTCACTCCTTTCTCCCACGTAATTACCAAGTATATTAACCGAAGATAAAGCAGAAACACTGCCCTTTTTATGTGAGATAGAAACTTTTTTTTTTCCTTTGACATCAAACTCCTCAGCAACCCTGTTACACCGCAACAAGCCAAGACCAATATCCAAATCTGTGAATACCCCAACAGAATCGCACCCAAATCTCCCAAATATAAACCCGAGAAATATTTCCTCCCTGTTTTGTTGCAAGCCAAAGATTTGGCCCAATTTGATTGAATCAAATGGACCCAACAAGCATGTTTAGGCCTAACAGATATAAATCAAATGAAATCCGTGGTTGAATCTCGCTAATCCGATTAAAACTTTACGCAGGTGACAGCTTATTTTCCCGCCAAATCTAGATTTGAAATGTTGAAGAAGACCTCCCCATATCCAGTTCAAGGGTGCCCATGGCATCTGTCCTGGGGGTGTAACTAGCTCATCTGGGGTGCAAATAGCAGTGGAATGCCCCTTATCAACTGGAGTGCCCCTTATCCAAACTCAGAGTCCGAATAGTAGGTATCCACCGGGTGCCTTTATCAACTTTTCGAGCCGATTTCCACAAAAACATTTATTGCCAAAAATACCTACAAACACATAAACACCGTAATAAGTACGAAAATGGGTACTGACAATATAGAAAATGGAGATGCAAATAGACACATAAATGCGTCTATCAAATACCCCCAAACTTATTATTTGCTAGTCCCGAGAAAATCAAATCTACAAAATAAAAATCTTAACTCACTGTCGCAGGCATCGTCGATTGCATTTAACGCATGCAATAAGCCTTTAAACCCCTAGGTGGCCCTAGTGGCCGAGTTATAGTCTCGGGAGGGTTTACAAGAGATATACCCACAAAACCTTTACTCCAGATTCTAGCTATCTACGCAGAAACTTGGAATGCACTAAAAAATCTCCTTGGTTGGCATACTTATTGACTACAGGAGGAAGTACCCTAATGCGAAATTCCAATTCTTGTACATGGGTTTGCACTCGAGCATACTAAAATTCATATATAAAGTCACGAGCTTTACTCGGATAATTATGCACTATGGACATCAATACCGCAGTCAAAACTAATCACATGGATAGATCAAGAAGATGGATATAGAGAAAAACATAGATGGTTTTGATGTTTACTAAGTGAACAGTGTTTCCCATATCTGTCCCAAGGCCTCACGCAAAAATGAACCTATTCTAATGGACCGAGATACTAGTCCGACTAATATCAACACACTGGCATATACAAGGGAACCAGTGGTCGATAATCCTAACTCTAGGTCAACACAACTAGCATATACAAGGGTTCCAGTGGTCGACTTTATTGAATTTATTCCGGTTGGTATGATGGTCTGGTCTCAACCTTTTTTTTTTTTTTTTTTTTTTTTTTTTTTCACTTTTTTTTTTCCGGTATCTCAATCACTCTAATTCACCCTAGCATTGGTAACAACTTGATTCGTGAGCCCCACCTAATCACTTAGAGAAACATAGTTTAAACACAAAACAAAATAAAAACGAGAGTGAAAAGGACTCAACGAGATATGGTGAAACTATCATGTTATTTCTAACACAGGCTATGTGCTTTTATGAATAGACTCTTTAGATGTTTCCATCTAATCGTTGGTTCCTCAACTCCTACAACCAAAATGCTTCCATCCACTTAGATTGGTTAGTGCCATCCTTAATAAGCATAAATTTCTGTGCTCTGAGTTTAACAATGCAACTAAAAAGTTTCTCCTATACCCCAAACTTAAATCTAACATTGTCCTCAATGTTCTAAAGATAAAATTAAAAGCATGAACAAGGAGAAACTGTTACCATTTGAAGTAAAAGATTTAAGGAAAGATATTACCGTGTTGTGTGAGTATTGGGTTACCTCCCAAGAAGTGCTAAGTTTAAAGTCTTCGGCCATACTAATAAAGGATTAGTCACCTCATAAAATCATAAAGTAATAGCCGAAATATTTGTGGGTCATCAAAACCAAATAGAGCTATCACAAGTAAAAGGAATCTGTAACATGACAAGAAAATTAACAAATAAAGCACACCCTTGTCTAGTTTCCTGTTTAAGACAACTACATCTAGCTGTGGTTCAGGTTCAGGTTCTATAACTGGGTCCAAATAAAATATTTTCATGTGTTGGAATTCCTCAAAGCTAAGATCCGGTGCAGGTTGTAAAGTCTGGAAAACTCAAATAAGAACTTAGAAGCACATAATAATAACCTGAATAATTGCGGATCCTTAAAGTCAATCAGTTTTGACTCACAAAATTGACCACGATGAAACTGGCAGTAAATCTTAAGAAAATGTGTCGGTACTAATTTCCTAAAGTACTTAGGCTCAGTCTCAAAATTAAATAATTGACACCTGAATAATTGACACATCTGAAACTTATACGTTCCCACAATTGGTTGAAAAATATTTGGTGGGAAAACAAAGTCAATCTGGGTATCATAGCCTGAATAAACCACATCAACCAAAGGATGGGTTTAACAACTGAACTTCCTTATGGACATCACTAGGTTCAGGAAAACGTGTATGAAGATAATCTTTTAAAATGGTTGAGGCACATATGTCAAGTCTGAAGTGAGGGATATCTGTAAGAGCTAAGGTGAAGGCACAAGGAGAATGATAGTCACCCCCAAACTTAGAGTTTTGGGTGTCTCTAGATAGACTAGCTACAATTTCCCTAATTTCTAGATCATCGGAATCCTGAAAATGGTCAATTGCTTCATCTAAGTTATAATCGGAAGGTGCATCCTCACTCATCATATTTGAAAGCTCTACGAGTTCATCTTCTTTGTCTAAGACTAATGTTTCTAAATCGTTAGACTCTAAAACAATGTTCTCAGAATGAACTCGTTCCTCAAAACCATTATCGTCTTCGTAAGAAGGAAGTACTACATCGTCTAAAACGTGGGTATCTGTAGTCAAATCCCCGTCCTTTTGAATAGGTGAATAATTATTAAAATTATTTGGATTTGAACTAGAAATAACATTATCATTATAAAGCTCAGTTGGAGTAACAAATTCCTCATCACTATGCCTAATATTTCAGATTCTTCATCAACACTATCCTCATCATAATCATCATTGTAATAACATGAAAATGGTCGAACCTCGTCTAATAAAGTAGTGTTACCAATTCTAACCTCGTCATCTTGATTATGTGAATAACTATCTTCGTTTTCAAGGGTACTATTGGAAACACTATATTGGAAATTATGACTATCTTGAGCAGTTCTTTCCTGGGCCTCTAACAACATTTTCTGAGTCGGCTCACATGACTTCCTGATTTTATCTAGGAAAGAAGGTTCACACGTTGCATTGTTTTCATCCATAACTAAGTTATTCATCTCAGCTGAACTACGTGTCGACTCAAGTAACTTTTGTGCCGACTCAGCTAACTTACGTGCGAACTCTAGTAGAGAGGAATTTTGCTCATATGACCGGTGGGAGTATGGATAGTAATTGGGCTCACCATGGTATGGACCATAACCTTCAAAAGGCTGATGTTCCTAACCACTATTCACATTATTATGGTCAAAGTAGTAACGTCATTTTTAAACTCGATCGGATATACGTTGTATTGGCTATTGTAATACCGATTCGACATTCTATTGCGGGGTGTGAGTTGTCACACAAAATAAAACCCACTGACAGGGATTTCGTGGGTGGATAGAGTCTTACCTCCCGTACCGGACGGGCGATGAACCGTTGAAATCGACTCGAGCCACCGAGTCCATGTCGGTGTATGAACCCGAGGGGCCGAGACGATATCGAAACCGTCGTCTTCCCTGGCTTAGTTTATATTTAATTTTTAACCCTTCCTTAGGGTTTCAAAAATAATGTCTAGTTCAAAAAAATAAAGTACAAAAATAAAATGTCCAAAAAGGAAAAGAAAATTTACAAAAATAAAACCTTATTTACAGTTTCTAAAATAAAAAGAAATAAAGTCTAAATAAAATAAAAATGTACAAAATCTTCTTCACGCCTTGGACTCCTCTTTTCTCTCCTTCTTTGGAGATGCTTTCCTTTTATAGCACTTTTTCTTTCCTTGTAGCTTCGCTTCAAATCTGAAAAGCATCGAAAAACACCATAACGCGTAAAAAAAGAACAAAAAATAATAAAAATAAACCCAAAACAAATCTAAATACAAGTCCGCGTCGGCGGCGCCAAAAATTGATGTGATTGTAGATAGTGGTAAATAAAAGTTTGTTCAACTCGGGCTTGTAAAGGTTTGATTTAAGAAAACACTAAAAATAAATAAAATATATTCACAAGTTTTGTCACAAATATCGAGAGGTACTGGGACTCAGGATTCCACCACAAAATTCATTCATGCGATTCATATATTTATTCTAGACAGTTATAGCTCAAATAATAATAAAATATTGACTCTATGTTTTTCCAAGGTAGATTTTTGAAAAGCAATGACTGTAAAACGAAAGTATGGGATATCAAAAGACTTAACCTAAGCATAACCCATCAATTGAAATCACAACCATTCGTTAAAAATCATAAAACAATTATTAATCAATGCAAAAAGTCATACAAGAAATAAATATAATTACCACACGCATGAAATATGGCCTCCTCCTTTGTCCCAGTGTTTGGGTTTAGCTCCTCATAGTCAAAACACGTTCAAAAGATAGAAATATGGCTCAATAGGTGTTTTTATTGAAGAATTATAATGGAACAGAGATTTGTAACGTGGTATTACTGTTACAACCGTCACTGTTATAATTGGGCGGCTGTTACAAAGAAAAGATGACTTTATATTATAAATTGTGATCTATTCATCGTGTTCTTCTTCTTCTTCTCCGGCAATCTCGCCTGCAACTCCACCCGCAGCTACCCTGCAACTCTGCTCGGTCCCCCAAATTCTCGACCCAAACTCTCGGTGCCCTTTGTGTGACCCCAAAACTCAATATTTATACATACTGCCTTCAAATCTCCGAGAAAATCTTTGGTATTCTTTCCTCCCAAGTCTCGGCTTCTTCTTTCCCTTTTTTTTCCACCAGAATTCTCTCACCGGTCTTCTCGTGAACCCAAATTCCATTTAAACTCGATAAGTCGAATCTTGTGAGAATATATCTTTCCTAATCCTTCACGCAACCTCCATGTATACCAAGCAAACAAAACACCGAGACAGCTAACTTTCTTGTTTTGTAAAAACGAAAGAAAATCTTTCCTTTCTTCACCTCCACGCGGCGTCTTGGTTTATCCAACGTCTCTAGTATCTCTCACAGAATATATGCTCTCCAATGTCTCCGTAATCTTCCAGAACCAAAAATATTCTGTGACCTCTTCATCCTTTATTTACAAATCTTTTGTTGCTATTCGAACTCTAAAGATATAGTTATATGTGGCAGAGGATATTTCACTCCTTTCTCCCACGTAATTACCAAGTATATTAACCGAAGATAAAGCAGAAACACTGCCATGTTTACGTGAGATAGAAACTTTTTTTTTTTCCTTTGACATCAAACTCCTCAGCAACCCTGTTACCCCGCAACAAGCCAAGACCAATATCCAAATCCGTGAATACCCCAACAAAATCGCACCCAAATCTCCCAAATATAAACCCGAGAAATAATTCCTCCATGTTTTGTTGCAAGCCAAAAATTTGGCCCAAGTTGATTGAATCAAATGGACCTAACAAGCCTGTTTAGGCCTAACAGATATAAATCAAATGAAATCCGTTCTTGAATCTCGCTAATCCGATCAAAACTTTACGCAGGTGACAGCTTATTTTCCCGCCAAATCTAGGTTTGAAATGTTGAAGAAGACCTCCCCCTATCCAGTTCGAGGGTGCCCATGGCATCAGTCCTGGGGGTGTAACTAGCTCATCTTGGGTGCAAATAGCAGTGGAATGCCCCTTATCAACTAGAGTGCCCCTTATCCAAACTCAGAGTCCGAATAGTAGGTATCCACCAGGTGCCTTTATCAACTTTTCGAGCCGATTTCTACAAAAATGTTTATTGCCCAAAAATACCTACAAACACATAAAACACCGTAATAAGTACGAAAATGGGTACTAACAATATAGAAAATCGAGATGCAAATAGACACATAAATGCGTCTATCATATGGACAGCTAAAGGGTTAGCTATGTTATGTCCAAAAGATACTTAGTGACAGTTGCGTAGATGGGTTGTACAACTCAATAGTTTTGCTTTAGCGAATTAGGCAAAGGAAACTTGCAATTCTGGTTTGGGTATGCAAGATGGCATAAGTATAAAGAGTTTATACTTAGCCATATTCAGAGAAATGAGTTCTTGAATAATGCTTGCATAATAAGAGTTTAGCGAGGCATGAAGTGTTGAATTCGGGTGTCTGATGCAAAAAGAACCCCTATGCACTTTGTGACATGCTTAATAGAGGACATGGAGGACAACAATCCAAGACAGGTGCCAGCAAAATTGGTTGGAAATGAAACCAAGTCGTTTATAAGTCCTTGTCATGTGGAGTTAATATGAAAAAAGGCAAAGTCGGGAGGCGAAAGGCTATGGCAATAATCGTGGTGATCAGTTCAGAAGAATCATTATGTCAGAACACTTAGGTGTAAATCATTCATGCAAAATTCAGGCCTAAAGGGAGTTGGCTAACAAGAATTTCAAGTTGTATTTGGGTATTGATGCATGATTTGAGTAGCAATGTAAGTGTAGTGCACGACGCCGAGAAGTGGCTCGAATATATGATATTAATGGCAAAGCAGTAAAGCTAAGTGATGATGATGCTAAGGCATGAAAAGTTGGCATAGTACGAAAGCCAGCAATGATTGCTGAATTTCAGAAAAGGTTCTGAAAGTGCAAGCAGCGAAGTTAAGACAAGTATAGTGTTTATCTTTAGGTCGCGTTCAACGGGCGTTGAGCGGTTAAATTAGGGGGAGGTCTATGACCAGTCTAGAAAGTGGCGCATAATGATTGCGCGTTACAGTGTTGCAGGCCAAGTCAGTGATCCGCCATAATGGCGCAATGCGAAGCCATAATAGCGCAATACAAAGCCATAATAGCGGTATACTGTATAGAACGCCAAGCACTAAGATAGTGGCACCCTGCAGGGCCAGTGAAGCGCAAAGGTAATGCTACACTATAAAGACATTTGGATAAGTAATGAAGCTTATTGGCTGCCACAATGAGGCTTCATTGAGGGAAAGCCAAGATGAGGTCAAAGTGACAGATGCAACATGCGATGTTGGCATTGAGGCATATCCATGGAATTGAGTTGGCCCAAACTCAAGGATGATGCAAGAATATAGAATAGACCAATAGTTGGTCTATGGCATTAGTTCAAGGCTGGCCAAATCTTGGACAGTGCAAACAAGCTAGTAATTCAAGAGTGGCATTGTTATTGTCAAGCGGGTGGTTAAATGTAGCATATGGCGCCAGAACAACCAGAATGAGCTTAAAAGAGTTGGCCTCGATGATTGAAGCACAAGGGTTTTCCGTGCATTAGCTTGGAGTGATAAGCATGCAGGACCAAGATGGCTGAGCATTGGAGCGACGCAAAATTCAGTAAAGCTCAACAATGGTGCAACACGACTCAAGTGACGGTTACGAGTTGGTTACGATCTTCACAAGCATACCAATGACGCGAGATGAAGTATAACGGTTATAAAGGGAATTATAAGCGTGGGAGAAGGTTCCTAACTGCAAGAGAACATGTGTTGGATGATGGCGCCAGTTTAAAGAAAAACTGGCCAGTTAGCACAGTTAGTGGCGGTTATGGAACTGCTCCATGGGACAGATAGCTATCTCTTGCATGTGCAACAGTTGTGCACGGTTTTGGCCAAGTAAAGTTGTTGTATAAATAGTCCTAAGGCAAGGAAAATTCGACATTCTTACATAGGAGAGTGCGAGAGTCAAAATAGGAGAGTTTTTGTAAGACTAAGGCTTGGTTCAAGGTGAACAAGTCTGTGTAAGTCCCTAAGTGGGCAAGTTTTGTATTTCTTCTCTTTGATGCAATAAAAGAAGTTGATTGTGTCATGTTCTAAGTGTTCTTGGTTGACTGATTGTGTTTGGCAACGTATGGCAATGTTTGAATGCATTATGGGATGCATTTGAGAAGTTAAGTGAAGAGAAAGAAGGCTTAAGACTTCCGCTAAGAACTGTTGAGTTGACTGTTTGCATTGGTGCAAACTTATAAAACTGAAGTGCAGGTGGGTGAAGCTTTATTCACAGAACCACTGTGCTACCGGGTTATGCTTTCGCAGATATTTATCGGGGACATTTGAAGGTGTGACACTAGGTATCCTTGATGATAATCAAATAAAAAGAAATTCAAATCTAATGAGAAAATAGTCCAACTTTACAAAAATTAACTTTACGCTGAAATCGAAAAAAATTGGAAGCAAACTTCGTAGATGAACAAATTTATTTCAAGTGCATGCACAATAGGATAATAAATGGACAATCCCCGGTCTTGTCTACAACCTGCCTCTATTAGTAGTTTCCATTATCACTCTTTTTCATGGCGGGTGCATCGTTAGTTGTCTTTGGGTTCTTTGCATCCGCTTCAATAGGGGCTCTTACATTCACATTTGCCACTGCCGGGAGGTTCGCTTCAGTTTTGACATCCGTAGTCACCTGGCCTGTCTTGTAGTTTGCCGTAACTTCATGACTTCGCTTCGTAGACACCACGCCATTCACAATTTCGACATCTTCATGTTTCGAATCATGTAAAACCTCACCCTTATTTAAGTTTAGCCTGTGACTGCCACCATCGTCCACACCCACTAACCCATTCTTTGACGTTAGCCCTATAGTCAGTCCCACGACTCCCACCCCTTGTGACCTCACCATCTTGTAAGTTTACTTTTGATTTTCCATCCTTGGAGACGGTTAATCCGCCTGGGACCTCCATGACGACTGGCTCCGACACGAAAGGTACCTTTGGTACCAGTTGATCGACCCTTGAAACCCCTAATGCCATCTCTGAGAATTTGGTCAGACAGTAATTAGTAATACTACAAATTGACATTAGCTATTCAAATAAATTCAAATGAAACCATGGAAAACAAAATTATAGAATTAACGGAAAAAAAAAACATCACATGACGAGAAAGAAGACGGGACACACGACTGACCGGAAAGGGACAGCATTATGAAACCAGTTAAGGCGAGGCTGAAGATGCTTGCTCTTGCCATTATGATGAAGACAATTTTATGTCAGATCTTTTGCAGTAGTAATTAATATGTCAAGGGCAATGTCCTATTTGTAGTAGGTGTGGCTTGTGCCGTCCTGTCGCAAACTAGGAACATAATTTGTTTTTTATTAATAGATAGAGTTAGTGGATGGCAACTCCTGGGTCCTGATTGCTAAAGAAGAAAGCTTCGAAAAGAGAACTAAGAAAGACTTGCAGCCATATACAAATTGAAGTCAAAACAATTAGGGCGATGCAACGTGCAAGCTTGTCCTTGTTTAAGAAACTGTTTTTATGTTTTGATGACAAAGTGATAAGTTGGAGTATATAATATGGGTAATGCTAGAAAACTAGCTTTTGTTGCTAGCCACTTTCTGCTCGCAACTCCAAAGTGGCAGGTGATGTGTCGAGTTTTTGTTGTTTTGAAGTTACACGTGAGTTGATAAAGGAGAGAGAAAGGCTATTGGATTCTGGGTTTACTTACCATATATGAACTCTAACATGAACTTCTTCCACCTTGAGAAATCATTAGCCGGTCATAGACAAACTGTAACTCAATCACTCCTTATGAATCACCCAGAAAACCCCAATTTCATAAATAAATCTTGGGTTTCAAAAAAATCCCAATTTCATTTCAAAAAAATTCACTAAGTTTCTGATTCAAATCATTGAATCCTTGTTCTTGCAATCAAATGGCTGCTGCAATGTACAGTCCTTCCATTATTAACAAATATGAGGTCTCATCTATGAAGAAACGGGAAACTATGTTCTTTGTTTATGTGATTTGTTTGTGGGTTTAGAGTTTAGTCATTTGTAAGTTTAATTTTCAGTTTATTAGTTGTTTGGTTAAGGAGATGGAAAGTTGATTTGTGGGTATTGTTCATGAGGTTGAACAGAGTAAAATTTACTTGTGAATTGGTTTGATTCCATTGATTTGGTAGATGCTCTCTCTTATATTTATGCCCTAGAAAACTGTCATATTCATACAGTTCTTCAAAAATCAAACAAGCACATATGTATCCAATCACGCAAAACGTTTAAAGATCATTCGATTTGAGTTTGGGTTGTGAAACAGGAGAAGAAGATCATCACGAAGAATGTTTAAAAATCATTGGATTTGGGTTTGAGCTGTGAAACAGGGAAGAAAATTTCCTAAGGAAGAAAAGAATCTCTTTTGGATTTGTTTCTCTCACTTAACAGTTATACGTGGAATACATATACACAGCTCACCAAGCCAACTCAGAGTGCGAGTAAGTCGCGAGTAAAGCGTGATGCGCCTAGCGCGACCGATATAATATAGGTCGTGGAAACGTATAAGTTTCTCGGTGATCCCATTGAAGTATCCTCTACCTTCGTTCACCCACCAAAGACCAAACTATGGTTACAGCCCCGAGTTCATGATGGCCCACCTCTACATCCTAACCCAGTAGTATGAACAATTAGGCGCAGGCCCAAAAAAAATAATATTCTTATTGTCAGGCCCAATATTAATTTTAGTTTCCATGACACCCATAATTATATGAAATTTTGAAAAATATCATAACGGGTTATGCACCCTAATTTTTCAGGGGTATAATTGGCAACGCAACTTGGATATAACATATCTAAAAAACCGTGCCTTGAAATTTTATATCGTTGGAAATCTCTTTAAGGGAGCTACACAACGAGTACAAACAACAATACCAAATTTAAGTTTTTTGCGAAAAAAATCGGAGGCTATTATTTTTTTTAAGCAAAATTTGGTACATAACCATTATGCAGCCACCAAAAACGATGCATAAGACTTATGCGGATGCAACAAAGATGCATAAACGTTATGCAACCATATTTTGGTTCATGCATACATTAATTTATGCATAACATGTTATGCATCCATTTCCTTGGATGCATAAAAGATTATGCATCAATTTTTTTAATTCAGTGCTTTCAAAAATATGGTTGCATAATGCTTTATGCATCCATTTTCTCGACTATGCAGATATTATTGTAGGTGTGACAAGTTATGCAGCCTTTTTTTTTCAATACTAACAAAAAAGTAGCTGCATAACGTGTTGTGCAACCATTCTTTGGATTGCATAACAAGTTATGCAACAATTTTTGTAGATGCATAACAGGTTATGCAACCAATTCCATAGCTTCATAACAGATTATTCAATTGTACGAATAGAAAATACTTTCCTAATATAAAACAAATTCCACTATTTGCAATTGAGTTCGAGTTCTATCCAAGTAAATTGCAATTCGATCAAAAGCTGACCGAAAACTCGTATATCCCGCCACCAATTTTCACATCTGACTTGTACCCCTTCATGATTCGATGAAACTTTAGGATTCCCACCAATTGGTGGCATCCGAAACTAATGCCACTAGGTCGCTATTTCTGCAACCTTTTCACATAAAACAACGACCAAAGCTACATTTTCTTGGCTGGCTTATCGGCACAAAACATACCTAAAGCTAACCAATCTATGCCCATATCTTCTCTTTTTGTGGTTATCAAAAATATCCATTGGCCATTGCGTAATACCCCTCCTACACAGCCGTCGAGAAGTAGCTACAATAGGCAAGAAAATGGTGCAATCGCAGCTACAGACTTGTTTGTTGCTCTCAACTGACACCACTTCAAACCCTTGGTAGTAGCATGCCTATTTCTACTGACTTTCACCAAACTTGAACCCAATCTCAAACCATACTTCCTCTCCCCTGCTAACTCCTGAAAAAACACCACTAACCCCTTAATATGCTAATGGGAGCACTAAAATGGCTTTTCTCATTGTTGACACGAAAAATCTGAACCCCGTAATTTAAACAAAATCAATATACTAGAGATTGACTTAACTTTCTCTCCAATGTAACCGCATCCTCTATGACCCTTTTTAGTAGAACGCACAACACTGCAGATTGAATCAATGTTTTTTGATGAAAATCCTTTTTCATGGTTGCATTCTAAAAGAGTTGCAGGAGCAACAGTGATCGTTATGTCGGTAGAAGTCATCACAAATTCTAATGATGGTTTCACCCCATCCGAATAATCATTATCTTCAAAAAGATTCTAGCGAATTCAATTGTCAAAACTTCAAAATTAGTGATTGCACACTCCACCGTAAAATACAAATCAAAATAAATACAACAATAATAAATCACAAACAAAATCACTAGGAAACCCAGTAAGTAAACTTAGCACTCAATTACCAGCAAAGCCATCATTTAGTAGCCAGAATTCTTCCGTGTAAATCCCATCTCGTTTTCCTCCTCTTCCTTAAGAAAATTATCTGAAACAAAGATGAACACAGTAAACCTAGCGAGGATAAGAACAAAATCAGAAACCTAGTCGGACACAACAAGAAAATCAAATCTTATCAAAATCCTACAAATCAACATATACCTAGATACGAAACCCCGAAGAAAAAAGAAGAAAAGGGCGTTACCTTGGAGAAGAAATTGATGAGAGAAATTGAAACCCTAGTTGGAAGCAGTTGCTGGAGAAAGTTATAACTATTAGGTTATGATAAAGGGGCAAGATGAAGAAGAAGAAGAAGAAGAAGAAAGGAAGGAAAGACGAGACTTTATTACGAAGAAAATCAGATACTACTCCCACACAAAACCTCTTCCCTTCTCCTCTTACCTGTGCTCATCAAAATGCTCATCAGTATCACGACGTACACCCAAAAAATAAACAACATTCGAATTAAATACTCAAATTTCTTCACCGGCCGAATAACTAACTCAATCCCAACAGAAATCTACCCAAAATGTCGATCAAGTAAAATTGTTGTTGTTGTTATGTTTCTCTAAGTCAAATATTCTCTCTTTCATCTTCATTTTTGTAAATGAAAAAAATTCAAAATCAAGGGGCGTTCCCTCAACCAATGGATAAATCCAAGTCGGAAAAGACAATTAGTACTTACCTTGTTTGATGATTTGTGTTGGAAACTAACCACGGCGATAGAGAGGAGTGACTGAAGGGGCGTTTGTGATTGAGAGATGCTCTAGCAGCTCTGGAATTTTGATTCGATTTCGTTGGTTTTTTACGATTTCATTTGAGCATGAAAGAATGGAATTGGTGTTGTGTGGAATATTTTCTTTATTCATTTTGTTCTTGATTTAATTTTTGGATCTGCGATTTCTCTTGATTATTTATAAGGGACAACTTTGGAAGGACAAAATATCAAAATGAAAAGGTCATCTTTGATGGGTAGGAGGGAATATAACAAGGGTTATTTGGTTTTTGGTACTTATATTTGTCCAACATTAGTGTTTGGTCTAACATTTGTCCAGCTTTGCGTTTGGTACTTGGAAATGACGTTGACCTGCATTGACTGTCGTTGACAACACTTTAATTAATTTGTATAATAAAAATATTGAATTTACAAGTGTATCCCTAAAGTTAGTCTAGGATCCAACGGCTTGAATGAAATCATTTATCCTACGGTCCTGATCAAAAGATCAAACATACATGAACCCTAATTAGCTACTCTTCTTCCTCCGTCTCGCCAGGTACTACTCCCACACAAAACCTCTTCCTTCGCCTCTTACCTGTGTTTCGTCAAAATGCTCATCGGTATCACGACGTACACCCAAAAATAAACAACATTCGAATTAAATACTCAAATTTCTTCACCTAGGCCGAATAACTAACTCAATCCCAACAGGAAATCTACCCAAAAATGTCGATCAAGTAAACTGTTGTTGTTGTTATATTTCTCTAAGTCAAATATTCTCTCTTTCATCTTCATTTTTGTAAATGAAAAAAATTCAAAATCAAGGGGCGTTCCATCAACCAATGGATAAATCCAAGTCGGAAAAGAGAATTAGTACTTACCTTGTTTGATGATTTGTGTTGGAAACTAACCACGACGATAGAGAGGAGTGACTGAAGGGGCGTTTGCGATTGAGAGATGCTCTAGCAGCTCTGGAATATTTTGGTTCGATTTCGTTGGTTTTCTACGATTTCATTTGAGCATGAATGAATGGAATTGGTGTTGTATGGAATGTTTTCTTTATTCATTTTGTTCTTGATTTAATTTTTGGATCTGCGGATTCGATTTCCCCAATTTTGGAACCCTTGATACGAGAGTGAGCAAAGAAATGGAAAACTTACTGGATCCCACTATTGATTTACAATTTATTAGGCTAGTAATGGAGACACATAAAATGATGAAGGTAGTTGTGATGGCCGTTACAGTGGTACTGATTGGGAGTTAGAATGTGGTGGTGGCGGCGGTGGCGGTGATGGTTTAGAGAAAAGATGGGTTCCCGTAGTATAACTGTGTAAATTTTGGTAAAAATGAAGGGCATGATAGTAAACTCGTTTAGTAATTTTATTTAGAAAAAAATAAATATAATTTGTTAACGGAAGTTAAGATTTAACATGGTCAATGTAGGTCAACGTTATTTTCAAGTACCAAACGCAAAGCTGGACAAATATTAGACCAAACACTAAAGTTGAACAAAATGTAAGTACCAAAAACCAAATAACCCATATAAAAAAAACCCATCTCCTCTGGGGTAAAGGACCTAAGCCATTATTCGTTACATTATATATATGGAATAAGAGAATGCGGGAAGCCAAGTGATCAACCGACAAGTGAATCATTCACCGGTATTTTCCTCTTTATTTTGCATTGTTTTAAGAAGGCCGACTTTGTAATCAGTCGATCATTACCTGATAGGTCAATGTTCGTAAATGGCTTTCCCTTTTAAATAATCCTAAATTGGTGAACGCTAAACATTGAATTAACCGTCCAAATCACTAGTTGTGACTAATTAAAAATTAATCAACATTAATCATTAAATTTGTTAGAGCACTGCTCGGTCGAACTCGCAAGCGTTGCTATCTCAAGCTTGTTTGTCAAGTTTAGTTGCCAAAACTATAAGTCTTGATTTCTAGTCTACTTATAGCTAAGTCTCGGATTAGGATAGTAAGTGTAGTTGAGCTTTAGACTCCACGGCTCATCGAATAAAGACGAAGAACTACTTAAGGGAAATTGTGGAACTTCATCAACAAAAGGTATGTGAAGACTTGAACTCATCTATCACTCAAAAGTCTATATACTCTATCTCCTATTTGAGACAAAAAGTCGTATTAATATATAGACTTCAATTATACACATTTGGTATTTCGAGCCGAGTTTATCTCGCTTATCTATTTCTCGAAATATTTGTTGGTAAGTTTTCGCTTTAACCAATTTCATCTTTTATTCTTGACGAAAGTCAAAAGATGATCATGTGAAAATTGCCTTGTAACATCTTACATGATTTGTGTGAGACAGTCATTTGATGTAGACTCAGAATGTTTCGTATTGATCATTCGATCACTTGAAAATTGCTTTGAATCTAATAGTTTATATGAGACAACTATTGTCGTTTTCCAAGAATGTTTCAATGATTGAAATGAGGTTTGTAACATGTAACCATGATTGGATATAAACATAGTGTGTATTCACATTTGTGTAAATTCCAAAACCGGAACAATGGTATGCGTACATGTACGCGTACTGGTTGGTTGTTGGAAGTTCGGGAACTAAGTATGCGTACCCGTATTCACACTGGCGGAAGTTCAAGTTCCATGAATTTCTGCTAGAGTTTGGAAGTGTAAAATGGTATGTGTACCCGTACGCGTACGGGCGTAACCAAACTCAGTCCGGCTACTTAGGTACGCGTACACATTTGCATACTTAAGTAGGGTATATTCTAAAATAGGTTTGTTCATGAACTAATACATTTATATAATAAAGAATGTATTATATAAGTGGTGCTCATGGTGACATTATTTGGAGTGGTGATATGAAAGGAAATTTCTCAACAGCAGCAGCAGTCAACAAGGTAAGACACAAAGAACAAAAGATTCATTGGCCTTATCACATATGGAAATCCTTTCTCCATCCTGGTATATCAAGCAACATTTGGAAAATCCAGCAAGGAGTTTTTATGGATGATCAGAAGAAACTATCAAGGTTATGATATGGTTTCAATATGATGTGTATGCAAACAAGATCAAGATAGCATGCTTCATCTTTTATGGTCCTGCAACTTCAGTCTGAAAATTTGGCAGTGGTTAGGTAACATTTTCAACTTTCCCACTCCTTCTTCATTTGATAACATTATACATTGTGCAAAAATTCAGAGCCCCATAGTTAAAGAAATATGGATGACTGCAGCTTTCTCCACTATGAGGGAACTGTGGTTTCTTAAAAATAAAATCATGTTTGAGAATGTAAATCCAAATGAAAATGCTTTTAAGAGCAGGATTATATACTTAGTTCACTACGGAGGATACATAATGAAAGGGACTAGATGGAATCAAGAATATGATTCAAAAATTTTAAATTTCTTCCAACTGGGTCATAGAAGAATGTTGCTGGTTGAATCCACCAAGGTATTTTTTTTGTTTTGTTGTGATGGTGCTGTAGCAGGAAACCCAGACTTGGCAGGATTTGGCATTATAACAAGAGACCATGAATGCACAATTATTGGTACTGTTTCAGGAGGGCTTGGAATTGCTTCAAACTATATTGCAGAATCTCTTGCAGTAATTTGGGCTATGGAATGGGCAGTAAAATTACTATGTGATAAAATCATTATAAGATCATATTCCAAAACAGTGATTGAAGACTTTCAGAGAGGAAATATTCCATGGTGCTTCAAATCAAGATGGCTCAGAGCTAAAGCTTTTATATCTCAAATTTATTATGAACATTGCTATAGAGAAATCAATTTCTCTGCTGATAGTTTTGCTAAGAAGGGTGTGAGGCTGCAAATGGGAGAAATAATACATCACATTGGAAGACCAGCTCACTTAATACAAATAGAGATGCCAGATAGATAATATTATAGATTTCGTTGATTCTTTTTAGCTATTATGTTTTCTCTACTTTGGTTGTTTCTTTGCTTTTCTTTCATGTAAAAATATTTTGGTTCTTTTATTCAATAAAATTTGGTGATTCAGCAAAAAAAAATATATATATATATATAATAAAGAATGCAATCTTTTGCAAACCGTGGCTATAATGTTCATGAAATGATTCGAGTGAATCAAAATCGATTTTGCTTCAATTGTGTCTTGTATACTTCTATGAGAACATAAACAATTGAACAACTCTCTAACTAGTTTCATTTGAGTCGTTTGAACTAGTTATGATAAAGATGAATAAGGTTGATATGAAAGTGCTCATATGGTTAACCATTGGTTAACTATTGTTGAACCAACTAAGTGTACACCTTTAGGTACGGTTACCTTTATCTAAATGATGGTACATTTCAATTGTGTATAACAAGCTAAGTTTGATCTAACGGTTGAAAGATATTAGCTTGAATCTAATCAGGTTTTCATCTAACGGTGAATATTGAATGCTTTTTTACCAAGGTAACATTGATTGCAAACCCTGATTTGAAGACTATATAAAGGAGAACTATAGCAACTGGGAAACCTAATCCCCACACCTCCTGTGTGATACTAGTTGCGACTAGAGTCAATTCTCCTTTAACCTTAGGTTTTTCCAAAACCTTGTAGGTTAACGACTTGAAGACTACATTGGGATTGTGAAGCCAGACCCAACTATTTCTCCGTAGTTACGTGTTCTGATCTTGTTGTTTTCTACTTGATTGAGTACTATCTTCTTTAAGATTTTCTCGAGATTTATTCTCCGAAAGGCAAGATTGAAAAATAGTCACAAACATCTTCGTCTCATCGTTTGTGATTCCACAATATCTTCTTTCGTTAGTCGATTAAGATTATTGTGAGGTGATTGATAATACTAGGCTGTTCTTCGGGAATATAAGTCTGGTTTATCAATTGGTTCCTGTTCACCTTGATTTATCAAAAGACGAAACAAAACTCGTTGGTATATCTGTGGGAGATAGATTTATCTATTCAATAGACTTTTCTGTGTGAGACAAATTTGTTTATTAAGTCTTCGACTTTGGGTCGTAGCAACTCTTAGTTGTGGGTGAGATCAGCTAAGGGAATCAAGTGCGCAGAATCCGGCATGGTTCAAGAGGCGCAAGGAACGCAACTGTACCTTGATCAGTGTGAGATTGGTTAGGGCTCAACTGCATTCCAATTCGAAGTTAACTGGTAGTAGGCTGTGTCCAGAAGCAGCTTAATACAATATGGTGTTCAAATCTGGACTACATCCCAGGGTTTTTCTGCATTTGTGGTTTCCTCGTTAACAAAACTTCTGATGTCTGTGTTATTTGTTTTCCGTATTATATTTGTTTATATAATTGAAATATCACGGAGTTGTGCGTAAGTTCAATCAATTGTGAATCCAACCTTTGGTTGTTGATTAAATTGATTGATACTTGGATATTGGTTTTTGATACCGTCCAGGTTATTTCTTATATTAATCAGGCTCACGCATTTCTATCGGTTTGATTTGTTGATTACATTAAGAAACAGAGATATAACTCTTTGATATATTTTTTGATTGAGCTCTCTTTATTAGTTGGTGCTCTCAGAATTATATTGGAGTTAGTCAATACAGATTGTTAAGCAAAATATTGGGTGTGGTTGTTAGACCCCCGCCTTTTCAATTGGTATCAGAGCAGGCAAACACACGTAAGACCTTATAAGTATGTGTTTGTAGCGGTCTGACTCTATGTACAGAAGTGCTATCTCTATAAACGTACCACTAGTCTTCGATGGCTCGAATTACTCATGGTGCAAAAAATTGATATGCGTGCTTTTCTTCAAGCTCGTGATTTTCAAACATGGGTTTATGTTGTTAATGGCTATGATCCTCCGGTTGTTGCAGAAGGCGGTGTAACTGTTCCAAAGGAGGTAGATACGAACCTGACTGAATTCTAGTTGCAAAGCAAAATTCTGACGGGTTAAATGCTATCATACATGCCATTATCCCAAATCTTCAGCACCATGTAACTACATGCACTAAGTCTAAAGATGTCGGGGATATTTTAGAAACTATATTCGAAGGGATTATCTTTAGAAAGGAAGTTAGGTTTCAAAACCTAAATTCTGATTGGGAAAACCTTCGTATAGATGATGAAGATTCATTTGATGAGTTTAATCATAAAGTGTCTGAAATTGTCAATGCATCTTTTGCATTGGGTAAGACTATTCCTGAAAAGGACATTTTGATGAAAATTCTCAGATCGTTACCATCCAGATATGATTCTAAGAAACATGCCATCCTTGAAGGAAATAACATTAATACTCTTCCAGAAATACTCTTGTAGGAAAGTTAAAAATACTTGATCTTGATCAGAACACAATCAGAACATCTGCGTTCAATGTTGTGACCAACACAAGCGAATATTCTAACTTGTCTTGGGCCGATGAATGTTGTTCGAATCATGTTAATTTTGATAAATCACTGATAACACAAAATATCGAGGATATTGTAAAAAGAAGCAAAAGATGTGATAAACGTCTCTCCCTGGTTAATGCTTCATATGATTCAATACAAGAAAAATCCTCCCTAGTTGTCAACAACTTGCATGCTTTTGATTTGTGCAATGGATTTTCAGCTCTCGCAGCAGAAACCTCCACCTACTCAAATTATGATTCAGAGCTTGAGTCTGACACTAAGATTTTTGAATTCTTGGATAAAAGTGAAGAATTTCACCAAGAAAATCTTCAACTAAAAGCTTTGTTGAAGAAACTTGAATCATCGCTCCAGGTGAAAAATCTTGAGATAGATTGTCTTAATGATGAATTCACCAGAACCCTGTCTCTGAAGGAAATAGAGATTAATACTCTTAAGGGTGATCTGCAACGGTTATCTGGAAGTTCTGACAAAATCTTAACAATGTTATTCGATCAGAAGTCCTTTGGGAACACAAATGGTTTAGGGTTCAAAATCAAAATTGTAAGCACAAACAACTCATTCGTTCCATCCGGCTTTGGAACAATGTATGTTGAATGTTGTGATAAACAGGAGGCAATTCAACATAACAAAAAATCTTTATTGATTTGTTCGTTTTGTGGAAATGCAAATCATGTTCAAAGTAAGTGTTGGAGATTCAAGAGGAACAACAAAAGAATTGCCAAACTTCAAAAGGACATGCAAAGAATGAATCTGTCTTTGGGTAATCAACATGGTATTCCCAGAGATATGAAAATTTCTGAAAGAACCAGAGTCATACAAGGTAAGAAGTCTGTTTATACAACAAACCTTGATATATCACCATGTGATAAAAGGCGTGAGCACCTTGATCATTCCGTTGCTATGTAATACTAGTGACATTTGCATCCTCATTATTAACTTGAGAATGTGAGGATTGCATCAAGGTTGCTCAAGTTTTGTATAATGGTTAATTTTTTATTTTATTTTTATGTTAAGAAAATATCTTCTTAGTTAAAATAGATAATGGATCATGAACCGTGAAAGACTTTTTTTCAAAGTTATTATAGGGTTTGACTGTGCATTGATCTATTTATATTCATTTGTCATCAAATTGCCCTTCACTCCTTTTATATTTGAAAGATACAGTCTCATGGCTCCTGTAACTAGAGGAACCGCAAAAAAGGATGTAGTTGAAGCAGTGAATGTGTATCTCTGTGAAGTAATCAAATCCTCAAAGAAGAAGAATGAGAGATCTACAAATGATGAAGAATGTTCTTCCTCTAACTACCTCTTGTTTGTTTGTCATTTTGATAATGACTTTAGAGGTATGGTGAAGGATTTCATCAACAAAAGAAATGATTTAAAATCAAAAATCATTTCCTCTTTAGAAAACATAGCTCACTATGACCATATGTTGTCTCTAACAAAGAACAACTTATGTGGATTAAAAAGAGAACTTAGTGAGTTAACTGATATTTCTGAAGATTTAGAGGATTGAACGATCCCATAATCAATGGGTTTTTCAATAATGAGAAGGAATTATCAGTAGATGCTTTGAGAAAGCTCTACGATGTCCAGGAAACTTATTATGAGAATTTATTCTTGTGTTTTAAGAAGGATAACTAGGGTTTGGAATAGCCATTATTGTGAGTACACATAGCTATTTCCAACGATTTTCATCTTGCAATGTTTTTAGATTTATTTATTTAAATTCTAAAGTTTATTTGGAAGATGATTTTGCAGTATTAATCTTTATGGTTTTATATATTGCAACTTGTTAAGGGATATGTGTGTTTGCGTCTGTGAACTATGATTGTCCCATACATGGTCAAAAGTTAAGTCTCTCATATGTCATTATGAAAATATTTATAAAAGATTGAATGAACTTTTGACAAACAAAAGTTAAGCATATTATGTCACTATGCAAATATTGATGGAAGATAGGATGAACTTTTGTTTGCAAAGATTAAGTCTATTACATGTCTCTATGCAAATAGTGATGAAGAATATAATGAATCTTTGAATATTCCGCAGTATTAATCTTTCACTGATCCACATCTTTATGTAAATACTGTGCGGCTCCGTAAGTTTTCTTATGTTGAGCATTTCCGATTAATTAATCATGGGTTCTCTTGTGGTTAATTTAATTGAGTATTTTGGATACAAATTCATGTTTCATGTGATTTGTTAATGTCCAAAGAAATCTTTCTTTTCTTGTGAAAGTAAGGTCGCTCTTGTTGTTCGTTCTTTTGGGGATGACATTTTATGGTGGGGGGGGTTCTTATTTGAACTTGTGCTTAATTTCCATATCTTTGTGGGGAGTGCGGCTGTGGAATATTATAGGGGTTATCTTGTATCTTTATAAACTCCTTGATGAATGCATTTAGCTTCGGCTATATGATTGCATCTAAACAAAGTTGATATGTGGTTCTCTTTTGGTTATGAAGTATCTCTATGGAAATTTCATTAGGATCCCACTAGTTTTCGTACCTTTTCCAATTTTTATTGACAAAAAGGGGAAGAATTAATGTGTAGTTCACACTACAAATACATATGGTTTTGACCATTATGTAAGAGGGAGTGGGTTTTATGTGAGATGAACTATTGACTAAGGGGGAGTGATACATATCACCATAGTATTGTTGTCAAAGTTGTGATACAATTGTACTTTCATGCTGTCTAATAATACTATGACACTGTATAACAATGATTAGGAGCAATTGTTTTCTCATTGTTATAACTACGGATCTTCAACAACATTGATGCTGAGTTGAACACGTTCAAAATCATTGCAGTTTTTGGAAGTGACGAAGATTTCGAGTAATGTTGAAGAACCAAGGAGATCAAGCATTTGGATGAGAAGCTACGATGAGAAGCTACAAAGTTTATTTATTTTTTAATCCATATGTATTGATAGTTTTGTCACTAAAATTGACAAAGGGGGAGATTGTTAGTCCACTGCTCGGTCGAACTCGCAAGCGTTGCTATCTCAAGCTTGTTTATCAAGTTTAGTTGCCAAAACTATAAGTCTTGATTTCTAGTCTACTTATAGCTAAGTCTCGGATTAGGATAGTAAGTGTAGTTGAGCTTTAGACTCCACGGCGTTCATTGAATAAAGACGAAGAACTACTCAAGGGAACTTGTGGAACTTCATCAACAAAAGGTATGTGGAGACTTGAAATCATCTATTACTCAAAAGTATATCTACTCTATCTCCTATTTGAGACAAAAAGTCGTATTGCTATATAGACTTCAATTATACACATTTGGCATTTCGATCTGAATTTATCTTGCTTATCTATTTCTCGAAATATGTGTTGGTAAGCTTTCGCTTTAATCAAGTTCATCTTTTATTCTTGACGAAAGTCAAAAGATGATCATGTGAAAATCGCCTTATAACATCTTACATGATTTGTGTGAGACAGTCATTTTGATATATACTCGGAATGTTTCGTATTGATCATTCGATCACTTGAAAATTGCTTTGAAGCTAATAGTTTGTGTGAGACAGCTATTGTCGTCTTCCAAGAATGTTTCAATGATTGAAATGAGGGTTTGGAACATGTAACCATGATTGGATATAAGCATAATGTGTATTTACATTTGTGTAAAGTTCAAAACCGGGAACCATACGCGTACTGGTTGGTTGTTGGAAGTTCGGGAACTAAGTATGCGGACACGTATGCATACTGATGGAAGTTCAAGTTCCGTGAATTTCTACTAGAGTTTGGAAGTGTAAAATGGTATGCGTACCCTACGCGTACTGGCGTAACCAAACTCATTCCGGCTACTTAGGTATGCGTACACGTTTGCATACTTAAGTAGGTTATATTCTAAAATCGGTTCAAAAGATAAGCGTTATACTTCGTAGTCTAATTCCCTAATATTATGATCATACAAATATGACCATGTCACAAGACTAGAGTATTATACAATACGTACACTAAGTATACACAGCTTCATAGTTATGTTTTCAATATAGCACAACTTGAAAGATAAGTTACGAATGAAATAGTTCAAGTCATTATTACTAACCTTAAGTGGAAGGATGACGTCGTCGTTGTAGTTCGCTACTTGTGCTTAATTGCTATATCTTTGTGGGGAGTGCGGCTGTGGAATATTATAGGGGTTATCTTGTATCTTTATAAACTCCTTGATGAATGCATTTAGCTTCGGCTATATGATTGCATCTAAACAAAGTTGATATGTGGTTCTCTTTTGGTTATGAAGTATTTCTATGGAAATTTCATTAGGATCCCACTAGTTTTCGTACCTTTTCCAATTTTTATTGACAAAAAGGGGAAGAATTAATGTGTAGTTCACACTACAAATACATATGGTTTACGGATCATTATGTAAGAGGGAGTGGGTTTTATGTGAGATGAACTATTGACTAAGGGGGAGTGATACATATCACCATAGTATTGTTGTCAAAGTTGTGATACAATTGGACTTTCATGCTGTGTAATAATACTATGACACTGTATAACAATGATTGGGAGCAATTGTTTTCTCATTGTTATAACTACGGATCTTCAACAACATTGATGCTGAGTTGAACACGTTCAAAATCATTGCAGTACTTGGAAGTGACGAAGATTTCGAGTAATGTTGAAGAACCAAGGAGATCAAGCATTTGGATGAGAAGCTACGATGAGAAGCTACAAAGTTTATTTATTTTTTAATCCATATGTATTGATAGTTTTGTCACTAAAATTGACAAAGGGGGAGATTGTTAGTCCACTGCTCGGTCGAACTCGCAAGCGTTGCTATCTCAAGCTTGTTTGTCAAGTTTAGTTGCCAAAACTATAAGTCTTGATTTCTAGTCTACTTATAGCTAAGTCTCGGATTAGGATAGTAAGTGTAGTTGAGCTTTAGACTCCACGGCGTTCATCGAATAAAGACGAAGAACTACTCAAGGGAACTTGTGGAACTTCATCAACAAAAGTTATGTGGAGACTTGAAATCATCTATCAATCAAAAGTCTATCTACTCTATCTCCTATTTGAGACAAAAAGTCGTATTGCTATATAGACTTCAATTATACACATTTGGTATTTCGATCTGAATTTATCTCGCTTATCTATTTCTCGAAATATGTGTTGGTAAGCTTTCGTCATCTTTTATTCTTGACGAAAGTCAAAAGATGATCATGTGAAAATCGCCTTATAACATCTTATATGATTTGTGTGAGACAGTCATTTTGATATATACTCGGAATGTTTCATATTGATCATTCGATCACTTGAAAATTTCTTTGAAGCTAATAGTTTGTGTGAGACAGCTATTGTCGTCTTCCAAGAATGTTTCAATGATTGAAATGAGGGTTTGGAACATGTAACCATGATTGGATATAAACATAATGTGTATTTACATTTGTGTAAAGTCCAAAACCGGGAACCATACGCGTACTGGTTGGTTGTTGGAAGTTCGGGAACTAAGTATGCGTACACGTATGCATACTGATGGAAGTTCAAGTTCCGTGAATTTCTGCTAGAGTTTGGAAGTGTAAAATGGTATGCGTACCCTACGCGTACTGGCGTAACCAAACTCATTCCGGCTACTTAGGTATGCGTACACGTTTGCATACTTAAGTAGGTTATATTTTAAAATCGGTTCAAAAGATAAGCGTTATACTTCGTAGTCTAATTCCCTAATATTATGATCATACAAATATGACCATGTCACAGCACTAGAGTATTATACAATATGTACACTAAGTATACACAGCTTCACAGTTATGTTTTCAATGTAGCACGACTTGAAAGATACGTTACAAATGAAATAGTTCAAGTCATTATTACTAACCTCAAGTGGAAGGATGACGTCGTCGTTTTAGTTCGCTACTTTTTCACATTCTTCAGGTCTTCAGAGTAATAAGTGTACGTCTCAACATTCCTAGACTTTCTAGTCTAACCTAAACGAAATTGACTGTAGTATTTAATCAAGCGACTTTAGATGAGTTTTGACACACTAAAATATGACAACCAAACTTGACATACCAACGCTTGGTGAATTCAACCGAGCTATGCTCTAACTGTTTATAGTAGTATCACTTCGATTTCTAATAGGTTCCCATCAATTGATCTTACAATCTATTTGATGGACAAGATCAAGTTCACACCAACAACATCAGAAGCAATAATTCAATCAAAGACACCAACAAACAATAACTACAGAAGACCGATTCAACGAAGACTCTGGCAGATTCCTATCGATTTCACCATAAGATAAGCGATTCCAACTATCTTTGTCGCTTGAGCTGCTACTTTTATAATTAAACCTTTTAAAAAAATGGTTGGATCTTTAATATTGATTGTGGAGTTGTTAAGTAGTTTGGATGCGTTCATTTGCATCCAAACATGGCGGCCATTCAAACTTGTTATGATCTTTGTTACTACTTCTTTTGAAACTTTGGAATCTAAAAGGAATGGTTAGTGTTGGAGAATCGTTTGGTCAAACTCACAAATTTTGGTATTTCAAGCTTGTTTTCAATTTTAGTTGATCAATACTAATTCTTAATTTATAGTCTAGTAATTCAGTCTCGGACTAGGAATGCAACATGGTAGTTGAGTATAATCATCAATCAAACTTGAAGAATTGAAGACTGAAGACGACGTCAACAAAAACTTCATCAACGAAGATATATGAAGACTGACTATCCTATTTACTCATATTGTCTACTTTTTATCTACTAAGACATGTCGTATGCCTTTAATATTATGATGAACATCACAAAAAAGATTGTAAGCTATAAAGAGTAGTTAAGTTAGTTCTAAAGTTCACAAACTGTTTCACCAATTCATGAACTCGAACTTGTAAGTATAAGATCTAATTTTTAAAATCTCAATTAACTCGCGTACACAAACCGATTTGCTCAGTTCGGAAACTAGATTATTTTGAGATAGTACTAGATACTATTTATTTCATGCGCTAACTAGTTGATTTTTTATGTTTTCTATACACTTTTTATTTTCAAATACAAAACCATTTTTCATAGTCTGCGAACTTATCAATATAAAAACTCCAAAGTTACGAGACAACTTTTTAGTTCACAAACTGATTTGGTCTTATGGCAAATTAAGCTTGTCGGTTTCAGAACTACTTAGTTGTGGTTATTTGGAAAACCATATGGTGAACTCTGGTTGCATACATCTTGTTTGTAATTCAAAGCAAACTTCTCACATGCTTTCATGCATAACCTAAACTCACCACTAGACTATGAATCAGCAATTACTCACCTTTCATATTTTGGGTGGACCATTAATCTTAAACAAGATATGTATATTTTTTGTAGTAAACTAATACCCACTTTACTAATTTATCCACTTATAAAAAAAACATTATTTTGTTTGGGTATAGTATGTTTTAACTAATTTACCTCTTTAGCTAATTTATAATAATTGTTCCAAACATTTAATAAGAAACTTAATACAGAAGTATCACTCATTCTCGTTTATAAAAAAAGATCCATTTTCTGTTACTTATTTTTTACTTTTAATAAAATGTATATTTTTATTTTACATATAAGTGTAGGAAGCATTATCCAATCCTAGAGTACAATGGCATTGGTAGCGTCGATGACGACAAGAAAATACCATCATCTTCTACTTCAAAAATGTATAGAGACTTATAATTTGATCAACTATAATAACAGATCAACCCATTTTAAGAGTCTGGCGTCATTAGGGGCTACCATGAAAGAATTAGGGGAGACACAAAAAGACAAAAAAGGTCACCCAAGCGTAAATCTAAGCTACCCCTTATCTCCGATTTTTCGAAATGGCATTTTTACCCTCCATAATCGGTAGTTTAATTTATTAATCGGTAGATGTTAGGAAAATCAGAGGGTAATATGTACATATGTAGTTTTAAAGTTTTGATATTTTGAAATAACCTACAATCGGAGGGTATTTATTTACCATGTCTCCCGATTATGAAGTTGCCTCAAAATTAAAAATTTGAAAAAATCTCAAATTTTTCGAGTTTGGGAACTACCATAATCGGTAGACAATACTACAATCGGTAGTTTAGTTTGATGTATGTTGGTTTGTGTTACGAAAATGATAATTGGTAGTTAAAATGGTAGTCTCGTGATGTTCTTTATCTACCGATTGTGGTTGTAGCCCCAAATTCAAAATTTTCAAAAACCAATGGAATTTTGAGTTTCTCTATTTTCACGATCGGTAGACTCGTGATGTTTATTACCCTACCGATTATACAATCGGTAGTCTCGTGATGTTCATTATCTACCGATTGTGCTAGTAGTCCCAAATTGAAATTTTCAAAACCAATGGAATTTTGAGTTTCTCTATTTTCACAATCGGTAGACTCGTGATGTTTATTATCTACCGATTATACAATCGGTAGTCTCGTGATATTCATTATCTACCGATTGTGGTAATAGTCCCAAATTCGAAATCTTCAAAAACCAATGGAATTTTGAATTTCTCTATTTGCACAATTGGTTGTTTCGTGATGTTTATTACCCTACCGATTATACAATCGGTGTCTCGTGATGTTCATTATCTACCGATTGTGCTAGTAGTCCCAAAATCGAAATTTTCAAAAACCAATGGAATTTTGAGTTTCTCTATTTTCACAGTCGGTAGACGCGTGATGTTTATTACCTACCGATTATACAATCGGTAGTCTCGTGATGTTCATTATCTACCGATTGTGCTAGTAGTCCCAAATTCGAAATTTTCAAAAACCAATGGAATTTTAAATTTCTCTATTTGCACAATCGGTTGTTTCGTGATGTTTATTATCTATCGTGGTGTTATTTATCTACCGATTGTGGTGGTAGCCCAAAATTCAAATTTTTCAAAACCAATGGAATTTTGAATTTCTCAAATAAGAGAAGAACATAGTCACAATCGGTAGATAAAAAAAATACTAAACTACCGATTATGAAGGGACATATAAGTTTTTTTAACCTATTTTGTCTTATTCAGTCGCCTTTAATTCTTTCAGGGTCGCCCCTAATGACGCCAGGTTTAAGAGACTTATTGCTGCTGAACAAAGTTTTTTTTGTTTGCATTTAATTGAGGTTTTAGGTTCTTGTTAATGTTAAACTGGCGTCTTTTTTTAGTCATTTAATCCCAAGGTCTGGAAGGCCGTCAAACAAGATCATGCTTATTCAATATTCAAGAATCACACTTTATTCCATGCATATAATTTTTCATACATTCTACTAGTACAATCCAATATAATTTTAAATTGAAGATTTTTTATTTAATATTTTAAACCGTTTACGAAACGATGTATGAGATACTGGTTACTGTTTGATTATTCAACTCAAGTAGTAGCACATTCAGTTTCCATTTCTTCCCCATTGTACAAGTAAAAGGAAATATATAATTCAAGGGTTTGTACATCTAATTGAATTGTGTCTCTTATCTCTCTATGACTACGAAGGAACTCGTCTTTTATCGATATGTAATAATTCTATAGTGCCGAACCAATGTTATTAATAATCCATGTTTCATCTTATGGGCGTGTGACAGCAAGTATCAGAGCTGTGTTAGGGGACATAGTTGCTGATTTTTCTCTCTTTTACTCAAGTTGGTGTCATTTGTTTGTCAAATTCAGTGAAGAATTGTTTGGGTTTCGCTAGTATGAAGACTAGAAGAAGTTGGTCTTGTGTGGAAAAATCAATTGGAATGAACTTGAAGTTTGAAGTAGCAGCAGGCCATGAAAGTTTATGACAAAGGTGTCAAAATTCTAGCCCAAAGTGTTAGGCGAATGTGCAAAAGTCATTGAAACCGGGTTTTCAAGTGATTGCATGAAAAAACTAAGGAGTATGATGACTTCTATGGTGCAAGTCAGGTGTTTAAAGTCCATGTTTCTCACAGGTATACGAAGATGATGCATTGGGAATGCATAATTTCGTAGTGTTATCAGTAGCGAGTACATTACATGTGTGGTAATGGGAATTTTGCGAAAATTCCTGAACTCAAAGAAGTTGATGGCCTTTGCAGTGGCAAAGTAGATGAAGAACATGTCTATGCGATAGATTGAAGGTGTTTTCATCATAGCCAGTTGATGGAAGATTATAGTTATCTCTCTCGAATGCATGTACCTTGGTGGTAATGCAAAGTCTGGTTGCGAACCAACATTTTTGTGGCAATGTGATTCCATGAAGGAAGAATTGGATGGCAATTCTTATCTAGCATAAAGCTTATGGAAAATCTGAAGACAGAAGCGCAAGTTAGGAGAAAACCGATACACCACGGTCTTGTGTTTGCAAACAGTTCTTCATTGATGCTATATGTGCACAAGGAGTGTGCTTGCACCTGGTTTATGAGTGGGATCAGTATGCTTGGACAAGGGTGTTCAAAGACCTACATTTGATCATAACCACAAGAGGGTGTTCTTGTCAAATGCAAATCAACAATTATTGCTACTAACACTGATTTTAGATAAGGGGAAAGACAAGAGTAACCAGATGTGTATGGGCAGTAAAAATGAGTTCCAAGTTTGAAGAAGAATGCAACATTCTTGCTTCATGAAACGTAGGCAGTGGCGCCTCATTTACAAGGATTATGTCCTTGTTAAGATTGTCCAAGAGATTTATCCGCGGAAGTCATTGAGTGATATGACTTTGCTGAGCTCTATGGTGATGCTCATAATCACCAAGTTAAGTCTGTTCTAGTTGTGCAAAGGTGCACAAGTTTATGTCAATATTTGGGTGCTAATTGGCATAGCATGTATGCAACAGTAGCATGCGCCAAATGGGATTTGGGCATGGCCAGATTGCATGATGCGGTTGGAAATGCAAGTTAGGCAAATTGTGGATGCGGGATAGATAAGGACAAAGTAGTGGTGATGCATAAAGATGGCATGTGGCCATTATTGAAGAAATCTTCATGAAAGATAAAGAAAAATGATAGCATCAGTCTAAAAGGAGTATTAAACTAATTGTCAATTATTGTGCTTCGTTATGGGAGTGGCATACGAACGTTGATAGTTGGAAGAGTGCATGTGGCAAAGTGAATTGCTACATTGGGGACAATATGTGTTATCTCGCTTCCTTTGTTGCTTAGAAGCGAAGATGAAGTCAGTATTGCAAGGCTTGTTAAGTCTTACAAGTTTCCATCAGTTAGCGCGAGTATTTGCTCAAGTTTGAGTATACTTTCGCCAGGTCGAGTGGACCTTGGTGTTGGAATGAAGTCTCTCTATGTAAGGTAGTAGTGAATGATGGTATTTGAAGTGAAAGATCTTGCCTCTTTCGTTCAAAGTAAAGCTAGTTCACATGGAAGATGCTACATAGCATATAAAGCCAAAATATGCAATAAAATACGTTGAAAGTGAAATGAGCAAATTGAGTTGGTGGCATAGTCAAGTTTGCTGTTGAGACTTATGTGGAAGTGCAAAGGCATTTGGCAGCGATAGCATGGAGTAACGCAGCAACAATGAAGATGCAAGTCCATCAAGTACATGAGTTAAGAGTAACTCATTGTTAGGAATAACATGATGTTGTTTTTCCTCCACATTAAAGCGTAGCAGTTTGAAAGAGCAAGTGATGCTTAAAATTGTTGGTTTCAAAGGCGCGTGAAGAGGATGCCTGGCCCAAAGAGGCGTTGTGATGTCACGTATCCTAAGTCATGACGATACCAGAGTCATGCATTTCAATCATGATGTTGCGACAATGCAAGCAAAGAACAGCAAAGTGCAGGTTCTTTGGCATACAAATGATGCAAGTCCAAGAAGGTGAAGATTGCAACATGATTTGGAGGCCAAATATAGTGAAAGTCCTGAAGTTTGCAAAGTAGGTTATAGATTGTGGCGCATACCAAGAGTGGTACGGAATCATAGGGTGCATGCCTTAAGGCATGGCATGATTTGGCGTAAGCGCATATGATTGAAGAATTGAAGTCAAGTTTTGTATAAGTCCTGTCAAGTTGCGTGGTGCAACTAAAGTCGGAAAGTGAAGGCATAAGACTATGACAATGATCAGTGTGATCAATTGATAATAATCATTGTTTGCGTATACTTAGGCGCAAATGATTCAAGTAAAATTCAAGTCTAATTCAGGGAGTTGGCAAGAGGAATTTCAAGGTTGCTTTTGGGTATTGATGCATGATTTGAGTAGCCGCGTAAACGTAATGCATGACGCCGAGAAGTGGCTCAAGTAAATGAGATCAATGGCAAAGAAGTGAAGCTAAGTGATGGCATAAAGTACTAGGCAGAGAAGTTTTGGCAAGGTTAAAGGCCAAGCAAAGTTTGCTGATTTCTGAGAAGGACTCAGAAGCGTACAAGGCCAGAGAACAAGTATAACGAGTATACATTGTTGCGTTCAACGAGGGAGTTGAACGGATTAGGTGGGGGAGATTTGTTACGGTCATGCAAGTAACGCACAATGATTACACGTTATAGAGTTGCAGGCCAACTCAGAGTTCCGCCGTAATGGCGCAATGCGAAACCATAATAGCGCAACACTTAGCCATAATAGCGGTATGCTGTGTAAACCGTCAAGCACTAAGATAGTGGAAACCTGCAGGGCCAGTAGCGCAAAGTGGTGTAGTTTTAATTTGTAGAAAAAGTGGTAAGAAAGATTCGTTCAACTCGGGCTTGTAAAGGTTTGATTTAAGATTTAAAAATAGAAAACACTAAAAATAATAAAAATATATTCACAAGGTTGTCACAAATATCGAGAGGTACCGAGACTCAAGATTCCACCAATTCTCATATTCAAGTGGTTCAACTATCAATTCCAGACAATTATAGCTCATAAAATAATAAATATTGACTCTTTATTCTTTGCCAAGGTAGATTTTATAAAAGATTGACTGTAAATCACAAGCATGACGTATCAAAAATACTAAGACCAAGCATACATCATCAAACAAAATCACAATCAATTAAGAAAAATCATGAATCAATTTAAAATAGTGCAAAAGTCATAAAGGAATTAAATAGATTTACCACACGCGTAGAGAATGGCTTCCTCCGTCATCCCAGTGTTGGGTTTTAGCTCTTCATGGTGAAAACATATCTCAAAATAATGATCCATATCTCAAAAAGGTGTTTTATTGAAGATAAGGTATAAAGCAGTGTGTTTGTAACAGTTATAATTGTTACAGAACCTACTGTTACAAAAAACCCTAACAGAACTGTTGCGAACTCAAAATAATTGTTGGAAAAATTGTTACAAAGTTATTGAGTTTGAAGTATAGGTCACGGTTTCTGCGACTGTCCAGCTGGGTTTTATGTTCGTCACCTCTTCTTCTTCCTCATGCTGCTGCTACGAATCTGCAACTCCACATGAAGCTACCCAATCACCTCTGTTCGGTCACCCAACTCCCGATATCCCCTCCTGGGACTCGTATAAGCCTTTATATAGACCACAGTTCGATTTAATCTCCCAAAATCTTCCAATATTTGTTTTCTCTTCTTCACGGCCAAGTCACGAGAATAACTCTCTTCTAGCTTCTTTACGCGTCTTCTGACTTTCCTAAACTCGTCCAAACTTGATAAATATGAGTCTTGAGTCATAACAAAATATACTCTCATCTCTCTTACGTAACTTCCATCTTAAAAATCAACAGCATCCCGAGACTTTCTAACCTCTGTTTTATCGGGGATTCATATATACTTCTTCTGTTTGCGTGTCCAAGAGTTATCGAAACTTTTTCCAAACCTGAGAAGGAATCAAATACGAGAGTATATCTTTCCCATCTCATGTAACTTCCAAAAATACCACTACAGACCTCGAATATCTCTCTCACTCCCTGTTTAAGGAAATCAACGTGGAAAACTTCCCTTTTATTTTCTCACGTCCCTGTTATGCATGGTAACTTTTTTACGAATCTGAGACGTCTATCTGCCATGTTCTACCGAAACAGGCCTTTACCAATTTACATCACGATATAAATCCGGCCGTAACTCTTCTCAAAATCGATCCAAAATTCCCGTGAATGTCTATCTCCTTGTTTTGCTCCAAACCAATAATACAGCCCAATCCAATCGAATCAAAGAGACATACCAATCCTGTTAAGTCCAATTATGGTGATTGCAACAAATTCCAGCGATTGAATCACTCTCGAGATACCCAAATAATCCAACCCTGATTTTGAACTTTGCTGCACAAATTTTCCCGCCAAAATCAATATTTGAATTGGAGAAGATGACCTCCCCTATCATTTCTTTGGTGTGTGAATATCAGTGGGGTGTAAATAACAAACTAGGGTGACCCTTATCAGTGGAGTGCCCCTTAGTAATTGAGGTGTCCCTTATCCAAAATGAGAGTCCGAATAGTAGGTGTCCTCCGGGTGCAACTTTTCAAGCCGATTTCTCCAAAAAATTGTATTGCCCAAAAATACCTACAAACACATAAAACACCATAATAAGAACAAAATCGAGCACGAACAATACATACAATTGAGATCATATTAGACACATAAATGTGTCCATCACAATGGCGGATCTACACTGTAAAAATATTTGGCTAAGTAATGAAGCTTCTTGGCCGACACAATGAAGCTTCATTGAAGGTTTGGCAAGACATGGCCAAAGTCGACGGATGCAACATACGATGTTGGAATTGATGCATATTCGTGGAATTGAGTTGGCCCAAACTCAAGGATGATGCAAGAGTGAAGAATAGGCCGAGAGTTGGTCTATGGCATTAGTTCAAGGCTGGCCAAAGCTTGAACAATGCAAACAAGTTGGTAATGCAAGAGTTGCATTGCTGTTGTCAAGCTAATTGGCGAAGTGAAGCGTATATGACGCATGAGTAACTAGAGCAGGGGCGGAGCCAAGGGTTGACTAACCCTGGATCTAGCCCCTAAAATCAAAATAATCACATTTTCATCCTTAGTTTTATCAAATATTTTGGATTTAGCCCACTAAACTTGAATATATTTATAGAATTTTTTTTAGCCCCTCTTTACATGAATGGCTGGTTCCGCCACTGAACTAGAGTGAGCTTAAGGAGCTGGCCTCGATATTGGAAGAATAAGGATTGTCCGTGCATGAGTTTGGAATGATAAACATGCAGGTCCAAGAGAGCTGAACGTTGGTGCAAGACATAATCCAGTATGGCACAACTAGTGTGCAATACGGCTCAAGTGAAGGTTAGGAGTTGGTTATTGGCTTTGCGAGCATGCCAATGAAGTGATACAATATAGAATGGTTATAAAGGAAGTTTATAACCATGTGGAGTGTTCATAACCACCAAGAACAGGTGTGGCATCTTGGCTTAACAACACAAAAGGTGGCAGTTGGAAAAGCAAGTGGCGGTTATGGAAACTACGATGGGACACATGGTACATTCCATGCGTGTGCAAGTGTGGTGCACGGTTTTGGCTAGTGAGTTTGCTGTATAAATAGTCCTAAGGAGTGGGAAAAATCAGTAGGCTTACATAGGAGAGTTAGTCTCATGTTTGAGAGAATTAGGCATTCACCAAGAGGGTGAATGGCACATTTTAGTCCATGTGATGGACGAGTTTTGTAATATTCCTTTAGTGCAATAAAATGGGTTTGTTGCGTATATCTGTGTGTTCATTATGTTGCTGATGTTGTGTGAGAATTGTTAAGTACATGGCAGAACCTCTTATGCTTATGGGGGCATGAAGAGTTAGAGAGAAAGAAGAAAATGACTTCCGTTGTGTAATGCCTTATGAGTGAAGGAATATGCGTACTTTGGTGCAAGTATGCAAGGTTGAATGATTTTGGGTGAAGTTGATTCACTGAACCACAATCATTGCCGGTCATGACCCATGAAAATTTTAGGCGATTAAATGGGCGTGTGAAAATTAACATGATGAGGGTATTATGTTTAATACATAGTCATATCAGTATCGTCTCAAGTCGCAACTCTCACGACTTAGTTCCTTGAACATACTTTAACGACGCTATCGTATCAAAACTCGTACTAGAATAGCATTATAACTTTGAATCTAGACTTGGCATTTTGCCATAAACCCAAACCCTAGGTTATAGCCATATAATAATCCAACCATGATTGATGGCATAAGGGTTGCGCCACATTGGCTAAGCATAGCCAAGCCCATAACATATATTGTTTATCCCATAATACCTTATCCAGCCATGCTAAGGCCATAATACAATTGTTGCAGCTCATAGCACTTTGGACTAATGGCTTGGATGAAATCATCCCAAAATAATCGTCTATGTCCATGGCACTGCTAAGCAGCTTGGGAAGCTATGTCCGGAATTATGACATAGCCAGTATCGCGCCATAATCAACAACGCGCCATAACATAGGCTACACATCATTCTCGACCTTGGCAAGCCACGTCCAGGGACATGGCATATATCACACGTCATTCTCGGGCCTTGGCAGCTATGGCCAAGTCCATGGCATATCACGCGTCATTGTTTGAACCTTGGCCAGTCACGGGCAAGGTCATAGTGTAAGATGCGATATTTTAAGATCTTGGCCAGTTCCGTGGCATAACCATTATAACCTGCATGGCCACAACCAATCAACGACCTAAAAAGGATCTAATTTTGGTTCATGTTTCTCTCATGCTTGCTTATCTCAATTCCAATTCCAACCAGGCTATCCTAGTTGAAACAGGAACCCTAATTCCCGACCATGGCCTATTCACATCATTGCTATGGCATAGCTAAACATGCACTAGTTCAAACCCCATAAAAGGCCATGAATGTACTACAATGTCATACACATATTTCTATGGCTCAGGTGAGATCCAAAAATTTTGGCATGGTAGCATTGGGCATGGCACACCACTTCTAAAGCCACGGCCTAGCGCCATAGCGGGCACATAACATGCCACACGCCTCTATATATCAACTTTTACGCCACTATAGTTCTTTGGACCGTAGATCACCCTATTTAGCTTGTGGCTAAGTAATGGCTCGATAATCTCTCTCTTATTGGACGTGGCTAAGGCAAAATTACTATAAAACCGCAACTTACCAAATCAGGCGCTGGTGTGCGCGCCATTTTGGGCCACTTGCTATTTTATCTCCATAAATAGGCCATTCAAAGGCCACACAGTAATTTAGCTCTCTTTTAGTATCTCACATATAGATTATGGTCCGGAATACTTCTTTCCATTTCGGTTGTCGCATAAAACAGGTGCGTACTTTTATGCCATTAGCTTGCCACGCTAAATTATAGTGTATTAACTAGCCTCTAATGCGCCAAGTTATCCTAGTACGTCTCAACACGGCAAAAGCACACCCTAATCTCACGGATGTCTTTGGCTACGTTGTTTTGACAACAACTCTAATTTAACATGCCTATGAGGCATATGACATATCAACGACTATGATTTAGCCTAAGTAAGATGAGATCTACGATTCAAAAACACCTAAAAAATATCAAAATACGTCACATGGGGGGATTCTTCATGGGGTATTGGTCAGGTGGTCTACGACAACATGCGGCGTGGCAACACCCCATGTTAAAAGTTAAAGTAGTATGACGGTTATAGCAGTTGGAAAGATAGTGGGCGCAACATAAAGGGATTTTCAAAACTTCCCTGGTTTATCTCGCACCATCCGATCATCTCCATCTCTCCATAACTCCCGACTTTCACTACTTATGAGAAGCGCAATGCGTATTCTAAACTAATATAAATAGGCTACTTAGCCTATTTAGAAAGGAAGGACAAGCTTTCATACCCAAAGGCTCTGTTATTCTTCATAGTTTTTAATACCCAACACACACAATTCAATACCATTTCCATTTCCTCAAAACTTTTCTGCTTCCCTCACCTAAGATCAACCCATATTTCTCTCATCGTGATGACGCAGACGGACGACTACTATTGTATTTTATGCTTGTCCTGTTTGATTTTGATTTTCGAACCTAAAAAGAAAGTACCACAGCAGTGCATTTATTTTGCCTAAAAGTAATTTTTAGGTACTAACAAACCTCTATCAAATACTTATCTAAATCCAACATGAAAAAATTTGGAGGAAAAAACAACGGAAACTGAGTTTCCTTTTTGCATTATTTGCATAGAAATACAGTTCTCTTGTGGTTAAGCTAAGAGATGCCCCTCACCTATAGTGAGGTGACCTTCTTATGCATTTCAATTTACTTTAATTAAGCTATAACTAAGGAAAATGCACACCCATTGTGTTTTTCCTTAAAGAAGGAATTAAGAAAGCTTCGAAAGAAAAATAATAAAAGACTTGAAGTCAAACAAATTAACAAACAATTTTTAGGGCAATGAAAAGTGTAGACGCAATTCGTAAGGACGTATAAGTTTCGCGGTGATCCCGTCAAGTATCCTCCTTTTTATCCCTACCTCCCTCTATTCACCCATCCAAATTGCGGATTACAACACCGAGTTCATGACGAGATCACGTCTGAACCATGAGTCCCTAACCCACTAGTTATAATACGAAACAGATTATTAAAGTGAGGTATTTCTTTTGTGGGGTCTCATTAAGACATCTCCAACGAGGGATTTGTACTCATGGGAAAACTATCTCCCATGGAAAATTTGGCAGGGGAATATAGGAATAAGGGAAGACAGTTGAATCACTGAGGCTAAGGCCAAGCACCATGATTGGGAATTTTGCTTCGCTATAGCTTAATTGTAGATAAGCGAAATGAGCATGAAGGTGCACCTCACTATGTGTGAAGGTCATCCCTTGTCTTAACTACATGGAACTTGAGTTTCCGTGCAAATACTATAAATAGAAAACTCAATTTTCGTTTTCTTACCCCAAATTAATCTAGATACATATTATTTATGGGTAAAAAAAATAAGAGAAAAGAATGGAAATATGATAAGAAAAAAGAAATTTTAGTAAAATAAAAGAGTTAAAAGCGAAAAAAAAAGAGAATAATAATCAAAACTCTAACAACCGTGATATAGCTCGTTTGTGTTGTACGTTTAGAAAAAAATACATCGAGAAGTTGAATAATATATGACTTTACTTTGTATTTGCACTCAAATTCGACTTAGAGGTGAAACTGATGTTGAAGTTGTATCTCAAGCTAGCTAGGAAGGAATGGAGAAAATAGAAAAGTTCATCTTTCAACTATGAAGCTCATTCCGCCATCATCAAGGACTTCTTAATAAATTATAGGATATTAAATCGAATTTTATAATGCGTCTCAAGTAAGTACTTAATGGGTTATAATGCGGTTTAATAAATAAAAGGACTTTTACATTTCAAGTCGTAGTGTGTATGTCCAAAGACTCCAAACTCTAAAAATTTCAAACCACATGGACACTCACGGCTAGAAAAGTTGCCTTTTAAACTTATGGACCTATCCATAATGATGATATATACAAGTGATTCTGAACTTTTTTTACGACTTGGAATTCTTAATTTTACACCCGTAACTCTAGCTTACGACTGGGAGTTATTAAGTTCCCAGCCGATAATCCCAACTCACGTCTTGAATATAGTATTTTCTCAGTCGTAATTGATAGTTAAGGGCTAGGTCAACATTTTTCCCGGCATAACCATAAAAAGAATCCCAGATTTTAATGTAATTTAACGTATTAGAATCAAGAAAATTATATTATAATGGGTATGGCGTTTTCTTGACTATTTTGAAGATGTAGTTCGTTATATTCTTCCAAGATTTTCAAAAATATCCACTTTTTCCTTCTTTTAAACAAAAAATAAATTCCAAAATTTGAATTATTAAGATAACTGAACCATCACTAAATATAATTAGTTTTGGTAATCAACTTCATTAACACTAATTAAATCGAGGATATATACGCTATTACGAAAAATATCTGGATAAGGGGTTATCAAGATTACTACTTCATGAAACTATTTAATCATTTTGTCGGCCCTAAGATCTCCCCCATTGCTATATGGTACGAGGCATCCCAGCCTAGCCCGTTAGACGGCCTTGCATTTATCAGTCGCGTCGCGTGCAACGTTATAACTTTTCTAGAGAGAGAAAGGGTAACGCTGCAAAAGTAAAAAGACAGAGATAATCAGTTATTTTCTTCTTCCTGAGAAAATCCAATCTAATTTTGTTTACAGAGATAAAAATAACATCAATCATCACTGCGTTTACAGAACAAGATTGATTTTTAATTATTTTGATTTTGAGAGAGTAGAGATAATGGAGGTAGAATTGAAGGAATTGTTGAATGATGTTGAACAGCTCAAGAATTCTTCATCAGATCCAAATCATCTTCCTTTGATTCTTAAGGTACTTTTTTTTTTTTTCTTTCTTATGCAAAATCAATCTTCATCTGGTATCGATCCAATTCCGTTGTTAGCAGAATTCATGTGTAGGTTGTTCAGAATTTAGGTTTTATTTTACGAAAGCGGGGAATTTCTTAGTACTTTTTGTATCAAGCATTTCCGATAAGAATCATCAGAACTGACGATTGGATCTTGGTTGACCCAGGTCAAACCACGTTGACTTAAGTCCACTTTGCTCCAGCTTTCTGTGTACCAGTTGTGGAGCTAACCTGATACTTGCTAATTTTTTGTTTGTATCTATTGATGTTTTTGTAGCTGGAAGAACGTATAGAAAACCTGACGAATCTTGCGAAATCAGCAAATTCTAGGCGGAATAAAGTGAAGGTATATTTTCATGAGAAAATGTGTTTATGGATTTGGAAAGGCCTATTGTGTTGAGATATTTGTGTTTTTTGCTTATGAATTTTACTGGAATTTGGCAGGATATGAGTGCTGAAGTAGTAGATAGCAATCCATATAGTAGACTAATGGCACTTCAAAGGATGGGTATTGTGGAAAACTATGAAAGAATACGAGGATTCTCTGTTGCCATTGTTGTATGTATTCATTTCTCCATGTGTTCCTTTCTTTGTTTGTCTATAAAATTTGATATTTTCTTGTGTGGGTGTTGATAATGCTATTTGTGATGTTATAGGGAATAGGTGGAGTAGGTAGCGTTGCAGCTGAGATGCTAACAAGGTGTGGTATAGGTCGCCTGTTGTTGTATGATTATGATACAGTGGAGTTAGCTAACATGAATAGGCTATTCTTCCGCCCGGAGCAGGTGTGCATCTTTATCTTATGCTTTTTTTTTAATTATTATTTTCCTTATCGTTCATGTCCCTCAAAGTATGCTTTTGGTAAATTTGCAAGGGACAAATAAGGATTTATTAAACCTGCTCATGCTGTTTACTTATTGTCTTTGCAGTGCGGGCATGACCAAGACAGATGCTGCTGTGCAAACTCTTTCAGATATTAATCCAGACGTCATACTCGAGGTTAGTGAGTAATGATGGTCTGTTTTTTTTGCATCAATTTGGTACCTCAGCAACTGTACTATTGCCAGTTTGGTTCTGTGTCTCTGCGGTCTCAATTTCTGTTAGCTAAAAGACTTATCAGGTAAGTTTTTTTCTGGTTACTTGTAGAGCTACACATTGAATATCACCACAATGCAAGGTTTTGAAACATTTGTGGAAAGCTTGAAGAATCAAAATATCACAAACTAAAAATGGTACTGGAGTCGATCTGGTTTTGAGCTGTGTAGACAATTACGAAGCACGTATGGTTGTAAACCAGGTAATCTGCTAGGCGACAGTGGCATTCTATTTTGTGTGTGATTTTGATTTGCTGACAGCTTTAAGAGTTTCTAAGGTTTTAAATTGGTTTAAGTGTACAAATTTACTTTTAAGAGCTTTTATAAGTATTTGGTCTTGCATAACTGATGCAGTTTTGGTTATTCAGGCTTGCAATGAGCTGAGCCAGACATGGATGGAGTCTGGTAAGGAACCTGGTTATTACTGTTTTGTCAATATTAAGAAGCATGTGTTCTTTCAGGTGTTGAGCTTAGTTCAATTGATTTTACTTCTTTCAGTTTCAGTTGTATAGAATATATTCAGTATACTTTAATTTTATCACCCGGTATGTCAATGCCCAGAAAGGCTTACATGATTTTTTATTTTACAGGGGTATCTGAAGATGCCGTTTCTGGTCATATACAATTGCTTATTCCAGGGGAAACAGCTTGTTTTGCATGTGCTCCTCCTCTGGTTAGTTCTTTCAACTTTTTTATGCTTTAGTAGAATTTGAGAAGCGTATTGTGGTGACTGATGTATGTTACATTAAATGGTATATAGACTCCAAGAGGCACTTATACAATATTTTAGTGATCGCTAATAAATCAAGTATATTGCCCTTCAACCTACTCAGTAAGCTGAATGTATTAAAACAAAAACAGCTGGCTGTATGGAAGACGACATTACTTAAGTTTCATGTATCATATGCATCTCGTTTTAACCTAGGAAATGAATGATTTTTATTTTTCCCAGGTGGTGGCTTCTGGGGTAGACGAACGGACATTAAAACGTGAAGGTGTTTGCGCTGCATCTTTGCCCACCACAATGGTTAGAATTATTTTATCCGACCTCTAAAAAGTCAACTGAGTCATTCAATCCACTAATCTTCTTTGCCATTCCATTGGTTTTCCCCTAATTTAAAACCTGTTTTCTGGTGTTTGTATTGATTCCTTAGGGTGTTATTGCTGGTCTTCTGGTTCAAAACACACTCAAATACTTGCTAAATTTTGGACAAGTGTCCCCATACTTGGTAAATATCTCACATCTTAGACATTTCTTACTAAAATGCTGTTTTTTTTAGCATATATGGTGTCTGCTAAATAACTTACTACTTTAACTTTGGATTCTCTTTGGACTCCCGGCGATACACTTCTAAATAATATGCAGCACCCAGTGAATTTAAATATCTTGGGAAACCTAAGGCGTGTACAGTTAACATTGACCTTATCTAAGTCTTGCTTTAGAGTTTTGATGCGACTGCTGGATGCAGGGATATAACTCTTTAAAGGACTTCTTTCCTACAATGGCAATGAAACCAAACCCACAATGTTCAAACTCACCTTGCTTGGAAACGACAGGTAATGCTACTTTGGTCATTTGGGTGGTTATTCATCTTGCTCAGAAATAATACCTGTTTCAGAGTATTTTCTTGTTAGCTAATGTTCTGAAGGAAATATCTATCATGCAGAAGGAGTACATGCTCACAAAACCAGAAAGGGATGCTGCAGCTAAGGCAAAAATGGAGGCTGAAGCATTATTAGTAGTAGAATCCCCTGTCCATGCTGAAAATGAGTGGAACATAAGGTACATTTTCTTGAAAAAAAGTTGGTCTTCAAATATATCAGTCATTGTTTTCCTTGATGGAAACTT